>JAVXUO010002885.1:0-252500 GCA_033065855.1 Escallonia rubra
TATGTCGTTAAACATAAATGAAATTTATTGCTCAAAAAGCCAATGAAGAAAATAAGAAAAACTTAAGAACCTGAGTGAGGATTATGGGTCCTCCTTGAGACGCAAGAAGATTCTCTCGTTTAATCATGTCGACAATTAGGGTTGTGAAGTTCTTCATCTCATTCTGAACCGCAACAAAAATTTCTTTTTAGCTCATATAGAGAAAGCGTTATATTGAACCATATAAACGTACCGTGTACACATCATTTTGAGTCCTAAACCTGACTCCTGGCATATTTCCCAACCATACAGGTAATCCTCTGCCCAAAAAAATAAAAATAAATAAATAATGGGAAAGTTGCACAATGATATCAACACGGAAACATATTTACCCAAAGTTCCATTCAGCACAAACGAATGGTCCAAGTCGCAAAATGGCATAAAGGCCTTGCTCTTGAATGTTTCTCAGAAACCTAATAAGGTCCAAATTTCCCGAAAAGTCGTACTAAATGAGAAGGAAAATAATAGAAAATGTTAGTATATCTTCATATAAATCCAAGAATTCATATAGACAGAGAAGAGAGAGACCTGACGACGTTGAGGCTCATGAGAACTCCAAAAAACGTAGGTCTCGATTGCATTAAGACCTCCATCCTTTGATTTTTTTATCAAAGAAGGCCACATCTGATCAAAACAAAACAGGTAGAAGCTCAGCTTACTTACCATGTACAATAACCTATTGTGTACTAAAGGCTTCAAATCAAATATTATTGAACAGGCTGCATCGCCTCTTTAGTGACCAAAATTTTTCTCAAAATATGGTTGGTGGCACCTATTCTGGTCCTTAATGAGTATCTCTAAATATTAGCAAAAGTTTCCATTGTCATGTGGGGGGGGTAATTCCACATGGCAATTACATATGCATCTGCCATGCGTAGAACAGTAATGGAAAAAATCGGAATACACAATGGTAAGAATGCAAGCAAACGTACCTCAGGAGTGCTACGAGGATAATGGATAGAACCCGATAGGATGATCTTCCTTTCACCATCGATCTTGATGGCTCGATTATCGTACGTGACCTCGAAAGCAACCAAAGATGAGAAGAAGCAAAACGCAGTGATGACTAGCACCAGAAGAGACCCACCAGACCCTACTCCGACCATGATAAGCGAACAGAAAAAGAAGTTCAGATATGTTGTAATATATATAAGCGGTTGAAGATAAGATGGTAATGAAGATATGGATAGGCCAAATGAGATTGATGCATAAAGAAACTCTATCACTTAAGAAATATACATTTAGCCATAAGCCCTAGCTACGTGCCATTTTTTAGGGTTTAAAAGGTAAAGGATTGTTATCTTCTCATAAAGTCCAAGAATTCAAAAAAACGTGAATGATAATCTTTAAAGACAGTTGTTATCAATTTAAAATCCTATCCCTAAAATATCTCCTCTTGATTGAAAAAGAAATAAAAAAACAAAGGAAAAGAAAAAAAATAAGACCTATGAGTTCGATCTGGATCATAACGTCTAACCATGGAAATTGGCAGAGTACAACCAACTCACGTAGATGATCACTTGTGTACATTAGCATGCATTTACTCTTCATTCCTCTTTGTTTTGTAGGTCAAAATGAAGTTTTTGGGTTCTGGTACCAAAAACATCTATCTTTGTAATTTAGGTCGTGTTCTAGCTCGGTGTAGCGGTCACGTTGTACGATTTAACACTTTGGTCACATTCCGTAACAAGTGAGCAAAATGAAGAAAAGCCTGGGCCTAGCTAATTTGGCAAAAATCCACGTCGAGCCCTACCTTTTTTGTGTTTGTGTGTATATGTTATTTAGCTATACGTTAATTACAATTAGCTCAACAACAAACTGATCCATTTAACACAGGAGATAATGTAGAAAATGCTCGCCCCTAGCTTCCAAGATTAAGAAAATTTTGCGCAAATACTATGGGAGGACGTGCCTTCACTAAGGATCCAACAATGTAAAACTAATAGACCGAGAAAACAAACACATAAATAAACAAAAAACAGACATTTAGGGTATTGATATTGCAAGTTTTGGTTCAATACTTTATGCTATTCTATCTTTTTAGGGTGAAAGGTCAAGGTGTATTACAAATCAAGAATCTTACAATCTTAATTCTATGGCAAAGGATACATCTTATAGTCCAATGTCACGGACCGATTAAGCATGAGGTTATTTTTGGAGGTTACGCCATGCGGGCATTTACCGAACGCTTACTTGGCAATGGATGAGTAAGGCTTTCAAAAGGTTCCGCACTTCTCTACACACCTATGTCTTGTAAATATTAGCACATCTAGAGTAGTGGTGGATTACTCTAGAATAGTTGGAGAGCATTCCAGGAATAGTCTAGAATAGTAGGGAAATGTATTGATGCTTGTAAATAGTGTAGAGTGTTCTAGGGGGTAGATGTGAACCGTAGAATCGAGTGTATCTCCATCGTCTGTTGAGGAGGTGGACTAGTATATATAGCCAAAGCCATGTCCTGGCCTAGGCATATAGAGTGATCCTAGACAACTATTGTAAGCTTTCTCCCCAAACTCTTGTGTTCCTTTGTGTATTTGCTTCTAACATCACCCAGCTCAAGGGTTAGGCTGACTTAGCGCAGAAGAAGGGGCTTGATAGCTAAGTGCCACACGGTCCGACTTAGGAAAGTCGTTAGTTCCATGACAAGTGGTACCAGAGCTTGGTTGCGAAGGGTCATGCCAAAGGCAAGGACACCAGTATTGGGACATCTCTACACCTATTCTCCCTAGGTTCGCATTCCTTGCCTCTCAGTGTAGCTATGAGAATACAATATCTGAGATCGTCTGAATTTGGTATAAAACTGCTTCGAGGGTAGACTGACATTCTCTCTTTCGATCCCATTTCAAAGTTAAACCGAACCGCATGGGACTACAAATTTATGAAAGTAGAAAGAGGATCATGTGATCGACTGTCTACAAATCCAAAAAGGCGTTAAAACAATTAAGAAAAGATATTCAAACAAGTTGAGAAAAAGAAAACAAAAAACTAAAGGATTGTTATCTTCACATAAAGTCCAAGAATTCAAAAAACGTGAATGGTATATCTTTAAAGATACTTGTTATCTACTTAAAATCCTATCCCTAAAATATCTCCTCTTGATTGAAAAAGAAATAAAAAAACAAAGGAAAAGAAAAAAAAAAGACCTATGAGTTCGATCTGGATCAAAATGTCTAAACATGGAAATTGGCAGAGTACAACCAACTCACGCGGATGATCACTTGTGTACATTAGCATGCATTCACTCTTTATTCCTATTTGTTTTCTAGCTAGGTCAAAATGTAATTTGTATTCTGGTACCGAAAATATCTATCTTTGTAATTTAGGTCGTGTTCTAGCTCGGTGTAGCGGTCACGTTGTACCATTTAACACTTTGGTCACATTACGTAACAAGTTAGCAAAGTGAAAAAAAGCCTGGGCCTAGCTAATTTGGCAAATATCCTTGTCGAGTCCTACCTTTTTTGTGTGTGTGTCGAGTCCTACCTTTTTTGTGTCTTTGTGTATATGTTATTAAGATATACGTTAATTACAATTAGCTCAACAACAAATTGATCCCTTCAACACAGGAGATAACGTAGAAAATACTTTCCCCTACCTTCCAAGATTAAGGAAATTTTGCGCAAATACTTTGGGAAGACGTGCCTTCACTAAGGATCCAACAATGCAAAACTAATAGACCAACAAAACAAACACATAAATAAACAAAAAGCAGACATTTCAGAGTATTGATATTACAAGTTTTGGTTCAATACTTTATGCTATTCTATCTTTTTTGGGTGAAAGGTCTAGGTGTATTACCAATCAAGAATCTTACAATCTTAATTCTATGGCAATGGATCAGTCCAATGTCACAGACCGATTAAGCAGGAGGCTATTTTTGGAGGTTACGTCGTGCGGGCGTTTACCGAATGCTTACTTGGCAATGGATGGGCAAGGCTTTTAGGAGGTTCCGCACTTCTCTACACACCTATGTCTTGTAAATATGAGCACATTCTATGGTAGAAGAGCATTCCAGGAATAGTCTAGAATAGTAGGGAAATGTATGGATGCTTGTAAATAGTGTAGAGTGTTCTAGAGGGTAGATGTGAATCGTAGAATCGAGTGTATCTCCATCGTCTGTTGAGGAGGTAGAATAGTATATATAGCCAAAGCCATGTCCTGGCCTAGGCATATAGAGTGATCCTAGACAACTCAAGTATTGTAAGCTTTCTCCAAGTAATATAGTGGGAATCATTTCCCAGACTCTTGTGCTCCTTTGTTTATTTGCTTCTAACATCATACAGCTCAAGGGTTAGGCTGACTTAGCGCACAAGAAAAGGCTTGATAACTAAGTGCCGCACGGTCCGACTTAGGAAATTCGTTAGTTCCATGACATGTGGTATCAGAGCTTGGTTGCGAAGGGTCGTGCCAAGGGCAAGGACACTAGTATTGGGACATATCTGTACCTCACTACAAGAAACAGTGCATTTAGCGACCCCGTCTGGTGGTCGCTAAAGGTGTCAACTCGGTTACTAAAGGGTTTTAACGACCGCGTTAGAGCGGTCGCTATAGGCCAGGTCGCTAAATTTTAGAAACCGCTTTTAAAATTCGGTCGCTAAATTTAGCGACCATCTATGCGGTCGCTAAATATGTTTTAATTTAAAATTTTTCTTTTTTTAATATTTTTTTATTAAATTATATTATATATTGGTGACCGAATTAGCGACCAACAGTTGCGACCGCTAGATATTTTAAAATAATATTTTATTTTTTTTAGAAATATATTAAAGATATTTAGCGACCGCTATGTGCGGTCGCTAAATATTTTTAAACATTGTTTTATTATTTTTAATTTTTTAAATATTAAAATTAGCGACCGCTTTGTTTCATTTAGTGACCGCACATCGCGGTCGCAAAACCTGGCTTTGCAAAAAAAAAAATATGCTGGTCAAATAACCTGTCCAAAACCTGTCGCATAACTAATATCAATTCATAAGCAATTCACATCCAATCCAATCGATGCAAAAACCAATTTAACCTCGGTTTAAACGATTTTGAATGAATGCGTTTTTGAATGAATGCGTTGAAAGCTTTCAACGCATTCATTCAAAATCTTTTCAACCCTCTGTCCCGTATTCATTCAAAAAGCTTGTCGCATTCATCAAAGTATAGATAAACATTAACATATGCATTAAAATAATAGAATTCATACAGTTAAGTACCGATGATCAATTCAAAACAATAAAATAACATTCATTGCATCAATCAAACCAAACCCCTATCTAAATCACTCGTCAGTAGAACAACAATCCCGTCATCATCTTCTTCATTCCTCGATGAAGAAGGGACGTTCGATCCAACAACATCTTCATCACCCCGGGGGTCACCGGCACTTGGATCATCGGTATTTCCCTGTACGAAGCCATACAAATGATTCAACATCATATATCAAATCAAGATCACATTTAGAGCACAAAATACATAAGTACTTGAGAAAATTTGTATTACATGTAGTTTGGGCCCCTTTATAATTACATAACCGTCATCGAGCATCATCCGCATGCGCGCATCAAACATTGTGTTGAAGCGCTCTGCCTCCGTCGCAGCCGTCGCATCTGCCCAAGGACCGGTACAACTGGTCTAACCTGACGATTGAGGTTTGCCGGCTAGCAAAGCTCATGTGGACTGACGAGGGTGGCCGAGTATACGGTCCTTCCTAGGACCCCCCCTAGTGTCTGACCACAACGAGAACTCATCCACTGTCTGGCTGGGAGTTGGCCTGAACTCTCTCTCTAAATAAACTCTGTATAAGAAAACAACAAAAATGTTAGAGAAATTCTATTGGCCGCAATCGCAAAAAATGCAATAGGAATACAAAAGTAATACATGAGTTATGTGCTCACCATAAACTGCACGACGCTCTCAGACACCTACTTCCCATCACTATTCTGGTGTGTGCGCTCAAAATGGTGGAGCCTCGTATGGGGCCTCCTATCAGGGTCCTCCTCTATAAACCTCAGCTCGTGCACAGCAAATGGACGGGAACCAACACTGTGCTTTATCTTCTTCCCGTTGTGAGTCATCTCCGTGCCTCGCTCACTCAACTTCGCCCAGTCTGGAGTGCTCCAATGCGACACCAGCTGCCTCCACATGGTTCTTGAGAAGTACTCGGGGTTGTGATCCCTGGTCATAGATATATCTGTCGTACCCGCTCGAGCTAACGCCCACCTCCTCGCATTCAGCATCCATTTCTTGTTGTTCTCGGCACAATGCCACTCCCACGCCTGCCTCCCGAGTTCTCGGTCTCCATCCGACTCAAATTTGAAATAGTCCTGAACATAATTCAACACAATTAAAAACACAGTTAGCAAGAAAAATTCAACGATAATGTACTTCTAAAACCGCGAAAGTAAAGCACATAAAAAATACTGCGCTCCTTACCAAAAAATTCCCCAACAAGTTCTTTGTCTGATTTCGTCCACGACCCCCACGTCGCATATGGCTGTGGGAGGTGAGCCTTGATAATAGGACCGATCTTGGTCCTAACACAATTCTCAACAAAACTAATTACATGAAATCACAGAGAGATACATCAATCCCAATATAAGTGCATATTACAATAGAATTGTGCTTTGAAAATTAAAAACATACTAATTGTTTCGGACATGAGCAGTAATCCTCTACTCCGGGGTGGCTAGAAGAGGTATTCCGCGGGTGATACCTCGCGGTACAGATGAACTAGACACTGCAGATAATGAAAAAACAAATCATTATATTTATATTTATATATATTGCAAGTAATTGCTTTCAATCCGACACAAAACTAATATCGTCTCACCATGGTCTGAAGCAACTGATGACGATGACGGCCGCTCAGTAGTTGTCGCATCACCAATCCTAAGGAGAGGGGTTGACTGTGCCGAAGCAGCTCCACGACGGCCACCTCCACGACCTCGGGGTGCACTGGATCTCGGCATATCTACAATGTAGTTCGCCCGAATAATAAACAACTTAAGTGCAAGAGAAAATTAATAATAATGTGGTTCGCCCGAATAATAAACAACTTAAGTGCAAAACTTAGTATGCTAACAATGTGGCACTGCCGACTATAAAAGACAACCCAAATTAAATAGTCAACCACCATCAATTAATAACTAATTAAATTTAAATAATAAACAGGCATGTCTAAAAGTACATTGACAAGAAGTTTTTTACTCTACACAGTCAATCACTATCACTAATAGACAACGGAACGTCTTCCTCCTCCTCGTCATCTTCAACCCCTTCATCTTCATCGTCTTCTTCGTCATCAACGTCTTCCTCAGTATCGTCGTCATTGTCATCACTATCATCATCACAGAGGGCTTCAGCATCGACCTCTTCCCTAGCATGGCCTAAATCGCAAAGGGGCTCATCAACATCGTTATTCTCCTGAAGCGGTATCACTGTGGGAGCATCATCCTCTTGGTACATCTCAACGAACACATCATCATCAACAAAGCCTCTTTTGGTTTTGATAACAGTATGCCAATTTGGATCCTTCCTTGTCACACCCTTTGCATAGAAGACCTGCGTTGCCTGAGCTGCAAATACAAATGGTTCGTAGGATCCGAGCCTTGACCTCATATTAATGTCTACAATCCCATGTCGACTAACTCGAATACCAGCTGTAATGTCAAACCATTTGCACCTGAACATTACTAGTCGATTACCGCTGCCATAATAGTCTAGTTCAACAACCTCCTCCACCTGCCCATAAAAATCACGCTCGATATCATTATAACAGTCACCTTTCCACTGTTTTGGGTTTGTTTAGTAAGGTCAACTTCCATCGTGTTAAACCTAAACCCGTTGACAATGTACCCTTTATGACACGATACTAGTCTACTCGGGCCAACATTAAGCAACTTGAGACAGAACATCAACTCCATCATGGACGGTCTACAATAGCAAACCATTTGCACAGAGTATTAGCTTATTACATGCGGTCTATATTAGAAATGAAAAGTAGGTTTTAGAACTTATGCGCTGTCGGAACCACTCAGGGAACGCGTTGTTTCGCATTTTTTCAAGTTGTCCATCTGATATCCCAGGGTTTGCTAATAACACTTCCTCATCATATTCACTGCATGTTATATGGCATCCTCATTATATTATGTTAGTAAATACTATGAGAAGGAAGATATGTACGCAACTACTTACACTATGAATGCTGTAACTTCATTGCAATTCATGGGAGCGTACAATGTTGAGGCAATGTACTCCTCCTCGGATAGATATCGACCGTTCCTTGCTCCAAGTGCACGACCAAGATGCTTGAATATGGAAAGACGCTCATCGAATTCTGTGTCGACACTATTGTCATTACGACCGAGTTGATTTATCTTTGTATCAACATCAGTCTCAAAGTAAAGGGCGCAGAAGTTGGTAAGCTCTTCAAGGATGTAAGCCTCTGCAATTGAACCTTCAACTCGGGCTTTGTTTTGCACCCTTTTCTTAAGGTCAAACATATACCTATGTAAGAAATAAGCATTGATTTAAGTAAGAAACGCATGTGTGCAAGTATGAAATACAATTTGAAGATGGATGGGCGATATGACCTCTCAAATGGATACATCCATCGATACTGCACATGTCCGCCCACTCTAGCCTCATATGCTAAGTGAATGGTCAAATGCTCCATCGAGTCAAAGAAGGATGGGGGAAAGATTTTTTCTAACTTGCACACTCTCTCAACAATATTTTTCTCAAGAATCTTAACATCACTCTCTCGGAGCACCTTTGAGCACAAGTCCCGGAAGAAATGACTAAGTTCAGTCAATGCTTCATTTACTGGTTTCGGTAAGAGGTCACGAAAAACAATTGGTATAAATCTTTCCATGAATGACAATCGTGACTCTTTAGACCATAAAACCTACAATCTGCAAGGTTGCAACAACATGATATATTAGATGCATTGCCATATGGCAGCTTCAACAGTTTAACCCACTCGCACACCTGTTGTATCTGCTTTTTATCCAATGTATATACTGCTTTGGGCAAAACCAGCTTACCATTAACCATTCGTGGATGCAATTCACGTCGTATACCCATCACTTGCATATCTTTTCGTGCTTTTAAGTGATCCTTTGATTTGCCCTTGACATTCATAACTGTATTAAACACATTTTCAAAAACATTTTTCTCAATGTGCGTAACATCGAGATTGTTGCGTAGAAGGAGGGTCGGCCAATAAGGCAACTCCCAAAAGATGCACATTTTCTTCCGGTTGTGTTTTTTTCCAAAGCCAGGAAGTTTTAGACTAGCACCACACTTTCCAAATGGTACCGCATCTATGTCAAGGTCCTTTACGCACATATACACTTCCTCGCCAAACAATCTATCACGTGTTTCAAGGCGATGCCCCACAGTTTTATCAAACTTATCTTTTTGCCTTCGAAATGGATGATTAGGCGGTAAGAATTGTCTGCGACACCCCCAAAAAGAAGCCTTTCCCCCGTGCTTTAAGGTGAAAGCCTTGCTCACTTCCATACAATAAGGACATACCTACCGTGTGTACTCCACCCACACAACATACCGTATGCAGGGAAGTCATTGATTGTCCACATGACTGCTGCCCTAAAGTTGAAGTTCTGCTTAAGAGATGCATCAAATGCTGGGGCTCCAACTTTCCACAAATTTTTTAACTCATTGATCAACGGCCGCAAGTACATGTTTATATTTCTACCCGGGCTCGTAGGTCCAGGAATGAGTAATGATAAAAACATGAATTGCTTCTTCATACACATGTTCGGAGGAAGGTTATACGGGACAATGATCACAGGCCACGAAGAGTAGGGTGTGCTAGAGTGCCCAAAAGGATTAAATCCATCGGTAGCGAGCCCAAGTCGCACATTTCGAACTTCTGCAGCAAAAGATGGGTGTCAATAATCACATTCCTTCCATGCCTTTCCATCGACATGATGTCTTAATAAATCGGGAACTTTGATGTGTATGTGGCTATGCCATCTCATGTGCTCTGCCATTTTAGAAGAGTAGTATAACCTTTGAAGCCTTGGTGTCAACGGGAAGTACCGCAATATCTTTCATGCTATCTTTCTTTTATTCTTACTGGTCGGTTTATACCTTGCGTGGCCACAAACCGGACACTCGCTCAAGTCATTGTTATCCTTCCAAAATAAGACACAATCATTATTACACGCATTTATCTTCTGGTACCCCAAACCAAGTTTCATCATCATTTTCTTACAACTATAGTACGTGTCAGGCAACTTCTCATCCTCTGGCAATATTTCTTTATTAAGCTTAAAAAAAGCATCAAAACCCCTATCACTTAGACCATGCTCAGACTTTAAGTGTAGCATCCTTGTCACAGTAAATAACTTGGTGTGCTTTGTACTTCAATTCCATATTGGCTCCTCAGAGTCTTTTAACAATTTATAAAAAATTTGTGCGCTCAGGTTTGGCTCTTCTTCCACATTAGGGTTACCATCGTTAAAATTGTTATCCCAATTAATCCCACTAGGCCTAGCTTCTATTTCCATATATTGATACTGGGAAAATTTCGGTTCTCTAGGACTGTACTGTCTGAACTCAGCGGTGACCTCAGTGGGCACCCTCAAAATTGGTTCCCCGTGCTGAATCCAACTCGTATAGTTACTCATAAAACCTCTACGAAACAGATCAAAAGTTAAATCGTCGGGGGTTTTCCAGCTTAACAGCTGACAATCATTGCACGGACATTTAATTGTGTCGTCATCCACAAACTCCCGTTGATTCAAAGCAAATAGAATAAACCCGTTCACTCCCTGTCTAAACTCTTCTGATACCCCAATCCCACTTGGAGCAATCCTTCTTCGCATCCAACTTCTATCCACTCACATGATATATATCTCTCACTGCCTGTTAAACCTATACAAGTCGAGTTCAAATTAACCTTCAATTTGAAAAAAATATATTGAGTAGTCACTTACAAGTGAGTGTTAATCAGGGTTAAGTAGGGACAGTTAAGGATGATTAGTGCTAATTAAGGCTAACCAAGTGAGGTGTCCGACACGTGTCTGGAGGTGCCTGTGAGGTGTCGGGGTGTCGGACACCATACCTCAACTCACATATAATATCAGTGCTAATCAGTGTTAATTAGCCCTAATAGGGGGTAATCAGGATGAATTAGGGACAATTACGGCTAATTAGTGCTAATTAGGGCTATTTAGTGTTAATTAGGGCTAATTAGTGGTAATTAGGGCTAATTAGGGCATATTAGAGCTAAATAGTGTTGATTAGTGCTAATCTAGGTAGCACGAACACGGACACTGCGTCTGATACCGACACTGACCGGGACACCGTAGAGAGGTGCCAGACATGTGTCCGGAGGTGCCGGTGAAGTGTCGGGGTGTCGGTAGGTGTCGGCCCCCGTACCTTGACTCATTTAAAGTGTCGGTGCTAATCAGTGTTAATTAGCCCTAATCAGGGGTAATCAGGATTAATTAGGGATAATTAAGGCTAATTAGGACTATTTAATGTTAAGTATGGCTGATTAGTGCTAATTATGGTTATTTAGTGTCCATTAGTGTTATTCAGGGCTAATCAGTGTAGATTAGTCCTAATTAGGGCTATTAGTGTTAATTATAGCTGATTACTGCTAATTAGGGCTATTTAGTGTCTGTCAGTGTTAGTTAGGGCTAATTAGGGTTGATTATTGCTAATAATTGCTAATCATTTTTAACTAGGGTCAATTAGAGATAATTAGGGCTGATTAGCCTAATATGTGTTGACTAGTGCTAATTAGGGGTAATCAGTGTTAAGTAGGGCTAATTAGCGTAATTATTGTCAATTAGCCCTAATCAGGGATGATTAGGGCTAATTAGGGCAGATTAGCATAATCAGTGTTGATTAGTGCTAATCTAGGTAGCACAGACACGGACACTGTGTCTGACACCGACAACGACCGGGACATCGCAAAGAGGTGTCGGACACGTGTCCGAAGGTGCTGGTGAGGTGTCGGTAGTTGTCAGACACCATACTTAGACTCATATAAAGTATCGGTGCTGAGTAGGTGCTAATTAAGGCTAATCAGTGTCAATCATTGTTAATTAGGGATAATCAACACTGCTTTGTGTAAATTAGGGCTGATTAGTGCTAATTACGCGTAATTAGGGCTAATCAAGTATGATTAGTGCTAATTAGGGCTATTTAGTGTCGGTCATTGTTACTTAGGGCTAATCAGTGTTGATTAGCGCTAATTAGGGCTATTTAGTATTAATTACGGCTAATTAGGGCCGAATAGTACTAATAAATACTAATTATTGTTAATCAGGGTTAATTAGGGATAATCACGACTGTGTAACACTAATCAGTGTTGATTAGTGTTAATTAGGGCTAATAGTGCTACTTAGCCTAATCAGTGTTGATTACTGCTAATCAAGGTAGCACGGACACTGCGTCTGATATCGACACCGACCGGGACATCGCAGAGAGGTGCCAGACATGTGTCCTGAGGTGCCGGTGAGGTGTTGGGGTGTCGGTAGGTGTCGGCCACCATACCTGGACTCATTTAAAGTGTTGGTGCTAATCAGTGTTAATTAGCCCTAATTAGGGGTAATCAGGATTAATTAGGGATAATTAGGGCTAATTAGTACTAATTAGGGTTATTTAGTGTCCATTAGTGTTATTTAGGGCTAATCAGTGCAGATTAGTCCCAATTAGGGTTATTTGTGTTAATTAAAGCTTATTACTGCTAATTAGGGCTATTTAGTGTCCGTCAGTGTTAGTTAGGTCTAATTAGGGTTGATTATTGCTAATAATTGCTAATCATTTTTAATCAGGGTCAATTAGAGATAATTAGGGCTGATTACCCTAATTAGTGTTGACTAGTGCTAATTAGGGGTAATCAGTGTTAAGTTGGGCTAATTAGCGTAATTATTGTCAATTAGCCCTAATCAGGGATAATTAGGGCAGGGCTAATTAGGGCAGATTAGCATAACCAGTGTTGATTAGTGCTAATCTAGGTAGCACATACACGGACACTGTGTCCGACACCGACATCGACCAGGACATCGCAGAGAGGTGTCGGACACGTGTCCGAAGGTACTGGTGAGGTGTCGGGGTGTCGGTAGTTGTCGGACACCATACCTAGACTCATATAAAGTATCGGTGCTACGTAGGTGCTAATTAGGGCTAATCAGTGTCAATCATTGTTAATTAAGGATAATCAGAGCTGCTTAGTGTAAATTAGGGTTATTTAGTGCTTATGAGGGCTGATTAGTGCTAATTACGCATAATTAGGGCTGATTAGTGCTAATTACGCATAATTAGGGCTAATCAGGGGTAATTAGTGCTAATTAGGGCTATTTAGTGTCCGTCAGTGTTACTTAGGGCTAATCAGGGTTGATTAGTACTAATTAGGGGTATTTAGTATTAATTACGGCTAATTAGGTCCGAATAGTGCTAATAAATGCTAATTATTGTTGATCAGGGTTAATTAGGGATAATTACAGCTGTTTAGCACTAATCAGTGTTGATTAGTGTTAATTAGGGGTAATTAGGGCTAATCAGTGCTACTTAGCCTAATCAGTGTTGATTACTGCTAATCAAGGTAGCACAGACACTACGTCTGATACCGACACCGACCGGGACACTGCAGAGAGGTGTCAGACACGTGTCCAGAGTGTTACTCAGTATTAATCAGGGTTAATTAGTGATAATGAGGGCTGATTAGCCTAATCAGTGTTGATCAGTGTTAATCAGTGTTGAATAGCACTAATCAGAATTAACAAGTGTTGATTAGGGCTAATCGGTGGCGGAACCAGAATTTCACCCCATGGAAAATGATTCTTATTAACCTAATTAACCTATGGATGATGAACCTAATTTCAACCCACCATGTCATGTTTCATAAGGGCGTTAACCTAATTAACCTAATTTCAACCCACCATTCAACTAAATCACATATTTGATCGTCTCAATCTAATTGGGTCTCATCCTCCATCAACAATCTCAATTCTCAAATGCTCAATGCATAATTAACAACATAAAATTAAAAATCAAATAATCAATGCTTAAATAGGAGAAAAGCTGTTCAAAATGCACGTATCTGATATTTCAATCCAATTGGGTCCCATCCTCCATCAACAATCTCAATTCTCAAATGAACAAGTATGCTTTTAAAAACTTCTAAACGAACAAGTATGCTTTTAAAATCCTAAGACAACTAATCCAACATGCGCTAGTAACAAACCATCTGAAATACTATGTTGTCTTGAAATTATGAGACATTCTAAAAACAACTAACAAGGCATGTAAAGCAAAATACAATATGCATCCAACATTATCACAAGAACAAAGAAACTACAGCGCAAAAATAAGATATAGACTGCATGCTTTTCACATACTGCATGCTTACCTAATGAATTAAAACAATGTTCTATGTCCGCCACATTAAAACCATTAAAATCAAAAGTAAGTAGCAGAAATACATACCCCTTTGATTCTCTTCCCAGTAACAGCACACTTAGGTCCAAAAGAACAGACTTTAAGCTAACAATACTCCAAACTGAAGAAGAAAAGAGAATTAAACTCTCAGTATTCCCAAAAGCAAAATAAACTCTCACTATCGCTAACTCTATATTTCAATTAACTAGAGTTAGCAGTGAATGTACCTTAATGCCCCAAACAACTTGTATGTGGCCAAACTAATTAAAATCGTGGAGTACATTTTTTGTTTAAACCATAAAAAATACAAAACAGTACCCAAAGAAAAACAACTTGCATCTACAATGGATAGAAGACTGTCACACTACTCCATTATCTACTAATAATACTGCAAGGTGATTCTTATCACATTATCATCCTTTGATTTTTTTTCCTAAAATGAAACAAACCCAAGGACAAGAAGCAGGCTCACACTTCATCATTCATATATCCGTTGAAACGTACAAGAATTTGGAATACTGAGTCAATCATTCAACTTAAATGTAAGTATCGTGCTGATTTGATACACATCTTTTATTTCTTAAAATCTGAACAATTGCGCTTGGATCGTTTAAACTTTCATAGTCACTTTGTCCGGTGTTAGTTCCTTGATTATTTTAGAAAAATAGATGCAAGCATGACATTCTGCTAATCATGAACAACTAAAACCGAGGGTGCCCCGATGACAGAAATGACGAGATATCCCCCACATTGGATATTTCACCGTGTATGGGGGCAGATGAAAGATTGGTGGGTTACGGATCCAGGCTGGGACGCCAAGAGTAAGAGCGGGGCTGAGAACAGACAGAACAGAGATCCGACACACGAGGGGGTCGTGCCACACGACATCGTCCGACAAATGAATGTGGTCGAGCACCCGGATCTGGAGGAGGATGAGGTCATAGCTCTGACGTATAGTCAGACGCACGTGCGGAAGAAGGACAAAGACGAGGCGCACCGGGCAGGCGACTATATTTCAGATATTGCCCGGCGGATCGATGTGAGTCAATTTGTTTAAGTTGTTAATGTTTTGTCTTTCTATCCTCAATGTTTGTTTCGTTAATTAATGCCCTAACATATCGTTAAACCACTGTTTTTGTAGGCCTCGTATGAACAGCAAAGGGGGTCCGAGCAGCAGTCTGAACAGCCATCAACGTCCACTAGTACGGCTGCGAGTACTGGGGGGTTGAAGCGATGGCTGGATACGCCTGAGATCGTCAATCGGCCGAAAGGCCGCATACGCGGCCTGCCTAGCACGACTGCTCGTGCCATGATAGGAGCGTCCTCACCCCCTGCTGCCCCTTCACAGCACCGGCTCCTCAGCGTCAGTTGGACGATGAGGAGATCCAACGCATTGTTACAGTGGTGGTGAGGATGATCAGGGAGCAGGGCGCTGCTGGACATGCAGAGTCGGCCCCGGATCAGCAGGATCTTGATCCGGGACTCGGCAACCCCTGGTGAGCCCTTCTCGTGCCCGTTCCTAGCTTCCCCCCCCCCTCGCGCCCGGCTTGTACTCTTCTCCCCTCCCCTAACCGGTTGTATCCGGTTCCCGGCTTGTACATAATGAGTTTTTTTTTATAATAAACATTTTTTATGATTGATTATATATATTTCTTTGTGCATTGATTATTGCGCGTTATTGTTGGGAAATGAAAATTGTATTACAGGTCTGGGTAATTGAAAAATAAAAACTAAAATTAAAATTTTTTTTTGACTTTTGGCGACGGATTAATTCCGTCGCTAAAAGTGTTATTACAATCAGTTAATTAGCGACAGAATATTCCGTCGCTAAAAAGCTTATTTAGCGACGGAATATTTCGTCTCTAAAACATTTATTCCGTCACTAATTTGACAAAAAAGAAAATAAATTAAAATACTTAAAATATAATTAGCGGCGGATATTCCGTCGCTAATTAAAAATAAATCCGTCGCAAAAAATTACATATTTGACGACGGGTTTGAAAATTCTGTGGCTAAACTATTAGTGACGGACTTTTATACAAGGGACTTTTAGCGACGGTAAATCCGTCGCTAATTGTTTTAGCAACGGATTTTAGGCTTTTAGCGACGGATTTACCCGTCGCTATAAGCCTTTTTTCTTGTAATTCATACAGAAACTTAGATCCATCAACAACGCTAGATATGAAGAGTCGTACCTCGTAGTGAAAGAATTGCGACAGGTTTCCAGAAATGGTGTTGCCGTCTCTTGGATGACGGCGGAGGAGGGCGGCGGTTTTTGGGAGGGAAAGAGATGGAGGCAGCGGTGGGAGACAAAGAGACGCAGGATGTCTAATTAGGGCAGAAAATTTGTTTTTATACCTTAGATTTAGCGACCGCGGTAGTGGTCGCTAAAGGCAGTCGCTAAATATAGCGAATGCTTTTGGGACCACTGCCGCGGTCTCTAAATTTAGCGACCATATTAGCCACCATTTTAGCGACCGTTACATTTAGCAACTGCAGAGCGATCGCTAAAAATACCCGCCAAAATTATTTCGTTGACCGCACCATTTAATGATATATTTAGCAACCGCATGAAGAGGCGGTCGCTAAATCCGTCGCTAACGTATAGTTTAATGACCGCTTTTACTTGCGGTTGCTAAAGACCTGTTTTCTTGTTTTCTTGTAGTCCCTATTCTCCCTAGGTTCTCATTATGTGCCTCTCAGTGCAGCTACGAGAATACAAAATCTGAGATCGTCTGAATTTGGTATAAACTGCTTTGAGGGAAGACTGACATTCTCTCTTTCGATCCCATTTGCAAAGTTAAACTGAACCGCAAGGGACTACAAATTTATGAGAGTAGATAGAGGATCATGTGATCGACTGTCTACAAATACAAAAAGGGGTAAAAACTATTAAGAAAAGCTATTCAAACAAGTTGAGAAAAAGAAAACAAAAACGTTCACTGATGATGACTTCGTAACACTCCAAACATACGATGAAAAGTTCCTAAACAGAACATACTAAAACTAAACAGCTAATGATGACTTCTAAGAGTTCGGCTTCTGGGGGGGAGGTTGAAGGAAGATTAACAGATGGCTTCCACAGCGAGCCTTTTTATGGAACCATGGCAACCACTAGGCCCAAAGGTCTCCTCTGATACGTCGATGGAACAACTCTCTTTACCAACGCATGCCTGCCATTTACATTTATAAATCAGCATGATAAAACGGTGCAAAACTAATAACTGCTAGAAGCCATATGTCGAGAGAAACAAGAAATGGAGTAATTACATTTTCTACGACCGATAAGCTGTTTGGTGACTCGCAACTGCCTGTTTCAAAGGATTCACAATTGCCTTTAGGGTCACCGAAGCTAGCAAATTTAACTTCGGATATGACTCTTCCTCCTTGGCATAACAATTCTAATGTGTTTCCTTCATAGGCGTTTCCGCATGCTTTTCCAACTGTAACAGTTTGAACACTAGCAAGAGTAGGGTTGCCTCCAAACTCCTCAAACAGAACAAGAGAATTCCCTTCATCACGAAGGAAAGATCGTGGAACATGATACCTAAAGTGAAAGTATGTTAAGTTATAACAACTCTAGGACCAAATATACTCAAAAAATATAAAATATTATAGCATCTTACAATATGTGAATGATAGGAAAATTACCATCTCTGGGACGATTTTCCACAGTTGCTCAAGCATTTATTTGGATTGTATTTTCCACGATAATCACAGGTAGAACTGCAACCATCTTCAGGAGCGAGGTATGAAGGCCAATATCGGCCAATATGGTGACCATTCACCCAGGCAGCCCCTTTGCCCAAACCTAACAAGTCTAGTACGACGGGATCCTGACCTGATGGTGATTTGAATGTCGTCTGAAATAAAAATAAACAACAGTGAGGATCACGTTTTTGCAGTGTATCTTGATAACCGTTTAAGAGTTTGAAGAGAAGCACCTTGTACCAAACAAACGATCTATTTATTGGAAGGTTCTCTGAGAGCCAATTATGGTGACCAGGTGCATCATCTCTGAAGAGTTCGGCTGCCTCCCCATGCAATCCAACCTTGTAAACCCACTTGTTTGTTGACAAATCCTTTGCTTGATTGTTTGTCCCAATAAGCATAACAGGACCAACTATTCCCTGTTTTATTGTTTCATAGTAGGCTCCCGCGTTCTTTTCACCAAATTAAAGAAAAACAGATCTTCTTAAGTTTGGAAAAATCTGAAAAAACATAAAAGATTGGCACTGTACGTGTTTGAGTTGAACAATTCAATACTCACAGGTAACCCAACAGTGGCACTAAGCAAGGCGATCGTATTTTTCCCATGTTGCAGCTTGACACTTCGCTCAAATACAAAGCGGTAACTTCTAATTTTTGCCCTGTGACTCCCTAAAATTGAAGTAATATCAAGTCAAGCGAGAAAATTGGAGGACATCATGTGCTATTGAACTTGAAAAAAAGAAATAAAAAACAACACATCTTCTTACCCATGTGCCTTCCATTAACAAATACATGAAGTATGTGCCCCTCAGTGCGAACTTGTAAAGTGACCTCCTCTTTGCCCCAAACAGGGTCATTCCCATCAATGTCCACGCTAAAAGAAGAACAAAGAAGAGGGAAGAAAGGAAATTACAATCACACAAAGTTACTGCTGCCATGAAGTGAGGTAAGATGTTAAACAGTTGAGACAAAGAAAGAGCATAATTACCTCGTCATATACCATAAGTAATCACTCGAATCATTTGTCACCAACTTTTGTTCCATTAGTTGAGTAGCAGAAGTAGCATCCCTAAAATATTCGCTCCTTTTATTCGAAGGGTGACCTTTAAGGAACTCAAGATACTCACGTCTCCATGTCCATTTCAAAGGTGCTTCATCAGAGTCACGAGAGTGCTTCACCATTACTGATGTTTGTGTGTTGACCTATCAGTGGTTTCATTTGTTAAAGAGAGGTGAGATGAGGAAAATTTCTAACTCCACAATACCATTACGTTAACCAGCTAGGGGGAATTTTGGTGCAGCTACACTCAAAAGTGTTACATATTCTCGTCGTGACACAACTGGTTATAATGACACTGATAGCCGGTAAAAGTGGTATGCATCTAATTTTTCAACAAGTGCTATATATGTAGCTAATTTTTCAGCTTCTTATGGTGGAGTTCCAGCCACGATCAAATTTTTTTCTTCCCCGGTAAGCCTACTATTTTATAATAGCGCAAAAACATAAGCATCCTAAGGGCAACCCTGGGCCAGACCATAGAGCTCCACCAAAAACAAGATATACAACGAAGTTCAAAAAAGTCAACGACTATTAGCAAAACTATTTCCAGTTCACTCACTGTATAAGAACAATAATACAAATATAAGTCTAGTAGCTTTGGTTTAATGGTACTTTACCCGAGCAGTGTTGTAAACTTCTGCCTGACAATCCGGGAGTACACTAACTGACCAAGCAGGAACGTGGTACTTCTTGCCTTCAAAGGTGATTGTTCTGTCATTTGTTTCGTTTGCATTTCCAAAGAAACAGGCTCTCTTTCCATTCAAGTCATAAATTGTCGCCTAAACCATCAGATACATGTTCTCTCAGTATACAAATATCAAACCCACGCACATGAGTCCCTGACATCATGTTCCCATAGTTAATATGATCAAACCCACAGACATGAGAGAGAGAACTCACAGACATCATATTCCCATAGTTAATATTCCTGACTTCACCATAAGTTAGGATCTTTTCAATCGATTGAAGGACGAGATGGAGCTGTTTAAGATGTCCCCACTTTGGTTGGTTCGGATTTCCTATAGGGTAGGTAAAGTAATTACGAAATGAAACAAAGGATTTCAATAATAAAGAACACATAACTTTAATCAATTAAGTCAAGGTTACCATATCCATCAAGCGGTGAATTATAATCATAATTTGTGGGATTTCAAAAATAAAGAACACCTAACTATAATCTATTAAGTTAAAGTTACCATATTCATCAAGTGGTGAATTATAATCATAAGTTGTAGCAATATATGGACCCCCAGCTGTTCGGCCAAAATTAGTTCCACCATGATACTGCGAAGAAGATTATCGGATTAGTAAAACAACCAAAATAAGCTTGAAGAGTCGAAGGAATTTGCCTACAAACCATGTAATAATTGTTCAATGTTCCACCATATTGGAAAAAACGTGCTACAGCGAAGGCAAGATCCTCGGCGGTTCTCAATGGATTTGCACCGCCCCACTCGTTGAACCTAATTTTAATCCATACATAGCAATAAGCGATATACATAATGAAGTTTAAAACACTAAGGAAAGGAAGTAAACTGAAAATTCAACAAGTTGCAACTAACCAGCCAGTCCAATTCTCGGTCCAAACCTTAGGAGCATCAGGATTTTTGGGATAAAATTGGTCACAATACCAGCCATTACATGTATCTAGCTGTTTTAGATGGGAGGAAAAAATGAGTCAAGAACTGAAGATATATATGTAAATAATGATCCTCGAACTGAAAATCAATATGTAAAGAGTATAAGCAGACAGTACCACTTCCGGAGCATCCCATTCTTGGCACATAACCCAAGGCACACTGACGTTGAAAGATTTGGCCAAGCTTATGGACCAGTTGACATATGACTTTGCCTCATCTCCGTATGAGCTGCTCACTAGTCCATATTCGTTCTCAATCTAAACGTATGTAGTTAAACATCAATGAAATTTATTGCTCAAAAAGCCAATGAAGAAAATAAGAAAAACTTAAGAACCTGAGTGAGGATTATGGGTCCTCCTTGAGAGGCAAGAAGATTCTCTCGTTTAATCATGTCGACAATTAGGGTTGTGAAGTTCTTCATCTCATTCTGAACCGCAACAAAAATTTCTTTTTAGCTCATATAGAGAAAGTGTTATATTGAACTATATAAACGTACCGTGTACACATCATTTTGAGTTCTTTTTAGCTCATATAGAGAAAGTGTTATATTGAACTATATAAACGTACCGTGTACACATCATTTTGAGTCCTAAACCTGACTCCTGGCATATTTCCCAACCATACAGGTAACCCTCTGCCCAAAAAAATAAAAATAAATAAATAATGAGAAAGTTAGACAATAACAAACTACCGGTGCACAATGATATCAACATGGAAACATATTTACCCAAAGTTCCATTCAGCACAAACGAATGGTCCAAGTCGCAAAATGGCATAAAGGCCTTGCTCTTGAATGTTTCTCAGAAACCTAATAAGGTCCAAATTTCCCGAAAAGTCATACTAAATGAGAAGGAAAATAATAGAAAATGTTAGTATATCTTCACAAGTCGAAGAAATTCATATAGTAGAGACAGAGAAGAGAGAGACCTGACGACGTTGAGGCTCATGAGAACTCCAAAAAACGTAGGTCTCGATTGCATTAAGACCTCCATCCTTTGATTTTTTTATCAAAGAAGGCCACATCTGATCAAAACAAAACAGGTAGAATCTCAGCTTACTTACCATGTACAATAACCTATTGTGTACTAAAGCCTTCAAATCAAATATTATTGAACAGGCTGCATCGCCTCTTTAGTGACCAAAATTTTTCTCAAAATATGGTTGGTGGCACCTATTCTGGTCCTTAATGAGTATCTCTAAATATTAGCAAAAGTTTCCATTGTCATGTGGGGGGGGGGGGGTAATTCCACATGGCAATTACATATGCATCTGCCATGCGTAGAACAGTAATGGAAAAAATCGGAATACAGTGCGTATACCAAGTTAACCTGAATAATTTAGTGAAGTAATAATGACAATGATAATTTCATTTGCACAATGGTAAGAATGCAAGCAAACGTACCTCAGGAGTGCTACGAGGATAATGGATAGAACCCGATAGGATGATCTTCCTTTCACCATCGATCTTGATGGCTCGATTATCGTACGTGACCTCGAAAGCAACCAAAGATGAGAAGAAGCAAAACGCAGTGATGACTAGCACCAGAAGAGACCCACCAGACCCTACTCCGACCATGATAAGCGAACAGAAAAAGAAGTTCAGATATGTTGTAATATATATAAGCGGTTGAAGATAAGATGGTAATGAAGATATGGATAGGCCAAATGAGATTGATGCAAAGAAACTCTATCACTTAAGAAATATACATTTAGCCATAAGCCCTAGCTACGTGCCATTTTTTAGGGTTTAAAAGGTAAAGGATTGTTATCTTCTCATAAAGTCCAAGAATTCAAAAAAACGTGAATGATAATCTTTAAAGACAGTTGTTATCAATTTAAAATCCTATCCCTAAAATATCTCCTCTTGATTGAAAAAGAAATAAAAAAACAAAGGAAAAGAAAAAAAATAAGACCTATGAGTTCGATCTGGATCATAACGTCTAACCATGGAAATTGGCAGAGTACAACCAACTCACGTAGATGATCACTTGTGTACATTAGCATGCATTTACTCTTCATTCCTCTTTGTTTTGTAGGTCAAAATGAAGTTTTTGGGTTCTGGTACCAAAAACATCTATCTTTGTAATTTAGGTCGTGTTCTAGCTCGGTGTAGCGGTCACGTTGTACGATTTAACACTTTGGTCACATTCCGTAACAAGTGAGCAAAATGAAGAAAAGCCTGGGCCTAGCTAATTTGGCAAAAATCCACGTCGAGCCCTACCTTTTTTGTGTCTGTGTGTATATGTTATTTAGCTATACGTTAATTACAATTAGCTCAACAACAAACTGATCCATTTAACACAGGAGATAATGTAGAAAATGCTCGCCCCTAGCTTCCAAGATTAAGAAAATTTTGCGCAAATACTATGGGAGGACGTGCCTTCACTAAGGATTCAACAATGTAAAACTAATAGACCGAGAAAACAAACACATAAATAAACAAAAAACAGACATTTAGGGTATTGATATTGCAAGTTTTGGTTCAATACTTTATGCTATTCTATCTTTTTAGGGTGAAAGTTCAAGGTGTATTACAAATCAAGAATCTTACAATCTTAATTCTATGGCAAAGGATACATCTTATAGTCCAATGTCACGGACCGATTAAGCATGAGGCTATTTTTGGAGGTTACGCCATGCGGGCATTTACCGAACGCTTACTTGGCAATGGATGAGTGAGGCTTTCAGAAGGTTCCGCACTTCTCTACACACCTATGTCTTGTAAATATTAGCACATCTAGAGTAGTGGTGGATTACTCTAGAATAGTTGGAGAGCATTCCAGGAATAGTCTAGAATAGTAGGGAAATGTATTGATGCTTGTAAATAGTGTAGAGTGTTCTAGGGGGTAGATGTGAACCGTAGAATCGAGTGTATCTCCATCGTCTGTTGAGGAGGTGGACTAGTATATATAGCCAAAGCCATGCCCTGGCCTAGGCATATAGAGTGATCCTAGACAACTATTGTAAGCTTTCTCCCCAAACTCTTGTGTTCCTTTGTGTATTTGCTTCTAACATCACCCAGCTCAAGGGTTATGCTGACTTAGCGCAGAAGAAGGGGCTTGATAGCTAAGTGCCACACGGTCCGACTTAGGAAAGTCGTTAGTTCCATGACAAGTGGTACCAGAGCTTGGTTGTGAAGGGTCATGCCAAAGGCAATGACACCAGTATTCGGACATCTCTACACCTATCCTCCCTAGGTTCGCATTCCTTGCCTCTCAGTGTAGCTACGAGAATACAATATCTGAGATCGTCTGAATTTGGTATAAAACTGCTTCGAGGGCAGACTGACATTCTCTCTTTCGATCCCATTTCAAAGTTAAACCAAATCGCATGGGACTACAAATTTATGAAAGTAGAAAGAGGATCATGTGATCGACTGTCTACAAATCCAAAAAGGCGTTAAAAAAATTAAGAAAAGATATTCAAACAAGTTGAGAAAAAGAAAACAAAAAACTAAAGGATTGTTATCTTCACATAACGTCCAAGAATTCAGAAAACGTGAATGGTATATCTTTAAAGATACTTGTTATCTATTTAAAATCCTATCCCTAAAATATCTCCTCTTGATTGAAAAAGAAATAAAAAAACAAAGGAAAAGAAAAAAAATAAGACCTATGAGTTCGATCTGGATCATAACGTCTAACCATGGAAATTGGCAGAGTACAACCAACTCACGTAGATGATCACTTGTGTACATTAGCATGCATTTACTCTTCATTCCTCTTTGTTTTGTAGGTCAAAATGAAGTTTTTGGGTTCTGGTACCAAAAACATCTATCTTTGTAATTTAGGTCGTGTTCTAGCTCGGTGTAGCGGTCACGTTGTACGATTTAACACTTTGGTCACATTCCGTAACAAGTGAGCAAAATGAAGAAAAGCCTGGGCCTAGCTAATTTGGCAAAAATCCACGTCGAGCCCTACCTTTTTTGTGTCTGTGTGTATATGTTATTTAGCTATACGTTAATTACAATTAGCTCAACAACAAACTGATCCATTTAACACAGGAGATAATGTAGAAAATGCTCGCCCCTAGCTTCCAAGATTAAGAAAATTTTGCGCAAATACTATGGGAGGACGTGCCTTCAGTAAGGATCCAACAATGTAAAACTAATAGACCGAGAAAACAAACACATAAATAAACAAAAAACAGACATTTAGGGTATTGATATTGCAAGTTTTGGTTCAATACTTTATGCTATTCTATCTTTTTAGGGTGAAAGTTCAAGGTGTATTACAAATCAAGAATCTTACAATCTTAATTCTATGGCAAAGGATACATCTTATAGTCCAATGTCACGGACCGATTAAGCATGAGGCTATTTTTGGAGGTTACGCCATGCGGGCATTTACCGAACGCTTACTTGGCAATGGATGAGTAAGGCTTTCAGAAGGTTCCGCACTTCTCTACACACCTATGTCTTGTAAATATTAGCACATCTAGAGTAGTGGTGGATTACTCTAGAATAGTTGGAGAGCATTCCAGGAATAGTCTAGAATAGTAGGGAAATGTATTGATGCTTGTAAATAGTGTAGAGTGTTCTAGGGGGTAGATGTGAACCGTAGAATCGAGTGTATCTCCATCGACTGTTGAGGAGGTGGACTAGTATATATAGCCAAAGCCATGCCCTGGCCTAGGCATATAGAGTGATCCTAGACAACTATTGTAAGCTTTCTCCCCAAACTCTTGTGTTCCTTTGTGTATTTGCTTCTAACATCACCCAGCTCAAGGGTTATGCTGACTTAGCGCAGAAGAAGGGGCTTGATAGCTAAGTGCCACACGGTCCGACTTAGGAAAGTCGTTAGTTCCATGACAAGTGGTACCAGAGCTTGGTTGTGAAGGGTCATGCCAAAGGCAATGACACCAGTATTCGGACATCTCTACACCTATCCTCCCTAGGTTCGCATTCCTTGCCTCTCAGTGTAGCTACGAGAATACAATATCTGAGATCGTCTGAATTTGGTATAAAACTGCTTCGAGGGCAGACTGACATTCTCTCTTTCGATCCCATTTCAAAGTTAAACCAAACCGCATGGGACTACAAATTTATGAAAGTAGAAAGAGGATCATGTGATTGACTGTCTACAAATCCAAAAAGGCGTTAAAACAATTAAGAAAAGATATTCAAACAAGTTGAGAAAAAGAAAACAAAAAACTAAAGGATTGTTATCTTCACATAACGTCCAAGAATTCAGAAAACGTGAATGGTATATCTTTAAAGATACTTGTTATCTATTTAAAATCCTATCCCTAAAATATCTCCTCTTGATTGAAAAAGAAATAAAAAAAACAAAGGAAAAGAAAAAAAAAAGACCTATGAGTTCGATTTGGATCAAAATGTCTAAACATGGAAATTGGCAGAGTACAACCAACTCACGCAGATGATCACTTGTGTACATTAGCATGCATTTACTCTTTATTCCTCTTTGTTTTCTAGGTCAAAATGTAGTTTTTGTGTTCTGGTACCGAAAATATCTATCTTTGCAATTTAGGTCGTGTTCTAGCTCGGTGTAGCGGTCACGTTGTACCATTTAACACTTTGGTCACATTACGTAACAAGTTAGCAAAGTGAAAAAAAGCCTGGGCCTAGCTAATTTGGCAAATATCCTCGTCGAGTCCTACCTTTTTTGTGTCTGTGTGTATATGTTATTCAGATATACGTTAATTACAATTAGCTCAACAACAAACTGATCCCTTCAACACAGGAGATAACGTAGAAAATACTTTCCCCTAGCTTCCAAGATTAAGGAAATTTTGCGCAAATACTTTGGGAAGACGTGCCTTCACTAAGGATCCAACAATGCAAAACTAATAGACCGACAAAACAAACACATAAATAAACAAAAAGCAGACATTTCAGAGTATTGATATTGCAAGTTTTGGTTCAATACTTTATGCTATTCTATCTTTTTTGGGTGAAAGGTCTAGGTGTATTACCAATCAAGAATCTTACAATCTTAATTCTATGGCAATGGATACATCTTACAGTCCAATGTCACGGACCAATTAAGCAGGAGGCTATTTTTGGAGGTTACGTCATGCGGGCGTTTACCGAATGCTTACTTGGTAATGGATGGGCAAGGCTTTCAGGAGGTTCCGCACTTCTCTACACACCTATGTCTTGTAAATATGAGCACATTCTATGGTAGAAGAGCATTCCAGGAATAGTCTAGAATAGTAGGGAAATGTATGGATGCTTGTAAATAGTGTAGAGTGTTCTAGAGGGTAGATGTGAATCGTAGAATCGAGTGTATCTCCATCGTCTGTTGAGGAGGTAGAATAGTATATATAGCCAAAGCCATGTCCTGGCCTAGGCGTATAGAGTGATCCTAGACAACTCAAGTATTGTAAGCTTTCTCCAAGTAATATGGTGGGAATCATTTCCCAGACTCTTGTGTTCCTTTGTTTATTTGCTTTTAACATCATACAGCTCAAGGGTTAGGCTGACTGAGCGCACAAGAGAAGGCTTGATAGCTAAGTGCCGTACGGTCCGACTTAGGAAATTCGTTAGTTCCATGACATGTGGTATCAGAGCTTGGTTGCGAAGGGTCGTGCCAAGGAAGAAACAGCGAATGCAGGCAAGGACACTAGTATTGGGACAATGGGGATGTCCGAGGAAAACGTGGTTGTGGAGCGTGGATGAGATCCACTACCACCACCCAGTGGGAAGACGGGTGTTCGAGGTCGAAGTAAGTCGAGGGATGCTCTTGCTTCTTTGGATGGCCAAATGGGTCGCTTGGAGATTGTTATGGGTGATGTTAAGGATCACATGGGGATAGTCGAGCAAAATCTACAGACGTTGGAGGAGCACGTCTTAGAGGAGCTCGAGACTCACAAGAGGGCGGTGGGTACCCAAGATGAGCAACGTGAAAGGTTCATGGAGTTGTTCGCTAATCTACAAGAATAACTCGATGGGCTGAAGGTTGCGTAGAAGAGACAAGGCAAGACGCAGCGATGTGCAAGAGGGCCATCGTGGGTGGTGCAGTTGCTACTCCAACTCCAAGGGTGGACACGACAAAGCCGAAAGAGTTCAGAGGCAAGAGGGATGCCAAAGAGCTTGACAACTACATATGGCACATGGAGCGATACTTCGAAGGTGCTAGTGTAGTCCACAAGGCGACTAAGGTAAGGACTGCCACTATCTATTTTATGGACACAACTACTCTATGGTGGCGTAGGAAGCATTGCGATATAGAAAAGGGGTTGTACACCATACACTTAGAAGGTGTTCAAAAGAGAGATTAAAAAGCAGTTCTATCTGGAGAATATAGCCTTCGACGCGAGGAAAAATACGAACGAGTTAAGGCATAAGAGTAGCATAAGAGAATATGCGAAGGAGTTTACTACGTTTATGCTTACATTCTGAATATGGTGGAGGCATACCTTTTCTTCAACTTCGTCGACCTCATCCAAAGTTGGGCCAAGAAGAAACTTCAACGCACGGGCGTGAAGGATGTCGATGAAGCCATAACAGTGGCAGAGTCGTTGATGGAGTACGATAGAAGTAGAGACTCTCCAAATTCGAAGGAGGTACGAAAAGCTTCGGAAGGCAACGATGCCAATGGTGGGGGAGAAAGTCCTAAGGCGTGGCACAAGGGTAAAAAACCATGCTAGCACAAGCAAGATTGAGGGTCACGAAAAGCTATAAGAGAAACGAGCTAGCCGTAAGCTCAAGGATTGCTTCTTTTGTGGAGGGCCGCATTGGGCAAAGGATTGCCCGCAACAAGGTAAGCTAGATGCCTTAGTCAGGGAGAAGGAGAATGAGGAGTCCGAGCATGAGACAGTGCGTATAGGCTTGCTCCAAGTCCTAAACACACTCCAGATGAAGAATGTGCCATAAGTCTCGATGGGTGAGGGACAAACTTTGACGAGGAAGGGTTGCTTTACGTGGAGGCAAAGTTGAATGGGAAGCCCGCACAAGTATTAGTGGATATGAGGGTGACTCACAACTTCATCACTATGGACGAGGTGAGCGGTTAGGTCTCAATGTGGTTGACGATGGGAGATGGCTAAAGACCGTCAACACCAAAGCAAGGCCTCTACAAGGCACAGTTTGACAGATGAAAATGTGCCTTGGCAAGTAGAAGGGGCTGGTGGATTTCTTTGTTGTGCAGATGGATGATTTCAAGGTGGTGTTGGGCCTTGATTTCTTGCGGAAAGTGAACACCCTTGTGTCACCGTATAATAACGCAATGTGCATCATGGAGAAGGGCACGACTTGTGTGGTGCCTATGTTCGGGGGAGTATCTAGCACCATGAATCCTTCATCTATACGGCTATCGGGTATGCGGCTAGTGGAAGAAGTCAAAGAGAAGGAAGCCAAGGGTGAAGGCACTTACTTGGCAAGTATCAAGAGGGAGGACAACATCGTGCCATCGACCGAGCATCCACAAAAGGAGATGGTGGGCATCTTTAAGGGGAAAAAGACGTTGATCTAGGCGAGATGCTTAAGTGGTGACCCGAGGCAAGCATGACCGGGGGACCAAGCTACCATCCGTGGCACCATGTGGGATGGTGCCACAAAACTTGGAGAATATGGCAGCCGTGTCTAAATCTATGGAAAGACACACGGTTCAAGGGAAGAAGGATGAGAAATCTTGTCTTACGGGCAAACAAGACAAGGCGGAGAAGCATGCAAGGAGGCAGCCAAGGGACTTGGTGATGGTCAAGACCATACGGAAAGTGCAGAAAGGGTTTGTGCCGAGGTATGAAAGACCCTTTCCCGTGATGGCTAAGGTTGGAAAGGCATATTACAAGGTGAAGTTGCCGCCAAAGTCGAAGATAAATTTAGTCTTCCACGTGAGCTCACTATGACCTTTCTATGCGGGTCTGTAAGACCATGATCATAAGAAGAATTGTAGGACACTGACAGCGGAGGTGAAATTCTATGACAAAGGAGCCGGGTACGTGCCTAGCAATAACCTGGAAGGAAGACGAAATGATGCACTAGCAAAGCACTACTTGGAAAGGATTACCGAAGCGAGAGGCGACATGGGAGCCAGCAAAAGACCTTCGGCAGTTCAGCATCATTGCGGATCAACATCACGATGAGGTTGCGACGAAGGCGTCGTAAAATTAGGTGGGGGTTACGCCACACGGGCACTCATTAGGCGCTTACAGGACGCTTAGTGGATGCTTACTTGGCAATGGATGTGCAAGGCTTCCAGAAGGTTCCGCACACCTATGTCTTGTAAATATGAGCACATTCTAGAGTAGTGGTGGATTACTCTAGAATGGTTGGAGAGCATTCTATAAATAGTCTAGAATAGTGTAGAGTGCTCTAGAGGATAGATGTGAACCATAGGATCAAGTGTATCTCCACCGTTCATTGAGGAGATGGACTAGTATATAAAGCCAAAGCCATATCTTGGCCTACGCATATAGAGTGATCCTAGACATCTTAAGTATTGTAAGCTTTCTCCAAGTAATATAGTGGGAATCATTCCCCAAACTTTTATGTTCCATTGTGCATTTGCTTCTAACATCGCCTAGCTTAGCTCAAGGATTGGGCTGACTTAACGCACAATAGGGGGCTTGATAGGTAAGTGCCATATGGTCTAACTTAGGGAAGTTGTTAGTTTCGTGACAGGTGGTATCGGAGCTTGGTTGCGAAGGGTCGTGCAGTGCCAAGAAAGAAGCAATGATGGCGGGCAAGGACACTAATGTTGGGACATCGGGGATATCCGAGGAGAACATGGTTGTCGAGCGTGGGCGAGATCCACTACCACCACCCAGTGGGAAGAAACGTGTTCGAGGCCAAAGAAAGTCGAGGGATACTCTTGCTTCTTTTGATGGCTGAACGGATCGCTTGGAGATTACTATGGGTGATGTCAATGATTACGTGTGGATGGTCAAGCAAAATCTAAAGATGTTGGAGGAATACGTGTTATAGGAGCCCAAGACCCTCAAGAGGGTGGTGGGTGCCCAAGATTAGCTAAGTGAAAAGATCATGGAGTTGTTCGCTAATCTACAAGAACAACTTGATTGGGTGAAGGTGGACGTAAAGGAGACGAGGCAAGATGCAGCGATGTGCAAGATGGCCATCGTGGGTGGTACGGTTGCTACTCCTAGTCCATAGGTGGACACACAAAATTCGAAAGAGTTCGGAGGCAAGAGGGATGCCAAAGAGTTCGCCAACTACATATGGCACATGGAGAGATACTTGAAAGGTGCAAGTGTAGTCGACGAGGCGACTAAGGTAAGGATTGCCACTCTCTATCTTATGGACACAACTACTCTATGGTGGCATAGGAAGCATAGCGACATAAAAAAGGGGTGACATATGAGCATTGCGACATAGAAAAGGGGTTGTACACCATATACTTAGAAGGTGTTCAAAAGAGAGATTAAAAAGCCGTTATATCCGAAGAATATAGCCTACGAAGCGAGGAAAAAGATGAACGAGTTGAGGCATAAGAGTAGCATAAACGAATACGTGAAGGAGTTTACTACGCTTATGTTTTACATTCCGAATATGGCGGAGGAAGTCCTTCTCTTCAACTTCATCGACGACCTCCAAAGTTGGGCCAAGAAGGAACTTCAACGCAGGGGCATGAAGGATGTCGATGAAGCCATAGCAGTGGCAGAGTTGTTAACGGATTACGATAGAAGTGGAAACTCTCCAAAGCCGAAAGAGGTACAAAAAGCTTCGAAAGAAACCACGCCAATGGTGGGTGAAGAAATTGTAAGGCTTGACACAAAAGGAATAACCACGCTAGAACAAGAAAGACCGAGGATCACGACAAGCTACAAGAGAAATAAGCTAGCCACAAGCTCAAGGATTACTATTTTTGCAGAGGGCCGCATTACGCAAGGAATTGCACATGACAAGGTAAGCTAGTTGCCTTAGTCAAGGAGAAGGAGAATGAGAAGAAGCAGTACGAGTTTGAGACGATGCGCATAGGCTCGCTCAAAGTCCTACACACACTCAAGATGAAGAATGTGACATAAGTCCCGATGGTTGAGGGATAAAATTTGATGTGCAAGGGGTTGCTCTATGTGGAGCTGAAGTTGGATGGGAAGCCCGCACAAGTATTGGTGGATACGGGGATGACTTATAAATTCATCACTATGGACGAGCCTGAGCGGTTAGGTCTCAACGTGGTTGATGGTGGGAGATGACTAAAGACTGTCAACACCAAGGCAAGGCCCTTACAAGGCACAGTTCGACGGGTGGAAATGTGCCTTGGCAAGTGGAATGAGTTGGTGGATTTCTCTGTCGCGTAGATGGATGATTTCAAGGTGGTGTTAGGCCTTGATTTCTTACGGCAGGTGAACGCCCTTGTGTCACAGTATAACAACACGGTGTGCATCATGGAGAAGGGCGTGGCTTGTCTGGTGCCTATGTTCAAGGAAATATCTAGCACCAGGACTCATTCATCTATGCGGCTAGTGTAAGGAGTCAAAAATGAGGAAGCCAAGGGTGAAGGCACTTACTTGGCAAGTTTTAAGAGGGAGGACAACATCGTGCCATTGATCGAGTAACCACCAAAAGAGATGGTGGACATCTTCTAGGGGAATGATGACGTTGCTCTCGGCAAGACGACGAAGCGGCAACCACCTAGGAGAAAAGTGGATCAACGAGGCAAGCTTGACCGGGGTGCCAAGCTACCATCCGTGGCACCATGTGGGATGACGCCAAATTTTTTTGGAGAATATGGCAGCCGTGTCTAAGTCTAATAGTGCAAGTGAAGAAGAATGAGAAAACTTGTCTTGCGGGCAAACAAGACAAGGCAGAAAAGCATGCAAGGAGGCAGCCGGGGGACTACAAACTTGGGGACTTGGTGATGGTCAAGACCATAAGGAAAGTGCACAAGGGTTTGTTTCGAGGTATGAAGGACCTTTCCCGTGATAGCTAATATTGGAAATGTGTCTACAAGTCGAGGTTGTCGCCAAAGTCGAAGGTACATCCGGTCTTCCACATGAGCTCACTATGACCTCACTATGCGGGTGTGGAAGACCGTGATGATAAGAAGAGTAGTAGGACACTGACAGTGGAGGTGAAATTCTATAACAAGGGAGCCGAGTACGTGCCTAGCAAAAAATTGGAAGGAAGAAGAGATGATGCACCAGCAAAGCACTACTTAGAAAGGATTGCTAAAGTGAGAGGCAACATGGGAGCCAGCGGAAGACCTTCGACAGTTTAGCATCATTGCGGATCAAAATCGCAATGAGGTTGACGAGGGCCTCACCAAATTAGGTGGGGGAGAATGTCACAGACCGATTAAGAAATAGGCTATTTTTGGAGGTTATGCCTTGCGGGAGCTCATTAGGCGCTTACTGCACGATTAGTGGACGCTTACTTGGCAATGGATGGGCAAGGCTTCCAGAAGGTTCCGCATTTCTCTACACACCTATGTCTTGTAAATATGAGCACCTTCTAGAGTAGTGGTGGATTACTCTAGAATGGTAGGAGAACATTCTAGGAATAGTCTAAAATTGTAGGAAATGTATGGAGGCTTGTAAATAATGTAAAGTGTTCTAGAGGGTAAATGTGAATAGTAGGATTGAGTGTATCTCCACTGTTCGTTGAAGAGGTGGGCTAGTATATATAGCCAAAGCCATATCTTGGCCAAGGCATATAGAGTTATCTTAGAAAACTGAAGTATTGTAAGCTTTCTCCAAGTAATATAGTCGGAATCATTCCACAAACTCTTGTGTTCCTTTGTGTGTTTGCTTCTAACATCGCCCAGCTCAAGGGTTATGTTGACTTAGCGCACAAGAAGGGGCTTGATAGCTAAGTGTAGCATGGTCCAACTTAGGGAGGTCGTTAGTTCCGTGACACTAAGTTGTAGCAAAACAAGTTTATTGATGCAGTTATTCTAGTGAAAATCTATATAAGCAGAATTCCAACATGAATTTCCCAACTATCACATAAGCATCTATTGATGTTGTGGCCAGGGACTTGCTTCCAGCTCCTTATGCACCATTGTACCAATTGCTTGATTATCATAAGCAGCACCTCTATAGGTCATTGGTGTTGCTCAAAGGTCCTAATATTTCTTTCACACAAGAGCATGTAAATTGTAATAGTCACCCCAAGCTTCCTGAGTTTTGCTTGAAAGCTTTTACTTCTGAATGTGTAGAAGCAAATTAAAGCTAAAAAATTGTCTCCACGACTTCCAGTGATTACTCACTTGCATCTTTTCCAAAACAAGCTTTCAGACTATTGTAGTATATGGATATATGGATAGTCCCAGAAGGATATATGGATAGTCCCAGAATAGATGGTTCTTATCTTCCACATGGTTATTACAGAGAATGCCGATGTCGTCAATAATACAGTTCCACTTCAGTTTATCGTGAGTCCTCAGATGTAATACCCCGGCATATTTTAACGTGTTAGTTTAAAAAATTTAGCAATTAGCGTGACCAAATTTTTATCGGCTATCCTTAATGACAAATGTTAGAAATCATAAGTTATTATAATATAAAAATGAATGATATTGATCGAAGTACTTAGTGAGAATTAGCGTAAACTATATATTTTAAATAGTTATCATCGACGTGTATTTTTAGCGATGAATTATTATTATTATTTCTTAGCATCGCTATACTTTTAGCAACGATTAGTGAAGCGGGGTAGCGTAACTACCCGTTAAAAAATTTCTAACACATAAATTATAGTAAATAATTATTTCGGGCCCTTTGCAATAATAAAAAGCTTCAGGTAAATTTTAAATGACAAGCGGAAGTTAGGGGAGCTTTTTGGTAATTTTCCAACTAGGGTTTCATAATATATATGAGACACAATAGAGCAGCCGTCAAAACTACTTTTTCTACTTCTTCTTCTGATATGCGTATGCAATAGAGGCATAGAGAGGAAAGAAAGAGAGAGGGAAAGAGAAGAAATTCTTCTGGCGATCGGGATTGGTTTTCGAGTAAGTTTTTAACCCTTATTTTTCCTCTAGTTTACTCAGTGATTTAATGGGGAGAGGGCTGGGATTATAGCCGTGAGTTACATGGAATGGTGTGTGCATGGTGGGTTACAGGTGTGTGGTTGTGAGAAAATATGTGTGGGTATATGGGTATGTGTGATTTCTAGTCTTAGAAAAAAATTTGGGAGAGGGGGGGTGAACTGTGATGGGTGCATGCATTTTTGGGTGCTGAATGTGTGTGTGTGTTGTGTGTGCGGTGTATGGAGTGGCTGTCGTGATGGCAGTTGTGAGTGCATGTGTATTTTCTTAGTCTATTGTATGTGTATTGTGTGCGTATATATAGGTATGTGCAGTGTGGTGGCAAGCATGTGTGTATGTGTGAAGTGGTGTGTGCCTCTAAGGATGTGTATGGGTTTGGGGAAGAAAGGGGCATTGCCAAGCAGTGTAATGGTTGTGTGTGTGCTCGTGTGGTGTGTTGTGTGGTGTATGTGTGCGTGTCTACCATGTGTGTGTTTGTGTGAAAATGTGTGTGTTTGTAAAGGAGTGAAGGCTACCGAGTGTATGTAATTGTTGTGTGCGTGTGAGTATATATAGGTGTGTACAATGGTGTTTGTGTATTGTGTACTCTGTGTGTGTGTGTGTAATATGTGTGTATTTGTGGGTGAATTGTAATGGGTGTGCATGAGTGAATGAAACAAAAAGAAAAGGGGGAGGGGGGAAGAGAAGACCCACTACCGTGAGGCATTGGGTTTGGGGAGGTTTTTGTGTGCTTGTGTGTGATGTGTGGAAGAGTGTGTGTGTGTGTGTGTGTTTTGTGTGAAAATAGAGAGAGAGAGAGAGAGAGAGAGAGAGTGTGTGTGTGTGTGTGTGTGTGTTTGTGTTGTATGTTGTGCGTGTGTGTGTATAATGGGTGGGTAGATGTGTGTACTTAGTGTGTGTTGGTGTGAGAGTTGGCAGTGGGTTTGAATGTGTCGTTTGGATGTTTTCTGCCAGCTTGTACATGTAAATTGTGTGGGAACGGTGAGTTTAAGGGGTGTTTAAGTGTGTGATATGAGTTGTAAAAATGGATGGAAGGGTATGGTGTTTTGTGTGTGAGTATGAGAGTATGAGAGTATTGGTGTATTGTATGTGTGTGAGTGTGTTTTATGGAAAAGGAAGTAATGTGAAGTTTTGTAAACTGTGAGAGTGCAGCGTGAGGAGTGTGTGCTGTTGTGTGTGGGTGAGTGTTGTTGCAGAGGTGTATGTTATATATATACGTGTGTGTGTGTGTGCGCGCGCGCGCGCGTGCACTAGAGTAAATAAATGTGTGTGTGGGTACTGTGTGTGTAAGTGAATACATTGTATAAGTGAAATTTTATGAGTGGTCTATAAATATTGTAAGGGTTAAGTGCAGAGAATTAAGGAGAGAGTGAAGTGGGTTGAGTTCAATGCTATACAGTGGTACCCCGTGCTTACACGGGTGTACGACAAATTTGTGCTAAGTTTGACATGTGAGTTGTGTAGCACACGATAATTGTTAGCATGTCAAATTTCACAGTAGGATACCTTAGGCTAGAATTTGTGGCAAAATTTTATAATGTTTTGAATTTTTATTGCATTTATAGAAATTATTTTAATTAAAAAATAATCAAAATTTCAGAAAATTCATATTTTGACTTTTTATAATATTTTAAGCGATAAAAGTGTGTTTTTATAATTTATTATGTATTTGGAGTATCGTTACGTGTTAAAGAGTATAGAGATTTCCGTTATATTGGCCCTGTGCGGGACCCGCATTGAGTTGCGCAATTTTGGAGTTAAAAGTGAGCACGTGGTGGGTAGTTGATATTATGTTTACAGTATTGTAGCATAGATTGTGTTCTAACAAATGGATTGGCAATCTAGGTTTATTCAGAGAATTTTGATCGAAGGTTACGTAGCATTACGTAATAGTTTGGATCGAGGTAAGGATTTTCTCTCCCAACCTACTCATCATTCTAAATTTATGTGTTTTAATCGTAACTGTTTCGCAAATTCTGTGGAACTATAATTTTATAAAATTTCCATGAAAATATTTGGATATTTCCCATGAAACCCTAATTTAATTTGAGCCTTATCGCGATCGTTTAGAATTCCTATTTCATTCTTATATGTTTATTGATTCGATCATCGTAAAACATTTTGAGTTGTACTTATCTCTTCTCGTTCTCATCTGTTTATTGATTTGATTATTGTAAAGCATTTTCAATTGTATTTATTTATTTTTCTAAATGTTGACATGAGTTGGTAATCCTGGGAGTTATAAGGATGGTGCGTATTGTTGGCGTTATAAGAATGATTTGTTGGTTGGGTTAAACTAGTACCTAAATGTACTACTTAGTGTACAGATGCATATGTAAAGTGTATCGAGCACTGCCGATGTGGCTTTACTATAGTGTAGTGCTCATGTTCAATGTAATATCTTTTATGTTTTATTATACCTGAAGTGTTTTGAATGACTATTAATTGAGGGTTTGACTTGATACTCGTCCCTATGTTTATATCGAAATAATTGTGGTTTTATTTAAAAGTTCTTCGAAAAGATGATAATTTACTTGAATGTAAAATCGTTCAAATTGTTTGTCTATATCGGAATGATGTGTTTTATTTGGAAATCCTTTTAAAAATTATCATTTGACTTTATATGAAAAATTATCCGAATCATTTTTATTTTATTTTATTTATCTTTGATTGACCTTACTCGACTTTCAAAAGCTCACTCTCGTTTGACTTCCTTTCCGCAAGTGATATCAAGCATTAGGTTGCCTGAGAATGGATTAGAACCGAGTGAAAGAAAATGATTTAATTTTGGTATTGATCATTAAGACCCCTGCACGGGTAAACTTCTCTAGCTTGTTGGTTAGATTTAAATTGATTCGAGAAATTGTAATGACCAGAAGCTTTGATCTAAGTGTTAAAGTTGGTTATTTGAATCGAGATTTATATGTCTTTAAATAGTGATTGTTTTAACGCTCTGAGAATTTAGAGTGTTAAAGCTCCGAATTTTTGGAGTGTTATATCAGCCATACTTTGCATAGCATCCATAAATCACTCCACATTTTAGGAATGTTTCCATTGAACCATACCAATTTCCACAAATGTACCATATCCTTTTTGGTTCTCAAGGACTGCCATGCTATTTGACATTCTTGTTCAATATCCAAATGACATAATCCTCTCTTTCTTCCCGGGGTTGGGGGAGAGTATTGATATGATTCTGCCACATTCTGAGGCTAAAGGTCTAGCTTGAAGTAATAGCCATTGATTGGCTGCAATTATGGCACTCACCTTGCAGTCATCCCTCAACCCAGAATCATAAATGATTCTATATATAGCCAAATTTTTCTAAAAGACTCCCACAAGGCGGCTAGTTATCATACCATAGCCAATTTTATTGACCATTGCCAATAGAATGCCATACATACTGCTGCACTTTGGTTCTGAGCTTCACTATTTTACACCAAGTCCAAGATAGAGTCACATGTGGTTTGAAAGTCCTGGTCCTTGATGATATACATATGACACCATTTCACCCTAAAATAATCCTTTTTACAAGCTAAATCCCAAATATGTTTATATAAAGCTGGTCTTTTGCATTCTGCTAGTCTTTTGATACCAAGACCCCTCTCTTGCTTAGCTACACAAATATCACTCTAAGCAAACTTGGCACCGGTGAATTTAGTATCTTTCCTATACCAAATAAAATATCTTATCATGGCTTTTATTTGATTAGTAATCTTCTGGGGAAAGATGAAGATTGAACACCTATACACTTGCATACTCATTTGAACATATAAGTAGCTAATTGTATTCTACCTGCGCAGAAGAGACATTTTGTGGTCTAGCTGTTGATTTTCTTAGTTAACTTTTCAAGAAGAGCTTGGTAGTCTTTCAAATGTACTTTGGTGGAGATGAGAGGCAACCCAAGATAAGTTACAGGGAGCTGTGCAGAGGGCATACCAATGAGCTAAGATAATGTTGGTTTATTCTCTTCGGTCACACATGCCACAAAGAAAGAACTTTTAGCCAAGTCAGGATAAAGGCCGGATAGAGTACCAAATTCATCTAGGGCCTTTTTGATTTGTGTAAGGATGACTGGTCTTACTGTAGCCATAATAAACAGATCATTAACAAAATTTAAGTGGTTAGTTTGAAGCTATTGACATTGTTACTGATACTTGAGCCTTGGCTGTGCTAAGTAGTCACCAAGTAAACAAAAAAAATGCTTTCATTACTAAAAGGAATAGACAAAGTGATACAGGTCACCTTATCTCAGCCTTTTAGCACTAGCAAAGTAGCCTTTCATAACTCTATTCGTCTTAATAGAGCACTTTGACGTGGTTATAAATTTCATTATCCACTGTACATAAGCTTGAGGGAAGTTAAAAATCTCCATAACACATTGCAAGAAGTCCCAGCCAACTAATCATAGGCCTTTTAAATGTCTACCTTCAAGACACATCTGGGCTTGTCCCCATCTCTTTGATAATTTTCACAATATATATATATATATATATATATATATATATATATATTTTTTTTTTTTTTTTTTTTTGCATCAACAATATATTATCAACAATATGCCTTCTGCTAATAAAAGCTAATCGTTTAATGCTGATAATCCTAGGCAATACCTCCTTGATTATTCTTGTGCATAAAATCTTGGAAATGACTCCAATGACTTAAAGACCACATTGCGTGCAATGTGGTCTGAGGTCTTTCATATTATTAGGGCATGCAATTTTGGGAATCAACGTAAGACCAATATCATTGAATAAATGGATGCCAATACCTTTGAAAGAGAATTCCTTAACAGCATTCTCCACATTTTTCCCAACCACAGACCAATTACTTTTTCTAAAAAAATTAGTTGTATATCCATCAGGCCCTGGTGCTTTATTAGCTTTGAGAGAAAATACAGCCTCCTTTACATCTTGATAACATAACAAAGTCATTAGAAGAAAGTTTTTGCTGGATGACATTACTCAGTCTCTCCTTAGTGTGTCCCTGCCTAAGAACAAGATTTCCTAAGAATTTTCAAAAATAATTAATGGCTTCTTGATATACAGCACGTGCACCATTTACTTCTCAATGAAGATTGCCAAAACGAGTCACATCAAAGAATAACCGTCTAGAGAGAAGAATAACCGTCTAGAGAGAAGGAAAATTTTTTCACCGGCGAAAGGAAACAGAAGGCTGCCGGCAAGCATGCCGGCAGGATCTCGGAGATCCTCAAGAATGCGAGGGCCTATCAAAGACAACTTTGCGGCAGATTTTGTAGGAGAAGAATGGGAAAAAACCCATGCTGTAAATCAATCAGGGGTATATATACCCAAGATTTTTGAGAAAGTCACTATGGGAGAGGGAAGATTCAAAGACGTCAATGATGTTAGACCTGAAAGTTTGCTAGATTTCAACACGGATTCTGAGGCAGAGACTGAGTCAAGTGAAACCAGGAAGGAATTACAACAACAGATTGAAGAACTGAGACAAGAAAATGGGAAATTGATGCAAGAATTAAAGAACAAGGAGGGAAAGACAGAATCCCCTCGGGAAGGTACGGCACTGAAAGATCACAATGTAGAAGAAAGAAGGGAGAGTGCATCTAACGCGCCAAATGCAAAACAAGCTGAAATAGATCTAACGACGGCAAACACTCCTTTGAGAATTTTAAATAATTCTGTAGCGGGGGATATGGAAGAATTTCCTTCTCTACCCTCGATGAGAAAGGAAGTTACAGGGAAACCCAATCCTAATCCACAGGCACTGGCGCAGGATCGAGTGTCATATGCTGGTATAATTAAACATAATCGAGACTATGAGAGGGATAATGGCCTGGAATTCATTGCGCCGCAGGAAATCAACGGGGTAAAAGGTGTTGAATACACGGGAGAAGACGTTGAAATTGAAATCAAAAACTGGGAGAATTCTTTGGTTGTGTATGTTCTTGGAGCACGAATACCACTACATGTCATCCGAGGGTTCATGGAAAGGAAATGGAAGCATTTTGGGGCTTTTTCTTGCAGCTCCCTGAAACCAGGTTTGTTCTTGATCCGTCCCCAAGACAATAAAATGAAAGAAGAAATCATAAGAAATGGACCATATTTCTTCGACAACAAACCTGTAATAGTCAAACCGTGGAAGGACAACATAGAATTTGATAAAGAAGATGTAAACATGGTGCCAATCTGGGTCAAATTCCCTAGTTTACCTTTACAGTTTTGGTCCTCAAAAATGATAAGTAAGATTGCGAGCACAATCGGGAAACCCCTCTCTATGGATCAAATGACAAAAACTAAAGAGAGATTAGGCTTTGCTCGCGTATGTATTGAAGTTGAGATCAACCAAGAGCTGCCAGAAAGGATCCCCCTAAAAGGACCTGGAGGTTGTCTGTATAATCAACTTGTTGAGTATGAATGGTTGCCTGTGAAGTGTTCCAACTGTTTCTTATATGGACACAGAACCACCAATTGTTATAAAGAGACTAAGGTCAAGACAATTTGGAGACCCAAAGTAATACAAGCACAGGAGAAGGCAGAAAAACCTAGTGAAGCTATGGGGTTTGAACAGAAAACTAGCCCTGGGAAAACACCCCTGAGCAAAGCAGGAGCACAGGATAGTGATAGAAATGAGAACAACAGGAAGGAAAGGGTTCAAACACCTTCACATCTATGTGTTTCAAATAGATACTCAATGCTTGGGGAACATACCACATGTCAGCAAATTGAGATAAAAGAGTTGCCAGAAGATGATATTATGGCACTGAACAGCCCAGCTGTGACAGAAGGGCGCAATGAACATACAGAGAATGGCTATCAGGAGGTGAAGAAAAAAAGGGGCAAGGGAACCAAAAGAAATGAGTCATGATAGCCCTAGCAAGCTGAAATGTTCGAGGTCTGAATGATTCTGTGAGGCAAAGAGAAGTGAAGAAAAGGTTGGCAAATGAGCAAATTGATGTAGTAGGTCTACTGGAGACCAGGGTAAGAGATGAAAATACTCAAAGAATCCAACGAAAATGGTCAGCAGATTGGGATTTTGAATACAATGTTAATGGGAAAGGTGTATCTAGGATATGGATGGGCTGGAACAAACGTAATGTCAAAGCAGGTTTGGTAAGCAAATCAAGCCAGCACATTACTATGCTAGTGGAATCTAATCATGGGAGCTGGTTTTACTATACCTCTGTGTATGCAAATAATAATGGGGCAAAGAGAAAACTGTTGTGGCAATGTTTAGTAGAAGATGCAAGACAAATTGGACAGAGACCTTGGATAGTGGCAGGGGATTTCAACACAATCAGAAAGGAGGAGGAGAAAAATGGAGGAAATGGGATGAATACAAGGGATGCTGAAGACTTCAATAAGTGTCTTTATGAGTGTCAACTAGAAGATATGAATACTCTGGGTTTGTTTTTCACCTGGAGCAATAACAGGGAAGAAGATCCAATAATGTGCAAACTGGATAGAGCTTTGCAAAATGAAGGGTGGATGGACTACTTTCCACACACCAAAGTGGAGGCTTTAGTGCCTGGAACCTCTGATCATGCCATGATCAAAGTAACAATACAGCAGCTACAAGATCGAGGTAAGAAACCTTTTAAGTTTTTCAACTTCTGGATGCATAATAAGAAGTTTACTCATATTTTGAAAGAGAAATGGGCTGAACCAGTTAAAGGGGATGCATGTATGCAATTAAGAACCAAATTAAAGGGTTTGAAACCCTTGTTAAGGAAGCTAAATAAGGAGCAGTACAGTAACATCTCTGAAAGAGTGAGTAGGAAATTGGAAGAGCTTACTGAAATCCAACAGCATCTTTTGATGACACAAGATGCATCACTGATACCTAAGGAGAGGAAAGTGCACAGAGATTATTACATGCTCCTTCAAGCTGAGGAAGGTTTTTACCATCAAAAAGCAAGAGTTAAGCATTTCAGCCTAGGAGATTGCAACACTACGTATTTTCATAGACTATGGAAGGTGCACAATGCTCACAATAAGATTGTGGCTATTCAGAATGAGGAGGGAGCACAAGTGAATGGGACTCAAGAAGTTCATAAAGTGGCAATAAAACACTTCTCAGTTTTTTTAGGACAAACTGTACCCCCTACGGCCTACATGCAAACAAGACTAACTGAATGTATTACCAAGTTCATATCAGTGGAGGATCAAGACATTCTGAGTAAAGCTGTAACAGAAAGGGAGGTTAAAGAGGCTATGTTTGCCTTAAAACCAAATAAGGCACCAGGGCCTGATGGGTACACAGCTGAGTTCTTCCAGCTAATTGGGAGGTAGTGGGGAACTCAGTAACTGATGCAATCCTTCAAATGCTTAACAAAAAGAAAGGGATAAAATTCTTCAACAGCACTTTGCTAACCTTGATTCCTAAAACATCATCTCCTAAAACAATGAAAGACTTTCGGCCTATAGCATGTTGCAATGTAGTATATAAATGCCTCTCCAAGATTCTTTGTGCTAGATTACAAAAGGTTCTCCCTGCATTGGTGAGTTTGAATCAATCTGCATTTGTAGCTAACCGACAGATAGCTGACAATATCTTACTTATGCAATAGTTGGTTAAAAATTATCATAGAGAAGGGGGTGCACCAAGATGTGTAATGAAGGTAGACTTGCAGAAAGCCTACGACACTGTGGGATGGGATTTCCTTAAAGCTGTAATGGAAACAATGAAATTCCCTATGATTTTTGTGGAATGGGTTATGCAATGTGTGATGACTGCCAGGTTCTCAATCAACCTCAATGGAAATGTGGATGGTTTTTTTGCGAGTGCCAGAGGATTAAGGCAAGGAGACCCTATCTCCCCTTACCTGTTTATTTTGGTAATGGAGGCCTTTTCAGGCATCATGAACTCACATGCTCAGCTCCCAGCCTACAAGTACCATCCTAAGTGTAAAGAACTGCAAATCCATCATGTGTGTTTTGTAGATGACCTTTTTCTAATGGCCAAAGCAGATCAAGGATCATTGAGAGTGATTAAACAAGCTTTGGAGGAATTCCAGATATTGTCAGGACTATCACCTAACATGACAAAAAGTTCCATCTTTTTAGCAGGAGTTGATAGTCAAATAGCTACTGATCTAGCAGAGACAGTAGGCTTCCCTATTGGGAAATTCCCAGTCACTTATTTAGGAGTCCCTTTGATCTGTACCAAACTAAGCTACAAAGACTGCTCATCTCTAGTAGAGAAGGTCACTGCAAGGATTTCTAGCTGGACTACAAGGACCTTGTCATATGCAGGTAGAGTGCAATTGGCCGTATCAGTTTTATGTAGCATGCAAGTATACTGGAGCTCTATTTTCCTATTGCCAAAAAGAGTCATCAGAGAGATAGAGAAAAAGATCAGAGCCTTTGTTTGGACAGGAAATGATGCAAAATGCAGTGGGGCTAAGGTAGCTTGGAGAGATGTGTGTATGCCAAAGAAAGAAGGGGGATTAGGAATTAAAAGCCTAATTGAATGGAACACAGCAGCAGTATGCAAGCATCTCTGGGACCTAGCACACAAAAAGGACTCCGTATGGGTTAAGTGGTGTCACCTGTACATAATCAAAGATCAGCACCTTTGGACCTTTAAGCCACCTGCTGTGACTTCTTGGACATGGTGTAAATTGCTGAAACTAAGAGAAGCATGCAGCAAGATGATTCTATATAAAATAGGGGATGGGAAAACCACCTGGTTATGGAGGGATAGCTGGCTAAGTGAGACCCCCTTGATAGAACAGTATGGACCAAGGGCAGTGTATGATTCTGGCCTACAGAGTAATGCAAAAGTGGCAGATATCATTCAGAATGATGAATGGCAGCCCCTGATTACCAGGTCAAATGAGTTAAGGTGTATCAATGCCTTAATTAGAGCACATCCAAGTCCCAATACATCAGAACCAGATCAAGTAACTTGGAAGTTAAATACAAATGGTGTGTTTACAATCAAATCAGCTTGGGAACAACTGAGAACTCATGGAACCTATGATCCTTTATGGAGTTTCATTTGGTTTACAGGGAACATTCCTAAATGCTCCATCATGTTATGGATAACCTGTAAAGGGGGCCTAAGGACAAGGTATAAGCTGAAACAATGGAAAGTCATTCATGAAGATACATGTGTACTGTGTATGAAGCAAAGTGAGACTGAAGATCACCTCTTTACCAAATGTGAATTTGCAGAAGAGCTCTGGAAGATTGGGTTTGGAAACTTGATGATACAACCTGAATTACATTCATGGGAAGGTTTTATATCTACAGCTGCAGGAAGGTTCAGAGGAGAGAGCCTACATGCAAGATTAGGGAAACTAATGGTGGCAACCACAGCTTATGGAATCTGGCAAGAGAGGAATTCAAGACTCTTTGAAGGCACAAGGGCAACTGTCCAAGGATGCTTATATGTTATTAAGCAATGGATGAAATATAGAACTCAAAGTTGGAAGAAGGCAAAGAGATCACAGAGGAATGAAGACTTGTGCTGTGCTTGGGAGCTTGATCCCACTTTTTTGTTAGAGTAATGGGTCTGCTGTGTATATAGCAAACATCTATACTTGTCAATATGTAAGGAATGTGATATATGAGCTTTAAAGAAATACAAAGGACATTTTTGATCAAAAAAAAAAAAAAGAAGATTGCCAAAACTTGATTATGGGCTTTGTTCACTTTCTCTTTCCTATAAAAATATGCAGTGTTTATTAAGTCTGCCATTTTGATCCTCTTTACGCTCGAAAAATTCCTCAGCTTTAGCAAGATGGTAATAGTGTAGTTCGAGATCATGTTGTTTCTGAACAAGGCTGGAATCTCCACTTTTAGCAACTTTTCTTGAACATCCAGCAGTTGTGTGTGTGACTCAGCAGTTTTATTATGAGATATTTTTATAATGAGCTTTGCTCAATTTTTTCAGAATCAGGCTTCAAGGCTTTTAATATCTTGCAGAATAGAACAATCAGTACCATGATATTGCCTTTCCCAGTTTGTTTTTACAATATCCATAAAGGTCTTGTGCATCATCCAGAAGTTGTAAAATATTGAAGGCTTCTTACCTTTGTATTGCTCTTGAAAAATATTCAATGTTAGCACAGAATGATTAGATATCCCAAGAGCATGTGATGTCACTTGAGAATAAAGAGATTTTTCCATCGAGCCTTCATTTTGCAGCATTCTATCTAATCTGTACCTGATCGGATCCCCCTCCCTTTTTATCGCTCCTAGTGTACAACAGTCCAACCGTGCATATATCTTCCAAATACAACCTATTGAGGCATTGATTAAATTCCTCCACATCATTGTGAGTGATATGAGCTCCAACAATTTTCTCACTTGAGTTTCTAACTACATTGTAGTCACCCATAAGTATTCAAGGGTTTTGACTAATCTACACTCCAATATGTTGAAGATGTGACCACAAGGCTAATTGGCACCTTCATTGTTTCCATATACACGACACGTAAAAATGACTCATTATTTCCTTTCCTTGTCATTGTTCCAGTTATAACCGGAGGTTCACAGGTTGGCAACTTGAAGTATGTTTGCTGTTTATTCCAACCAATCCGTATTCCAGATACCTTTATTGTTGGCATTACATACAAACTGCCATCCTTTATTTCATTTCTTTGTTATAATAGATATATTTTTAGTATGTACCTTGGTTTCAACCAAGCCAATGAATTCGATGTTGTGTTTTTTTTTTTTTTTGCTCATACTCTTTACGAGAGTTATTAAGACTCCTTATGTTCCAACTAGCCCGTATTTATTTATGATGGTTTTTGATACCTGCACCTTTCCCAGTAGTTGAGCTGCTTCCACTCTGTCTATGTACCAGTACTTCTTCATCGGTACTTCTTCATCATGTGGTATAGTACTATTATGAGTCAGTTGTTTAAACATATTGTGTAAAATAAGAGTCTTATCACCACTGCTTATACATGTTTTCCTTCGTTGAGTGGCTACCTCAATTACTTCCATATTAGCATTAGATGGTTCCGCAATTGTACAACGTGGGGGGGGGGGGGGGGGGTGTTCAACGGCACAAAAAAAGTGTCGCAAAGAAGTTTCTCGACACTTCATTACGCTTTTTCTAAATGTCGCAAAGTCGTTTGTCGGGAATTTCCCAACACTTCCAATACGTGTCGACAATTAACCTGCAATGCTTATTTGCGACACTTAAAAGTGTCTCTTATGGGGTCCATGCTACAACTTTGTTTGCGACACTTAAATGAAAATGTCAATAAATTTGTGACACTTCTGCAAAAGTGCTGGAAACGTTTGATGGCATTATCTTGTAACTATCATTTTTTTTTGCAGCAATTTTCAACAAGTGTCACTGAGATTTAACCATGGGATTTGTAAAACGTCGAGAACCTTTATGTCAGTTTGTTGAAAGACATTCACCTACTTTTATTAGCGACAATTTGTAAGAGAACAACAACCAAGTCACTTTAACGAGCAAATAAACTAATCATAAGAATTAACGACAATCTAATCTCATTGAACTATGCCCATCCAAATCCACATACTACCACATCCTTCTAGCGATTCTTGTTTCCAATAACATACAAATTACATGTCCTTGAATAGTAACAACCTAAAGAGTTTATCTCATCGAAAACCTTAACATAGAGCATGTTGATGCTTTTAAGTCCGACAAAAGCATTAAGATTGTCTTCCAACATGTTAACTAGACCTGCAAAAAAGAAAAAAACAAATGCCCATTATGAAGCTAGTTGGTATAACATAAGCAAAATTGAACTTAGAAACGAAGTAGAAACTAGTTTGCAAAGAGAACGCAACAAGAGAACTGAAGACGCCTTGACCTATCTCTTGATGCTTTTAAGTCTGACAAAAGCATTGAGATTGTCTTCCAACATGTTAACTAAACCTGCAAAAAAGAAAGAAACAAATGCCCAAGAAATTTGTTATGAAGCTAATGGGTATAACATAAGCAAAATTAAACCTAGAAACGAATAGAAACTAGTTTGCGAAGAGAACTCAGCATGAGAACTAAAAACGACTTGACCTATCCCTTGATTCATAGGCAGAACCCCCATAATGCTCTGACAAAAAAGGAACACTTCTTTTCACCCCATACGACAAACCCCATTGCTTAAAATATCTAACCATTTTTGTAATCTTCATATGAAACAATGATGTATATAATACTCCACTAAATTTACCTTTAAATAGAAATGAATAAATTCAAACGTTGTGTATAATGTTTAAAAAAACTAACAATGTAAGTCCTAAACAATGTACCAGCAATGATGTATGTCAAGATCCATACAAAAATTACATCTCCAGCTATAGGATTGATGTGTCTTGCCCTTGCATAACTACTGGTTATTGTCGTACCATGACTTCGCTATTTCAAGTTATTATTCTATAACTCACGCAAGCCTTCGTGATACTTGAAGCCCATCTATTACGATCTTCGTCACACACACACACACAAATCTACATTGATAAAAAAAGAATAAAAAATATAAGGAAACATAAGGGCATTGTATCAAAGCTAATAAACTTCTAAGCAACACCTTAAAAAAAAAAAGGAGAATGAAAACTTACCATTAGCCGGTACACGTACATAACCATGCTAACTTAACTGCTCACTCACCCACATTCCTAATAAAACTAAAAAACTTACAAGCAACATCTAACTACCCCCCACAAACATAACTAGTTATCCCATGACAGACTACAAATTTTAATGTGCCAGAATTTACTTCTCAGCATGACTGTTTATAGCTGGAATAAAAAACACCATGTAAATCTTTCTATACCAAGAATATATATACTACAATCCTCACAGAAAAAAGCTAATTTAACAACTAAAAAGCGTACATATATAGTAACTCAGTACTCCATCAAATTCTTCAAATGATCCAAATATAGCACTTGAAAAATTCTTATCCTGAAATAATTTTTCACTGTTTGTCAACTACCCAAAATATCAAATACTGAAACCAATCAAAGCACGAAAAGAAACCATCAAAAAAATAGAATTGACAAACAAATCATGCTGGAATAGTATGGCAGGGCACCTGATATATCAGGAAATGAGGGCAGCTCTACACGAGTGAGTGAGATAGGTCCTCCCAAAGGCTGCCTGTACACCAGTGATATTAGTTAAAACCAGGAGTGGATGTATAATCAAAGAGAAAACACTATCCACAGTCAGCATCTTAACAGTGATCACTCTCGATGTATCAGCTTGATATGCTCATTCCTTCCTGTGATGGAAAAGAACCCTCATCCGAATAAATGAATTTTAAGATACAATTGATTGATTAAAAGTGCCGATTTGTCTGAGAACTGAAGTGCATGTTAATTTTTCAATCCCTAGAGACCCTGCAATCATATATCACATTTCCTATCAAAAGGAAAAAGGAAAAAAAAAAGGAAAGCTCTAGAATTGCTTATATAATAATGTATAAACCATGAAATAGATATCAAACCTAATGAAAGACCACCAAAGCATCAAAAGGCTAGAAAGAATATATAGCTTTCCAGCACAAAAAAAAAAAAAAAAAGAAGAAGAAGCTGAGATTATACACAAACAAAAGGTCCGATCACGAGTTAAATTGATTATTCAAACCAACTGCCGGAGGTTCATTTGGCTGGTTTGCCAATGCATTGACCTTTGGCATACGAGATGCAAGCATAACGGGCTTTCCACCTTTTTGTTTGCCAAAACATGAAAATCCACCCCAACATCTTCCACATCTCTTATGCTGTCAATGCATCAGGCAGCAAGGAGTTCATTCAGGATTGGCCACACTGAAGAAGAAGGACAATCGAACTAACCAATAACAGATAAGGAGCAGAAAAAATTATCAAATTGCATTCACTTCATATGCAAAGGAACCATATTACTACATGGAATGACCATTATAGATATAGCACAAGGTACAGTATAGTTCAGCAAGATGTTCTATAACTCCACATTCGCAATAAGTTGTATCATATATTTCATATTTCCAAAAGAAAAATCTATAAAGCAAGGTGGCTTTAGATTTAGAAATCAACTGAAGAAAACAATAGCTTAAGAAAATGCCAAAAACTTTATGCTGCAGGATTTAAATAATCAGCTAAAAGCATATTCTGGACTATTGACGACATAGAATTGCCAACTTGATTTTACCAAAATTTCAAATTTCCCATGTGACATGCCATCATGTGAGATTTGACGTTACAGTGTGTAGAGCCATCTTGGAAAACAACTACTAGTAGTGTTATTAGTCATCTCAACTCAAGAGCCAAATTCTTAAGGGTAAATACATACATTGATTGACTTATGAAGTAAAAATAGGTCAATTTTAATTTGAAAGACCAGTCCTGATGCAGTGCTACAAATACAAGCTAGCAACCATGAGGAGGTTTCCAGTATCAAATAAGCTAGTCACCTATCCTGTAAACTAGATTATGGATGCAAATTGCGTAATGGCCTTATCTTTGGGACCCTTGTTGCCGCTACATTTTTTCCCCCTAATATGACTATAATTTCAAAACTAACACAACTTCCACTTCTTAAGTAGTGTCACTCATTATGATCCAGGATAGCTTTGGACATCCACTTTGATAACCTGGTCTGTCCAAGTATCCCCTCAGATTCTTTATTGGAGCTTGGAAGTCTCATCTAATTAGTTCCAGTTAATTCAGATCCATCCCGATCATTGCTCTGTTTGTTGACAATCGAAATACATTTAACTCATAATTATCAATTTGTCAGCTACGAGAATCATTTTGTGTCAATATATGCTTAGCTCAAGACCGTTGTTTTTTTCCAAAAGGGCAAGAAAGAATGAAGAGTAAATACAATTTGAACGTTAACTAATGATAACAACACTAAATTTAGCTGACAAAACAACAGATAAGGTTTTCTCCTTATGTTAAATTATGACCACTAATCATCTATATCTATATCTATATCTATATCTATATCTATACATATATAAAAGCACGTATGAACTTAAATGACTAATCTTTTCTTTCCTTAAAGTACCCTTTCTAATTGATATTTCCATAAAATATTAAGGGTGAGTAAGGGTGTTTTTGACTTATAACATTTCTTTTCCATTAAATATCCTTTCTAAATTAGAGTTTTATTTAAAAATGAGGGTGTTTTGGACTTCTCATAGGATAACAAGCATCTTTCCTAAAATACCATTATTGGAATATATGTTTTTGTTAGAGTTAATGATTGTTTTGACTTTTGATTAAAAACTTTTCTTTTCTTTAAATACCTATTTTTAATAAGTGTTTTAAAAAATAAGGATTTTTTTTACTTTTCATATAATATCAAGTCTCTTTCGTTAAATTATTTTTTATTGGACTATATGTTTTTATCAGAGTAAAGGAATGTTTTGACTTAAAATACAATAGAGTTACTACATCTTCTCCGTCATATTCGATTAAAGAAAACAACTTGTAGAGAACATATTTTCTAAAGCCTTTTTCGAAAATTATAATATACCTAAGCTAAATTCAATATTTTGTCAGAAATTCAATCATTTTTAATTTTGTATTTCATATGTCTATGTTGATGTGTATGCTACATATTTAAATTATTCTGCATGTATATAGATTTCAATACAAACATATTAGTACATTGAAACTGTCGTAAGCCTGAAGTTTGATTCTAGATTTTTAATACAGACATATTGATATAAGGAAGGTATCATAAAACTAGAGTTTTTTTAGGATTTTCTAAATGAATATGTAGTCTTGACTGAGGTTAAAAGGCTAATTTTTTTTTCTTTCTTAAGATGCCCTTTTTAAACTAAAATCTTCACTTGAAACTATTTTTTCCCATCAAATACTCATTTTGAATTAAATTGTTGTAAAAAAATAAGAGTGTATTTGGCTTCTCTTAGGACATTAACCATCTTTCCTTAGATTATCCTTACAGGAATATATGTTTTAGTTAGAGTTAGGTTCTTTTGTCTTTTAGAAAAGAAAAAAAACTTATGAAAACCTATAAAACCACCCTTGAACTCCTGCGTGCTTTTTGATTACCGAAATTTTTTCTATCAAAACATACTACTTCTATTCACGTTAAAGCTAAACTACCTCAAGCTACTACATCTTCTCCATCAATTTCGATTAATGAAAAAAACTTGTAGAAAACAATGTTTTATATAGCCTTCAAAAATATAAACATCATCTACTTAAACTAGATTGAATATTTTATCAGAAACTTAATCTTTTTTAAATTTTGTATTTCAGATTTGTGTGTTGATGTGTATGCCACAAATTTTAATTATCGTGCATGTACATATATTTCAATGTAAACATTTTTGTACATTGAAACTATCATAAAACTAAAGTTTAATTCTAGATTTCAATTACAGACATATTGGTGTAAGAAAACTATAGTAAAGCTGGAGTTTCTTTAGAAAATTTTAAATGTATAAGAATTGATTTTATCATACAATTTTGTTCCTAATTATAATTTGACTTCGTGACAAGTACATAATCCTATATTCATATTAGAGTCATTGGAATACCCTTATTTCATGACAACATATTCTTCATATGGTTATTATCTGTCTATGATGCATCGTTTTAGGATTAGATGAACCCCAATTAATAAAGACTCCAATTTATTCCGGCTCAAATGATTAATAACTTTTTTTAACTTGAAAACTCTCAAGTTTTTATATGCAAGGTGTTAAACAACTAAATATTCTTTTTCCTGAAAATATTCTTTTTAAGTTAAAAAGTTCTCTAAATTTTTAAAAGGTAAGGCTAAATTACTACTGTTTTGACTAACTTTAAACATTTTGACACTACAGAGGTTCATTAATGCATCTTTTAGTGACATAAGACTATTAATATAATAAAAATGAGTAAGGATCTCGCCCTAGTGTACAAAAAGAATCTCTAGCGATTAAAATGGCTGCAGATTTTTCCATTAAAAATACCCTTTTAGAAATAAAAGGTTTACTAAACTTAAGTGTATTTTTACTTTTAAGAAGGTGAGACTAAAGTACAATATTTTTGGTTAATCATAAACAATTTGCTGCTAAAAGAGGTTAAAAGTTCACTAATGTATTTTTAAGTGACAAAATTGTGGGAGTGGATTTAGCCCAATCGTATAAATATGATACTAAGTCTCTGTTCACCTTTAAAGAATACCTTATCAAAACATAACCTTAAAAATTATCAACATCAAAATCGATAAAATGAGAACCTTAATTCTCCCTACTTCTTAAAGAACCGTTCATAAGTCCAGGGTATTATCATGTTTTTTTTCTTATAAATTAAGGTGCACCAGCTATTGCCTCTATTAACTATTGCATATAAGTTTATTGGGGTGAGAAGGCTGAAGAAAAGTGAAAAAGGTAAAGAACACAATGATGGTGGGATGTAATTCAGGTTGTGGCCGGTTTGGGGGGGGGGAGGGGCGTGTATGTGTGGGTATGTTTGCATATCGTCTATGTGTGTGTGTTGGAGCTCAAAAGTCTAAATGGATGATGGTGGTGGTGGTGGTGGGGCTATATGGATGAGATAAAGGGATGAGGAATGACATTTGAAGAATTACATTTCTAAGTGACGGGCATTTTGATCTTTATATCCTTTTAGTATTTTCGTTCGGTCAACGAAATAAGTGTTATGCCATAGGTAATATGTTTTTTTTTTTCTTTTTATTTTGATGATACATGTCTTTATTTAATGAATGATCTGGGTTACAAATTATTCTTGATGAATTTTTTGTTGAATTTGTATCTATATTAAAATTCTAATGCGTATATATAAATATAGGGTGAAAAACGTAGGTTTGTGAACATTATTAAAATTACTTAGTTCATTATCACTATTTGATATCAACTTCGCACGTACATTTTGTAGTATGGATTTCAAAAGGACACACGCAGACACATATGTATATATATGTTAGCCCTATGATTGGATCACCTAGGCTTACATCTTGTTTTGATGATAACTACACATTGATTATGTTCTAATGTGTGCTTTGAGTGTATTCTTAGTAGGTATATACATGCACACTCATGAAGACACATTTGAGAAGTTGGATAGATGGATTAAAGCCAAAGAAGCTTAAAGTTATAGTGGACATGCTAATAGAAGCTTCATCAAGTCCAATGTCGAAGAGCAACAAATTAGAATGCATCGGCTAAGTTACTATCGATTATAATTGATCTTTCCTATTATGTAACTAGTCTTGGTTTGATGCTTGAATTGATGACTATGACCTAAAAAGACCTTAGGACACCTTGTGCATTGCATGTGAGTTCATAACCTTTCACACGAGTGTGGTTCTTGAAAATGAGTGAACTTTGGAGCTCACTCAGATTTTCTCAAAACTGTTTTTGGTGCTAATCTTTTCATATATTGATAAAACTTTTCATTAGCTTTCCAACGCAAAAAACGACACCTCATTCCGATTTTTCTAGAGAAAGTTATGCCCAAAATAGGAAAGGGGGTTCCGTGAGGCAGCCGATAGGCAGTAGGGTAATACAGTTGACTGTGAATACAGTCGACTGCATTCCAATGCAGTCAACTGCATTGGTCAAAATTCAGTTCCAACGGCTATTTTCGAGGACAAAATTTCAACGGCTATTTTAGAGGGATTACAGTCGACTGCAATGGCAGTTTTGGCCATATTATGCCTAACGGCTATATTTGATCTCTTCTCTATATAAATGATTTGGGGCTTCATTATACATCATGGAAACCACATTCTGAGCCTCCATTCATTAGAGAAACATCAAGGCTCATAGATTAAACTTTTCTCTCTTCATCTTCATGATTTCACATCATTAAAGAGAGCATCTTTGTGAGCATTTCTTTGATTGAGAGTGAGCGTACTTCAAGTCATCAATTCTCTCATCTCTCTATTGCACTAGAGCTTCATTTGTACTCATTTCCTTTCAAGAGGGTTTCTTTGTACACATTTGATCTTTGTAAAAGGATTGTGATCAAGGCTTGGGTTTGTCAAGTCTTGGGTGAGCTTTGTGGATTCAAGGCTTGTGCTTGGTGTGGGGATATCACCAAGTGTTGTAAGGGTTTTGATCTTGACCCGGAAGAAGATTGTTGCTAGTGGATTCTAGTGCTCTTGCAAGGGACTTCCTTGAAGAGGTGGATGTAGGCTTGAGGGTATATCAAGCCGAACCATTTAAATCTCCTTGTCAAGTATCTCTAACTCAATCTCTTTACTTATTGCTCTTTAATTGTTTGAGATTGTTTAGTTAGCATCTTCATTGAAGTATTACTTGGTTTGTTTGAGATTTATGATTGTGCTTAGTTTAAATTCTCCATTATATTTCAAAAACCCTATTCACCCCCCCCTCTAGGGTTGTTTTATTGGTTTCAAGTGGTATCAGAGCCTCGGCTCTTGATTTTTTGGTTAACACCTAGAGAGTTAAAATATCATGGGGTTCCTAGTCTTGAGGGGAGTTCTATTACTAGACCTCCACTTTTTTATGGGTCTTCATATAGTATATGGAAAATTAAGATGCGAGTATTTTTAGAATCTTTAGATTATGAAATGTGGGGAATTGTTGAAGATGGCCCTTATATTCCAACCAAGAGGATTAGGAATAAGCTTGTGCCAAAGGAGAAATCCGAATTTAATGACTATGATAGAAATATGCTTTGCATGAATTCTAGAGCTAAGAATTGTCTTGTTTGTGCTCTAAACGCAAATGAACTCAATCGAGTTATTGCGTGTGATTCGGCTAAGAGTATGTGGGATACACTTCAAGTCACTCATGAAGGGACTTCTCTTCTAAGAGATTCAAAGATGAATTTATGGCATAGAGAATATGAATTGTTTCAAATATTTTCCGATGAATCTATTATGGAAATGAATTTTCGTTTCACTAAAATTGTTAATACTTTGAAACAATTAGGAAAAGATTTCTCTAACGGTGATCTTGTGAGAAAGGTAATAGGTCATTACCTAGAGAATGGAATGCAAAAATCACCGCACTTCAAGAATCAAAGGATCTTAATACCTTTCCGTTGGATGAATTAATTTGCTCCTTGATGACCTATGAAATGCAACTCGAATCATCCGGGCAAAAAGTTCCAAAGAAGAAGAAGAAGTGCATTGCTCTTAAAGCTTCATCAACAACGGATCAATCTTCATGTGCGGAATAACAAAGAGATTGATATACTTGCAAAGGAATTTAATGAGTATCTCAAAATGAAGAAAGATGGAAACTTGCACAAGAGCAAGAACGAGTCAAGTATGGAGAGTAGCTCAAGGGAGAATAAGAAGAAGAATGAGGCAAGAAAGAAGCACTCCATAAAGACATCAATTAAAGCCATTATTTGGAGCGATAATGACTCAAGTGGAGATGAATGTGGTGATTTCGATAATAGAAATTCAAATCTATGCTTCATGGCTCAAAAAGAAGATGAGGTAAATTCTTCATGTAGTGATAGTGATAGCAATTTTTCCAATGATGATATTTATGATGCTTACGTTCTTTTATATGAAGAATCCATGAAATTAGCCAAGAAAAATTGTGTTTTGAAAAAACAAGTGCGTGCGATTTCAAAAGAGCTAGATGACTTAAAAAGTGAAAATAATGAGTTGCATGCCAAGAATGAATGCATATCTAGCCACTTATATGTAGAGCATGTGAATAATGATTTGGTTGAATTAATTGCTAACACTCTTAGCCCAAAACAAATCTCTTGCAAAACTTTGGCTCTAGAAAAACAAAATGAAGATTTAAAACTTGAGATTTGTGATTTGAAAAGATGCCTTAAAAAATTTGTTGATGGTAAAAACAACTTGGATGTCATGCTTGGACACCAAAGAGTTGGCCTAAACAAAGGCGGTGTTGGATTAGATCCCATCACCTTGCCTCCTAAGGTTTTTAAACAACAAGCTAGGTTAAATGTTCCTCCAACACTACAAGAAAACATGCCTGTAGCAGCGCCAAATGCCAGCGGTCTAAAATGACCGCTTCTACACATAAGGTATCGCATCGGCCACATACATACCGCTACTAAAGGTCATCCTTTTAGATAATTGTCTTGCTTTGCCTCAATTTGTTTTTTCTCCCCAGTTTCGGTAAATCATCCCTCTCTCTGAATAGAGACGACTAGGTTCCCCCCTCCCTCTCTCTCTCACACACTCACACACACACACCCCCCGTCATCCTCTCTGTATTTTGCCACAAACTTAATTAATAGTTTCATCTCCTTCAGATAAGACCCAGCAACGGATCGTTGCCTCCACCGTTTCATCCCAGCAACGGATCTACCCCATCCCACCTATCACTGCTCGATTTCACTCATATTTCCATAGATATGGTTCAATTTAGGGTTTGATTGTGATACTCATACCATCATCATGCTCAATTGTAGATTATGTTTTTTGACAATCGTGCAAGCAGGCTACTAGGTTGGCTGTCAATTGATGAAAGAAGTCGAGAAGAAATTTTCCATGATAGGGCTTGTGGGAGGAGTACTATTGTTAGTGAGTAAAGGCAAAATCTCATGCGTCCTTGTCTTCAATGAAGAGTAAAGGCCCCTAATCATATTCAATGCTGGGTAAGATCTCTCTCTATGTGTGTGTTGCATTGATAGAAATGCAATGGATGTATTCTATGAGTATTGCTTGAAATTCCATTCGGCAGGAGAATTTGATTATATTTTGCATCTTTTGGTTACTTTTTCCATTAGATTTAAAATGTTTGAGACATTGCTTCTTTGACTCTTCATTATATTAGCTGAACTGTTGACTTTTTGCTCTTAATATTGAGTAAAAATATGGCTATTTATGTTTTGAAATCTGTTGTCCCTACTTTCCAGGTCAAGAAGAAGCAATTTTTTAAAAGTTTCTCAACAATATTGTTGTTTGGAATAATTGGCACAATTATCTCATCCTGCCTTATTTCACTAGTTAGAAATGTAGTCCTTAGTGCTCATTCACTGCTGGTTTCTCCTCCCCTTTTCTCTCCCCGCCAGTCCCTAACCTCTTGAAGTAATATTAGATTTTAGATAATCTACCATCCAAAAGAGTTCAAGAGTAAAACACTGATAGTGCAATGTTTGTATACTAACTTACTTTACATAATCTCCATCCAAGGGGAGGTCATCAAGGCGCTGTTGTGGCTAAATCTAATTACTGGGGTAATGGCAAGTACAATTTAAAAACCTATCGTCTAAGAAATTTTTTGGCCTAATAAGACAGGAATATGATGGTTACTTTTTGGTAAAGAAAGAAAACAAAAGAAAAGGTGGTCCAAGAAGTGCCACTGTCATGTTTACTTAAAAAATAACTCAAAGATTATGCTTCATATCAATAGAAATTGTACGTTTATATAGAGTTCAAGTGTTCTATATTCCGTAATATTCTATCTTCTTTTATACGCTGTTGCCACCAACAGATTCAAGGCTAAGACCTGATTGAAGGTGCCTGGAACATGGGGAGTACGAAATGGCAAATGCAGAAAAGCTGCGACTAGAACAGTGCCACCGGCAGGTAGGTTATATCTTGTCATGTTTCTGTGATGCCAATGCAACCTGTAGTGGGCATCTAGATGGATAGTCTGAAATAAGGGTTGAAAATATGCCTTCTGGGGGTACCAGTCTTGGTTCTTCTGTTACCAAGAGCTTTTGGAATCCTTACTCCTCTTAGGCAGATGCTTGGAGTTTGTTTATCTATTTATATAATCAATTGAACATGTTAGTCGACCTGATTAGGAGTTTAGAGAATAAATTGCAGTACTTATAAAAAGTAAATGCTTCAAAAGATGACCTTTGAGTTGTAAGAATTTAAAACAGAACAGCAGACCTAATTGTGCTTTTACTTATGAAAGCTGATAGAGGAAATATGTTTCAATTGTTCTAAGCTAGATAGTGTTACTTGCAAAGGATAAAGGAAGTGATACTTATCACTATATTGTTGGGTATTGGGGAGCTAGGGAACAGAGAAATTGGGATTCACATCCAGATATCTTTGGACATTTCTCTTCTGATCAGATTGTAGAAACTTAGAATGAGTAAGCAACATAAACCATTTTTTATTTGTTCTTTACACCTTTCATATTTTACCAGCACGATGGAAGATGTGAGGCATGGAGGTGCTCGTAAAGTGCCTCCTGTTTAAAAGCCAATAAATTCCAAATTCACAAGAAGTTTCAAAGTTACTGTTTCACGGATTATTGACAATGAAGAAGATGTCTAGGAACTTTGAGACTTGCGTATATTCACAGCAAGCTGGTTTGGCATCATAGTTTGTGCAACTGCTTTGGCAATACTAGTTTGTGCTTTGGCATTATATCTCCTCCCGCTGGGTTGAAAGGTGTGTCTTTGTCAATGTGACATATTGGATTAGGATCTTCTGGCCAGCACATATGCTAATTTTGCTACTCCTATTACGTTAGAGTTCTTATCGTTAACCTGCCTTTATTTGATTTTGTTTAATGAAATCCTTGAGGATTAGCCATGGATGAGTTGCGTCTAAGTGTTTAAATCATCATAAGGATAACGCCCCTACTTTTTACTTTATAAAAGTGACAGCTCTTACTACACGTTTCCGGATGGAAGTTGCACTTGATGCTTGAAGGTATGTTTATCATTTCATTTACCTTGTTATTTACATGTTTTTTTCTACTTTTTAGGTCTTGGATGGGCCACCTCATCTTAATTCTAGCTTGATGGGTAGGGTAGCTAATATTTTCATTTTACATGTGCATGTTCCTTTGGCGTTTTTAAGCTCAAGTTGGTTAGTACGCCATTGGATTGTGGAGGCTATGTTGGAAGCTGATTTGCATTGGATCTCGTACATTCTCTGAGCATGGTTCAAGGATTTGTGTTTAAGAAATTTGTAATTTAGTTTAGGGATTTGTTTGATGTAAACTAATACTTTAGTGAGTATAACAATTTTGATATGTTGAATATCAAGTATCAGTTGCTGATGTTGTACATGACTTGGATCTTGTTTGTACTGCCTTACATGTATCTTTTTAACTTGTAATAAGAAATCTACCCAGGAGTTCATATTAATTTATTTTTTTTTCGAAAGAAAGAGAGCTATAGCAGCGGTCCTCGTAATGCTACTATAGACAAACAAAGGCAGTCATTAACCGCTGCTACAAGCCTTGACCGCTGCCATATGGGAACATAAGAAACTGACAGAGGAATGGATATACAAGCGGGAGTACCGCTGCTAAAACTTCATTGACCGCTGCCATATGTCTGCCATATGTCTACAGCAGCGAGACCTACGGCAGCGGTATATGACCGCTGCGATATGCTATGGCAGCGGTCATTTGGGCTACGGCAGCGTTTTTTGACCGCTGGCGTAGGTCATTTTTCTCGTAGTGCAAGACAACCAAAGAACTATTGCACACCATTTACACATTGTGGTTGGTGCAACAAGAAAGGACATAGGACTAGTTATTGTCCTTGTAGAATTGTTTATGTTGGATGTGTAAAGAAAATGTGGGTTGTGAAAGAGTTTCTTAATGTTGCTAAGACTAACACTCATGGACCCAAGAAAATGTGGGTACCAAAAGTTAGACCTAAATTGTAATTGTAGGTTGTTCAAGGTAAAGGCAAATAGCAACAAGGAGAAGGCTCCAAGAAAATTTTGAGAAGGAGGAGCAAAAAGCTAAATCTTAAGGGGGAGTAAGCTTTCCGAGATTGGACATGCTACTTCAAATGAGGAGAGCCTCAAAGCTTGTCAAGAAAATGGACTTCAAGATTGATCACTCATGAGCTCAATTCCTTGGTAATTCACCAAGATGCTAAAACTTAATGATCTTCTCAACATTGTGCTATGTGCTAAACTTATATGTTATCAAGTATGCTTAAATTGTCAAATCTATAAATAGCTTGCTTGTTGAGAATTAATGTGAACCTTGCCGATGAATGGTCCTCTTGCATTTATATTAAAAATATTGATTGTTGATGACCATTATTCGCTTTGTGAAAATTCCATGTTGAAATTATGTCATCTTAATGCTTCACAATGCCATTCATACACACATCCCTTTTGGTAATGCCAAAAAGAGAGCATGACTCGGCTAGACATTTAGTTGTGTTTGTTTGATATTATTGGCATCCATTGATTGAGGGGGAGCATACATTATGATGGATTATGCATAAGGTAACTTGATAGGAGGAGCTTACATGCTTGAATCACATACTATCTTGTTACTCTTGAAATATGCATGAAGTAGAAGAGTTTATTGAACTACATTGCATATCTTTCTTTGGATCATGAGGGAACTCTTGATGTCATCAGTATGAGTTCATGAGTTATATGCACTTCACGCCATTATCTTGCTTATAACTATCTCTTCACACATGCATACCCTTGTCTATTTGTTGATGACAAAGGGGGAGAAATAATCTTGATTCTATATGCTATATGATTGTGTGTTTTGAGAGAACATTGGAGGAAGAGCATATCTTGTTTTAGCTAGGGAAGCTAGCTATAAGCTTAATTGCTATATGAGATAAATTGACATATCTTGAATATACAAGCAATGATTGAGTGTTCTATGTGAGATTGTTGTGCTTAATTGACTATCATATGATAGATCTTACCTATATAGAATCAATGTTTGTCATCATAAAAAAGGGGGAGATTGTTAGCCCTATGGTTGGATCACCTAGGCTTACATCTTGTTTTGATGATAACTACACATTGATTATGTTCTAATGTGTGCTTTGAGTGTATTCTTAGTAGGTATATACATGCACACTCATGAAGACACATTTGAGAAGTTGGATAGATGGATTAAAGCCAAAGAAGCTTAAAGTTATAGTGGACATGCTAATAGAAGCTTCATCAAGTCCAATGTCGAAGAGCAACAAAGAATGCATCGGCTAAGTTACTATCGATTATAATTGATCTTTCCTATTATGTAACTAGTCTTGGTTTGATTCTTGGATTGATGACTATGACCTAAAAAGACCTTAGGACACCTTGTGCATTGCATGTGAGTTCATAACCTTTCACACGAGTGTGGTTCTTGAAAATGAGTGAACTTTGGAGCTCACTCAGATTTTCTCAAAACTGTTTTTGGTGCTAATCTTTTCATATCTTGATAATAAAACTTTTCATTAGCTTTCCAACGCAAAAAACGGCACCTCAATCCGATTTTTCTAGAGAAAGTTATGCCCAAAATAGGAAAGGGGGTTCCGTGAGGCAGCCGATAGGCAGTAGGGTAATACAGTCGACTGTGAATACAGTCGACTGCATTCCAATGCAGTCGACTGCATTGGTCAAAATTCAGTTCCAACGGCTATTTTCGAGGACAAAACTCCAACGGCTATTTTAGAGGAATTACAGTCGACTGCAATGGCAGTTTTGGCCATATTATGCCTAACGGCTATATTTGATCTCTTCTCTATATAAATGATTTGGGGCTTCATTATACATCATGGAAACCACATTCTAAGCCTCCATTCATTAGAAAAACATCAAGGCTCATAGATTAAACTTTTCTCTCTTCATCTTCATGATTTCACATCATTAAAGAGAGCATCTTTGTGAGCATTTCTTTCATTGAGAGTGAGCATACTTCAAGTCATCAATTCTCTCATCTCTCTATTGCACTAGAGCTTCATTTGTACTCATTTCCTTTTGATATATCTCAAATATACTCCCAATAATGGGGGAATACCGGCACTCTCAGTCATACTAGGACATTGGAGATTATCTTATCAAGACTCTATCATCAGAGATAGACACGTGATTCTCTAGAATCCTAATACAATCCTAATTGGATTTGTTCATATTCAAGTCCTACTATGGCTCTTCTTCCTACCATTATATAAAGGGGTCTACCCCCCAGGTAAAAGGGACGACTACACAACTACACACATTCATGCTTTTTCAGAGTCATTATCATGTAGCTGTGCTCTGACTTAAGCATCGGAGAGTTCTCCGCCGGGAACCCCACCCGGCAGTCACTCGTTTTCTGTCTTGCAGGTCATCGGTCCAGGCTCGGGTTCCGCAACGTACGCGGGACATATTTTAAGCAGCAACATTTTGGCGCCATCCGTGGGACCCGCCAGCCTAGCCGATTGACCAAACCCAATCACGTCAAAGAAAAAATAAAATTACTATGATCGTACAACTTGGAAACCACCGTCGACAGCCAACCGACGGCACCTCCACCGTGGGTCTCCAATCCCAACCGCCTTCAAACAGTCTCCTCATTGTCTTGGAAACAACAGAACCGTCAGCAGCACCTACACGGCAGGCCCATGCCTGCACAACCACAAACAAGGTTCAGACATCACCATCTCCGGCCGCCGCAAAGCTACCGGAGCAGCAAAGAGAACCAGCAAATTGCCGCGAGCCACCGACGGCAACGCAATAAAAAAAATCCGGCGAAAGGAAAAGAAGCAGCAGTGGTAGCCCCGTCACAAGGTTCAACCCGTACGCGCCACCACGTATGCTTCTGAACCACCAAGTCATCCGCCGCAAAAGGGCTGCCGTAAACGTCGTCTTTCTCCGGTCACCCTGTCACAGAACATTCACCACCGACTGTCGCCGTCGACGGGTCCTTTCTCCGATCAACACAATTGCAACAACTCAACAAAAAAAAAAAAGCAAAGAGATAAAGATGAAGAACCACGGCAGCGCCGCCACAGCAACATCTCTTCCAGCAAGGTGCCGGCGCCGCTCATGGCCAAGCCCATCGCATACGCGCCGCTGTCGCTATCCTCCAATATATCTCCATCGGCCACTGATGCGACGCCACCTCCGTCAGCCACTGCAGAGGAGCACGCTTGCGACAGTATCATCTCACCGTCACGGCCTTGCTCTGGCAGTCACAGCCAAATCGTTGCCACCACTTCCTCAAGATGCACGCCACCGCGATTAGCGGTAGGGCGACGCCATCACCACCGCGATGGACAGCACCATCACTGTCTCACCCTTGCGGCCACCAATTGCCGGATCTGCTTCATGTCCAGATCCATTGCCCGCAATACACGCCGGCTCAATGCTGTACCACGGTCACCGGCCAAATGCTCGAAGATTGAGGATGGCAAATTTGCAGGTGGCCATGGTCACCGTCCAAGGAATCTGCTCCACGCCTCCACCAAATCAATAGCAACGGCGCCACTACGCCGACCACCTTCATCAGTTGCACAATCATCGCCGCAACTACCGGCGCAACCACCTTAATCAAGATTCTCGCTGGCCAACCACTTCGACCTCCGACGTCACAAATCGCCGGCGTGAAGTTACCAGAGCAGATGCAACAACCACCCAAAAAAAAAAAAGGAAGAGAGATCGTCACCGCTGTGCACCGGTGCCGCACCGTCGCGGCCTCACTGCGCCGTTCACCATGATCGGAAGTGGCGACGCCTCCAGGCGACTGCCACACCAGCCGAAATCAAGCCTATCCAGTACACGCTGGTGCCTTCTTCCGAGATCTATTTCGCCGGCCTCCGCTGTGGCGCTGACTCTATCGTCCATCGGCATGGTGCTAACTCCTCCAGCCGCCACCATCCGTCCAGACAGGAGCCCGCTTGTCGTCACAGGCGACAATACGTCGGTCAAACACGGTGCCATGAGTCCTCTCGGTTCAGTCAACCCCATCCTTGCTCCAGATCTGCGTCGCCGCGGCCATGGGAAGTTGCCCTCACTGCAGCGCCGCCGTAAAATTTGGACTTCACCTCCAGATCGCCGCCATTGAGATGCGCAATGAAGAGAGAGAGAGAGACCGGAAAAAACTACGGACGCGCCGAAGGCCCAAGCCGCGATTGGCAGCGCCGCGTGGCAGTACTTTGCCATTGTCATCCCGTCAAGATGCACACCACCGACGGCAACCAGGCAGCTCCACCGCCATCACCATAACCTCCGCGGCACCACCACGACAAAAGGCAACGCCACCGGAGTTACCAACGTCACAAGCCGCCGCAAAATTGATGGGGCAACAAAAAAAATATAGAAAAGGAATAGAAGAGGAAGAAGCAGCTCCACCGCCACCAGCACCGGCACCGGACGGAGCGTCGGAGCCACACAGCCGAATTCGCAACAGATTGGGAACGCCATCGCCGCCCTCCGGTCCAGATCCGCGCCACCGCGGCCATCCTTTCTCTAGACAACCCCTCCGTCACCATCCGTCCAGAGAGGAGCCCTGAACAACCACGTCATCGCCATCCCACTCCGCCGCACGCTATGGCGACCATCAACACGGCAGTGTCAAGACTGCACGTCGTGATACCGATGGCAGACAGTCACGGGTAGCAGACAGTCACAGGCCTAAATTCCATCTTCGCCGCTACGGCCCTAGTGGCGGACGGTTACAGGCAGCAGTACACCCGTCAAAACATTCACTTTCGTCGTAAGAGAGAAAATGGGCAGACCTCCCTCAATCCAAATAAGGTGCACTCCTTCCTTGTTAAAGCATTGATGTTTTAACCCCCATAAAAACTGCATGTTTACGTCTAGACCCAAAAGGTCTTGTTTATTTACCTTAGGTCACATACTTTTAAAGGTATTAACGTTCAAAAAGGCCTATTTATGCTTTAGACCCCCATGGTCTTATTTATTTGACATATGCCACGAATCCTTCAAGCATTAAGCTTTTTGTAACACGTATTTGAATAGAAGACTTACACGGTCTCATGAATTCGCGTATGTTGCGCATTCTTTAAAGCATGCACACATGTTGTATTTTCTGGCACGTCGTTAAAATTTAAACGATTACAATTCTAGGCACTAGCAAGCCTCCTAAGGACTGCTTCTCCTATGTGCTCGTATATTACCTAGACTTATATTTATTTTTTGTCTAGCATTATCTACTCACGTCCATTAGTGCAAGCACGTCACAAGTCAGGACATCCGACTGCTATGACATATTAAGCTTACCTGCGACACGCAGTGCAGCACACCCCTGTCGGCTAACCGACAAAGCCCTAATGGGGCCTCGGTGTTGAACACCGCTCTCAATCATATGTTAAAAACATAGTTGCACTTTTAAGTTCATGTGCTTTATTGCTTTAAAAGCTATTTTTTCAGTCACGTACTTTTATTTCTTGCAAGGGTTTATACTGCGCTCGTAAGCATCAACAATGACGCAAAACCACTTCACAAGCAAGGAACAAATTCACAGCACCCGGCGACTTAAAGGTCACGCCTAGGGTTTTTACTGCAGTATCATGCCGCCTCGACATTATGTATCCGGTCATACAGTGACCGACTATCAACGGTCAAACATTCACACCAGCGCATGCTACTAATGCAATTGGTGAATCGGAGCACTTTGCGCTCTATCTGCCCCCGAGGGCACGTATGACGAGAACTCTAAGTTCCGTCCAGCCCCCCAGGGCATTTACATGAGCTACATTCCCCGTCAAGGGCGCATACGAGAACTCTAAGTTCCGTCAACCCTCCGAGGGTATTTTACATGAGCTCCATGTTCCATTTCCCCCTCAAGGGCACTTATCAGAACTCTACGTTCCACTAGCCCTCTAGGGCGGTCCCTCAAGGGACGAACACCCTCAAGGGTAACATGATAGCACACAAGTGTTATCTGACACGGTCTAGCTTTAGTTCTAGCCCGAGAAACGGCAAAACCACGTGGGAGTTCGTCGCCCTACCCTGTTTTGTTAATTCGAAACCTGGCCGAGCGTGAGTGCGAGGCTTGTTTGCCAGCCCTTAGCCAACGATAAGGGTTCGCGTCAAAGTAAAACGCAAGCATGATGTGGTCAGCTCAAGCTAAAGAACACACACTTGCACAAAATAAACACCTTCCACAGGAGAGGTGACCCCTCAAGGGGACATTCAAACACTTAGCACATGCAACAACTTGCATGCACAGCTCTGTGTCCTTTCTCTAGAGGCTAACGTGGGGCACAGCCTTTAATGGATCTCGAGATCCCATTATCCATCTTCCCAAAGATGATTCCGAATAGCCTACTTAGGCGATATTCGAAAGACCTAGCTCTCAAGAGCTAGAGTTCTAGCATCCTACTCGGGCAAAGTTCCAAGGCTTAAGCTCCCAAGAGCTTAGGTCCGAGTACATGGAGTAGAGAAATATTATTACCCCTACAAGCGGATGGAGAATCCCTTACAAATCTAACGTGTGTCTCAAGACACCAGGTATAAACTTCCTCAGCCAAACATTTTGGCTAAGGAAGTGGGGGGCTTATGATATATCTCAAATATACTCCCAATAATTGGGGAATACCGGCACTCTCAGTCATACTAGGACATTGGAGATTATCTTATCAAGACTCTATCATCAGAGATAGACACGTGATTCTCTAGAATCCTAATACAATCCTAATTGGATTTGTTCATATTCAAGTCCTACTATGGCTCTTCTTCCTACCATTATATAAAGGGGTCTACCCCCCAGGTAAAAGGGACGACTACACAACTACACACATTCATGCTTTTTCAGAGTCATTATCATGTAGCTGCGCTCTGACTTAAGCATCGGAGAGTTCTCCGCCGGGAACCCCACCCGGCGGTCACTCGTTTTCTGTCTTGCAGGTCATCGGTCCAGGCTCGGGTTCCGCAACGTACGCGGGACATATTTTAAGCAGCAACACCTTTCAAGAGGATTTCTTTGTACACATTTGATCTTTGTAAAAGGATTGTGATCAAGGCTTGGGTTTGTCAAGTCTTGGGTGAGCTTTGTGGATTCAAGGCTTGTGCTTGGTGTGGGGATATCACCAAGTGTTGTAAGGGTTTTGATCTTGACTCGGAAGAAGATTGTTGCTAGTGGATTCTAGTGCTCTTGCAAGGGACTTCCTTGAAGAGGTGGATGTAGGCTTGAGGGTATATCAAGCCGAACCATTTAAATCTCCTTGTCAAGTATCTCTAACTCAATCTCTTTACTTATTGCTCTTTAATTGTTTGAGATTGTTTAGTTAGCATCTTCATTGAAGTATTACTTGGTTTGTTTGAGATTTATGATTGTGCTTAGTTTAAAATCTCCATTATATTTCAAAAACCCTATTCACCCCCCTCTAGGGTTGTTTTATTGATTTCAATATACTTTTTAGATGAGTAAGTAAAGTCTGTGTTAAAAATAAAAATCTTAAGGAAAATATGTGTTAAATTACATGTACAACTAAATTAATAGCCTTATTTTACTACTACGATGAACAATATCATGCTAGATAAATATAAAAGAGAGCTTTAGAGTACACTATCAAAAGAAACTAAGACTACACTATAGATTTTTTAATTGAAAAGTAAAAAAAAGAAAGTATAATTAAGATTAAGTGTCATTTTAGACAAATTATACTCGAACGTTGAACTTAAAGATAGAAAAAGTTGAAAAAAACTTGATTTATACTTTAATCCTAAAATAAGAGATACATGAAACATATACTCCCTTCGTCCAAAATTATTTGATCATATTTGACACACGTTTATTTACGATATAAGTATTATTTTATGAGTTTCTCATTCTATCCTAAGAGAGAAAGGGGCCGGACGAAATAGATTCAATAGAGAAAAATGGGTTGGTAAATAACTAAATGTGGAGAGAGAAGTAGAATAAAAAAATATCTACAAAGGATAAACATGTAAAAACAGTTACAAAATCTTTTTTAATTTAAAAACTGATCAATTTTTTTAGGACAGTAAAAAAAAATTAATCATTTTTTTTTTAAGATTGAGGGAGTTATAGAATAGATCATTACCAAAAGCAAATAAACTGCACGGGATATTTTGACCCCCAATAATCATCGGTATAAGAAATTGCCATAACTGGGTAGAAAGGAAAATGATAGGCAATGAATAATACTGAAAATCATAAGTGATGATATTTTGAACTTTAGTAGTGATGCTTGTAGGAAAAGTGTCAAAACTCTAAACGTGAATGATAGAAAAACTTTGGAAAGATTATTGTAAGTAGGGGCTACTAAATTTGTTGCATAAGCAGTTTAGTTTTTATATTTGTCCTGATAGATCTCTTGAGCTTGATATTAATGATGCAAGATTTAAGCTCCTAACCCATTTCATCTTGCAAACGTTGTTATACATTTATTAATAATAACTCTTCATGTTAGGCATTTTATTTTCGACAATCCTTTTCAGGTTGATTATTGAACTTTCGTAATACAACTTAATTATAATTCAAACTTCTTCTCAATTTCACTTGCTAGACATATATATGCAATCAAAACATAATACATGACAATAGACAACTCCAATATAAACACTTGATATTAATTATTTCTAAAAAATTTCTTCACTTCTATCACTGTACAATCAAAATTGTAGTGTTTCGTGAGAGTTAGATACTTGTGGGAGATGTTTAAGACTAATTGTAATGCCAATGTACTTTGGATAACTAGATATAATATGGAATAGTCAGAATTCTGTTCAGCGGCAATTTGATGTGACGAAAAAAATAAGTATGATAAATAGTGAAAAATATTGGTGATAATTGGTGTGAAAAATTCGGGTTTAAAAGTAAGACTATGTTTTGGATAATGAACTTTCATATTTGATTAGTAGTTAACAACTAATTTGTTATTGTCGTTTAATTATAATAGTCGTATTGATTAATTTTAATTATTTTTTTAACCAATATTTAAAATATTCTTATTTTAAATCACTATATATCGTGCAAAGCACGTAGTTCTTACTAGTAAAATGAAAAACACCAAGGACTGGGATAATGGATATACACAGTTCATATTTCTGTTTTGCCGATAACATCCATCTCTTTTCACAAACAAAACAGTTTATCAGCTGGGAGGAATGTTCCATACCCACATAAAAGCATGCAATCTAGTACCAAAAATGCAATTAGTGTGTGTGTGTGAGAGAGAGAGAGAGAGAGGAATTGGGGATCATATGGACTCTGTATTTTGGAGTGTTGAGAGAAACGTAAAAACTTTGAATAAAAGTGAACAGGGAAAAGTTAGATATTGCAGCGTGCCAAAATTTTTGATGACGTTTAGGACTAATTATGATGACGTCGTTTTATTATATATAAGTGTCGCTATTAAGTGATACATAAATAAATGTCGCACAACTAATGTCGCAACTATCGAAAGCGACACTAACTTTGCGACACGTAAAAAAGCGTCGGCAAACTTGCGACACAAATATAGTTATGTCGGCAAATTTGTAACGTTACGGTTAAAGTGTCACAAATTAAAGATAATTTATGATATTTTGTAGTGAGGCTACCTTTTCCTTCCATACTTGATGAATTTTTGGCTTCAGATAACCAGAGGCTTCCCAAAGACCAAAGGTGTTACGTACAGTGGTTGCACCTAACAGGTTTCAATTCGTATTACACTTTCTGTTTGTAAGTCCAACCATTAGGTCCCATAATTGGGATTCTTCAGGGAATGAACTTGTTACATCCATCTCAATACACACTCTTGCAAACAACAATCTCTCTTTGGAAGCTATCATCCTATCAGTGAATAGAGGTTTGTCTAAAGTGCTGCTGATTTTACTGAGCATTCCATTAGTCCAGAATTGCAATGGAAGCTGAGGAAACTTGATCCATGGAGGGACTGATTGCAAGCCTTCCTTTTCCAATGAAATATCTTAAGACCAATGTTTGATTATCATAGGCTTGCTATTAAAGGACCAAGGCCCTTTCTCCATGATCCTGGCCTGAATTTCTGAATTTTCAAGATGGATGAGATTAATTACAGATTTAAGTAAGCTTACTGAGAAGCTTCCATAGTTGCCCCATTTTCTCTCCAAAAACCTTTGCATGACATGAATTGGTGGTCTAGTCCCAATAACATAAGCTACAATAGCATGTTCAAATGATTTACGCTCGACCTTAGTTGCAGGAAACTCCTAATATGGTGACGTTTCTTTCTCGAAAACTCGCTTTTGCGATCCCAAGTTAGGAGCTCCATGCGATCTCGTTCCAAGCTAATATGGGAACTCGATCCCGTTAGCTGGATAGAGATGCATGGAACAAGTGAGAAAATACCTGAAAATCAAGTCATTTTCAACTAAATTCCTTATTTCTTTCTTTCTTCAAGTCCTTAAAGCCTCCTTATTTGTTGTTGCTGGTTATGTAAACTATACTAAACAAATGATAATACTCTTTATGCATTTATTTATTCAAGTCTCTCTCAACCTCAGATTCTTCTTGGTGCTTACACTCCCCAGCCCCCGTTGGTGCTTACACTCCCCCACCCCCGTTCGCGCTCCCGCCCCCGCCCTCGCCCCCGCTTTGTGCAACTAAGCGCTCGACTCAATATCCTCCATGGTGAATTGGGCACATCTCGATCTTCCCATCAATTTCTTGTGGCTCAATAGCATGTTCTTGCACACATTCTTTATTGGGACGAACTACAACAGCATATGATTGTACATTTTTAGTTTGTTTTGCTTTTGTAACATCAATTGCCTTCTGTGTGCTTCTTTGTTTATGCAGGGAAATCAATTGCTTTTTTAACGCCAAAATCAATTTGCGCGTAGAAGTTACCTTCGTCGTGTCCAATCCATGCGCCTCTAGTTCACCCTGTTGAGATTCTTGTTCCAATTGTGTCTGAGTAGTGAACAGCATTAATTGATTTATCTTGATTTAAGGTCTTAAATGCATTTTTCAACTCCAGATTCTCTATTTTTAATTCCAATAGTTGTGTCTGCAAATCCCTAACCAATTCCCGTAACTCTTTCTCGTCATCAAAGTCCAAACTCGATACCAGAATTTTTCCTGGTTGAATATCCCGTACATCGCTGAAGACTTTAGATCCTAGCTCGACGGTGACATTTTTCGGTGAAGCTGTTGGATACCTTGATCCTTTCACCTTCTGTGTTTGTGACCAATGTTTCCCAACCAAATCTTTAGCAAACGCATCCTTGGGAGTACCATAGAGGTGGCTTGATTTGCGTTGAGTAGCCATAGCAATGAAGATCTAAGAAGCCCAAGAAATCTAGAGAGAAGGCGGACATTCTCTCCCCTCCTTCGTTTTTAAAACATAGTCCTGTTCATTGTTATCCTATCTTTTGCCCTTCACTTTCAGATCATTTTATTTTGATACAGTGACAAGAACATTGTCTTCATTGTATATACAAAGGATCTACAATGTGAAAGAATTGTAGCGGTGTACTACATAGGAAGTGGTCGAGCAAAAAGGGTTAAGTAAATCAACAGAAGAAACAAGTTAGACTAGAATCAATTGATTTTTTTAAGTAAATCAACAGAACAGAAAACTTATGTTAGAATGCTGAATAAAATGTTACGGACTGCAGTGAAGCAAAAGAAATCCAAAATCCCTCAAACGTTTTTGCGAATAAATGAAAATCTTAACAGACCGAAGGAAATGAAATCCAAAATCCCTCAACGTTTTAAATTATAAATGAAAACCCTAACAGACCGCTTCCACAGCAAGGCTTCTCTTAATACTCCGACAACCGCTCGCCTCAAAATTCTGCTCTACAACAGTAACTGAACAGCTGTCTTTTCCGATGCAGGCCTGCCAAAACAATAAATAAAAGCCTCAGATTAATCAACAAAGTGAAACTCAAGTTTTTGGTAAACTCCAGTTTTAATAAGACTTAAATGAAATGGGTAGATCTTACATTTCGAACAACGGATAAGCTGTTAGGAGACTCGCAGCTGCCCTTTTCAAAGGATCCACACGAACCTTTCGGGTCCCCAAAGCTTGCGAAACTGATATCGGATAAAGGCTTTCCTCCTTGGCATGACAACTCAAGAGTGTTCCCTTCATGGACATGTGCACAAACTTTTCCCGTGGTTATTGTTTGAACGTCTAAGAATTCTGGATTACCTCCAAACTCTTCAAACAAAACCAGTGAATTCCCTTCATCACGAAGAAAAGAACGGGGCACATGATACCTGACCATATAATTGAAAGAAGCTATATATAACCAACAACTTCAAAACACAAACATGACAAGAGATTAGACTTAATGAGAAAAAAATTACCATCTTTGCGATGATCTCCCACAGTTCGTGGAGCATTTGTTCGGGTTGTATGCTCCACGATAGTCACACGATGAAGGACACCCATCTTCGTCGCTAAGGTAGCTTGGCCAGTATCGGCCAATATTTTTGCCATTCACCCAAGCAGTGCCTTTCCCCAAGCTTAACAAGTCCAAAACAACCGGATCTTCACCTTTCGGACTTTCAAAATTTGTCTACATTCAGGTTCAAAAGAATTTTGTAAACATCCCTTCTCTTTGGTTATTTTGAAACCACTAAGTTAAGTTAATGCAAGTACCTTGTACCAAACAAACATTTCATGTGATGGAAGATTTTCAAGATGCCAATTGTCATCAGCATTGTCTTCATAGAATCTATTCTCCTCACCATCTAAGCCAACCCTGTAAAGCCACGTGTTTGTGGACAAGTCCCTCTCTTGATTACTCATGCCAAGCAACTTGACTGGACCAATTACTCCATGCTCGATTGTTTCATAGTTTGCACCGGAATTCTAGCCATCAGAATTTGATAAAATTAAACTACACAACGAGAAAGATAAGAAAGTAAAAAAGTTTGACAAGACTTACAGGGAGTCCAACAGTGACGCTCAACAATGATACTATGTTCGTTCCATTATGCATCTTAACGTTTCGCTCGAAGACAAACTTGAACTCCGTATTCTTAGCCCATTGCGATCCTTTTGAAAATTCATGAGACAAGCATTAGAATATAACTCATTTTCAATTAATATACACTTAGAAATGTTAACGTCACATTACCAACGTGTTTTCCATTTACAAATGCGTGGACTACATGTCCACCTGTATGGACTTGTAAAGTGACGACTCTTGCCCAAACGGGGTCATTTCCATCGATGTCCACACTAAGATGGGTGAAAAGATTTATTACACGCGACACAACAATTTGAAGTATCAAAAACAATTGCCGATTGAGATGTACGAGGTGTTACCTGGTCATATACCATAAGTAGTCACTGGTGTCATTTGTCACAACTTTCTGATCCAATAGTTGTTTAGCAGAGTAGAAGCTTCTCCCTCTCAAAGGTTGGCTCTCCATATGCTCAATCTTCTCCTTTCTCCATGACCACTCCATGTTAGCCGCTTCAGATGGCCTTTTGACCATGATTGATGTTTGACTATTTACCTACAAAAGGTTAGCAACCACATTGGAGATTGAAATAGACTTTCATATCTGGTAATGTTATCACTTAATCAAGAGTATAATCTTGTGTAAAGTTGTATGATACAAAACCGCTTCGACAATAACTAAAATTTTGCTGGTTGTATGATCACAGTGAAGTGTTGAGTGGTAGTTACCCGAGCAGTATTGTAAACTTCGTTGTTGCAATCAAGAAGGATGCTAACGGACCATGCGGGAACTGTATACTTATGGCCTTCAAACGTGATTGTTATATCGTTTCTCTCATTTGCATTTCCGAAAAAGCATATTCTTTGCCCATCATAGGCAAAAGTTGTTGCCTGAAAACCAGCAAATCCATGCTTTTAGCTTAGGAGGGGATAAACCAACTTAAAATGCTTGCTTCTTTTTTTTTTCTTTTTCTTTTATTTGCACCTTCATAAATTTTGGTCTCCAAAGGTATACACTAGGGTTTGGCAAATAACTTCCTAAAGGAAGCGAGTAGAACCAAAAAAAATAAATGTTCCATTTTTTAGCCCCACCCGACCTGTATTTTTGCAACTGAAAACAAAATTACATAGTGTGAGATTCTTACCGTCATCATGTGCCCATACTCAACATTTCTAACATCACCATAGGTAAGAATTTTCTCCATTGACATAATGAGAAGATGGAGCTGCCTCAGATGCCCCCACTTCGGCTGGTTCAGATTGCCTTTAAAAATTCCGTTGTAAATTGACAACGAAGGGAAGAAAAAGAGACATGATTCAATAACATTTCAAGTATAGAGGTAGAGTTCTTCTTTACCATACTCATCAAGTGGTGCATCATAGTCATAAGTTGTAGCGATGTAAGGACCTCCAGCAGTCCGGCCAAAATTAGTTCCGCCATGGTACTAAAAGGGAACAAGCATGTTATATATGAAGAAAACAGGGGAAAAAAAAAACTAAAAGATCAAAGGACTCATTAAAGCTAATGACAGCAAAAAATAATCAAATGACTATGATATATTGGCTAGAAAACCATGTAATAGTTGTGCAATGTGCCACCATATTGATAGAAGCGAGCTACAGCGAAAGCAACATCCTCGGCCGTTCTATGTGGATCCTTACCACCCCATACGTTGAACCTATTCAAGACAAAAATCACATCAATAAGTAGCCAATACATATAGAAAACAAGCTAACTATAAACAGAGATATCAAGTTCTCAACCAACCATCCAGTCCAATTTTCCGACCAAATCTTTGGAGTGCTTGAGTTCTTAGGATAGAACTGATCGCAGTACCAACCATCACATCCTTCAAGCTGATAGGTGCAAAGTAATATTCAGTCATAACTAACATAAAATGTTTGACTCTAATGTTATTTAATCTGATATACTTCCTAGGCCTTATTAACTCATTTGATGTTCAAATATGATTGCTGATACCATTGGTGGTGGAGCGTCCCGTTCACGGCACATTAGCCAAGGCACGCCAATGTCAAGGGATTCTGCAAATTGAGCACACCAATTTATATATGTTCTTCCATCTTCTCCATAAGATCTGATTATGTCTCCATATTCATTTTCAATCTGTATTGCGCATAGAGAGACGTCGGCTAAAAAGAACATTAACTTACACTGAAGGCAGAACATAAGGGACAATTATCAGTACGAGAGTCCCAAACCTGAGAGAGAATTATAGGTCCTCCTTGAGAGGCAAACAGATTCTCGTGTTTCAACATGTTAACAATCGTCGTTGTAAAATTCTTCATCTCATTCTTCAACCAACGAGAGATAGTTAATTAGAGTTATGATGATGCTTGATTCTTAACAGATTATAAATTCAAGGGTTACCAGCTTACCATGAACACTTCATTATAAGTCCTTATTCTTGTGCCCGGCAAGTTACGTAACCACACCGGCAGCCCTCTGTAACAGAAAAGAAACTCTTAGAGCTAAGCTAGAACTTGACTATTATTATTGGATATTGCATAGGTACTTGCATAATATAGACAAGTACCCGTAATTCCACTCTGCACATATGTATGGCCCTATTCGTAGAATAGCATACAGACTTTGCTCTTGGATGGTTTTGAGAAATCTAACTAGGTCAAGGTTGCCTGAAAAATCATACTAAGTTGGGAAAAAAACAAGAGGGAGAGAACCATTATCATCATTTTGCTATACTTGGCGCAAAGCAGCATAGTGATCGAAACATAAAAAAGAGAAGTTGGGGATAAACCTGTCGACGTTGAGGCTCGTGAGCGTTCCAGAACACATAGGTCTCAATAGTATTAAGCCCTCCACTTTTTGATTTTTGTATCAAGGAAGGCCACATCTACAAATTGGTAGTTTAGTAAAGATAAGTAATATGCTTTAGCAATGTCCTCCTTGATACTGGAATCACACTTGTTATGTGTTACTGATCCGCTCTTCTTTCCTTTTATATTAGCTTTGAATTTTTGGTTTGTTTCTCTTTGAGTTCTGAGGAGATGCGCATATGTTGCCAGATTTGGTTTAGCATTTTAAAAGTATTTCATGCGAACTCCCCAGAACTTGCTGTTATTCAGTGAGAAGTGGTTTCAAATGCAATACTTTAGTATAGTAGAAGCTTTTGCTAACAAGAATCAGAAGTATTACCTCTGGCGTACTACGCGGATAATGGATAGAACCTGATATAATGATTTTCCTTTCTCCATCAATTATAACGGCTCTTCTGTCATATGAAACTTGAGTTGCCACCGATGCCCAGAAGTAAAAGAAACACAAAATGCTCCACACAGAAAACCAACAGCAGCTGCAAGAGTATCCCATGACTGAGCGCCCAGAACTTGAAGGGTGTTGGTGGTATACGGAATTTCGGAATAAGTATAGTGAAATGGAAATGGACTAAAATGAAGATAAGCAGCTGGGAAGAAGAAGCTAAGGTCGGAAACTGTCATATTTTTTCTGTTGTCCTCTCGCTTATAAGGATGTTTATCACCTTCTTTCTCTTGTTTACCACACTCTTTCTCTTTTCTCCTGTTGTGATTGGGCTGATCACACTCTTTTTGTGATTATCCCCTGGAGGTTATACCCAACCAACTTTCAGGGAATTAAATAAAGACAATATACAGCGGGAAAGATGAACTGACTTAAAGAGAAAGACGTGAATCCTTTGCATTAATCGGCCAACAGACAGATCTTCTTGGGTGGAGCTCACTGCCTGTGATCACTCCCTTTTATGCTATTGATTTACACTGTATTCTTTCGCGAATCCGTTGCACTATTTGTCATTTTGATTCTGAATGTAAGTATTGACCTCAGTGTTTTAAAAGTATTTGAGTCCCAAACCTGAGAGAGAATTATAGACCCACCTTGAGAGGCAGACATATTCTCGTGTTTCAACATAATAACGAGAGCCATTGGAAAATTCTTCTCATTTTTCGATCAAAGAGAATAGGTAATTATAGTTGTTTTAAACATATTATAAATTCAAGGGTTACCAACTTACCATGATCACGTCATTCGTCATTTATGTCCGACAAGTTATGCAACCATACCGGCAGCCCTCTGTAATTAACAGGAAAGCATCTCTGAAAACTGAGCTAGAACTTTGACCACCTGTTGTAAAAACATCTCTGAAAACTAAGCTAGAACTAGACTGCCTACTACCTTAGACGGCCGACTTCTCGCTTTATCCTTACCACTGGTTCGCTACCTTCCGTTATTTATGGCAACAACTCCACCACTTTAGAAATTTTGGAGCGTAAACACCACATTTTTCTAATCTTTTTATTTATTTACATATATTGGGCTTTATTAAGATTTGAGTTTTATTATTACAGGTGAAGGTCTAATTGTACACTAAACTTAATTTATCTAATTAATATCAGTAGTTAGTCCAATCCATTATCCAATACAGTTCAATCATGTCTAGTAATTGGATCCAGTCTAGTCGAATAAGTCCATGTTAAAAAACTGTAATTTACTCAGTTATTTTTGTAATTATTCCTTGATACATGTGATTAATCCTTAATCTATCAGAAATGTATATATATATATATATATATATATATATATATATATATATATATATATAGCCGAAGTTGAGATAATGTTATCCAGTTACCGCTTACTTGGACACTCGCTTAACTCGCCACATGAACTTTCTTATCTTCACTTTTTAAAAGTTGAATTAACTCATCCTTATAATAATTATTTGAATTCCTTTTTTCTCTCTTCCTCTCTCCTATTCAATTAGATTTGAATTTATTTTTGCCATTTGAAATTAAATCAATTAAATAAGTTTTACATCTCTCTCTTCTATGTCAACATGTCCCACTTAAAATTTTTATTTATATCTTTCGACTTTCATTAATTCTAAAATTTGGTCAAAACTGATTTTCTATATATTCCTTTTAATCTTAAATCTTTTCTATTATTTAGAGTAAGCCCAATATTCTCGATCAGTTTTTCTCTCTAACTAACAAAATTTGCTCACTACTAAAAGTGTATATAAATATAATCTACTCTCACGTTTCATTTTTAATCATTTGTGACATTACTTTACTCTTTTCTTGGTGGCCTTGAGTAATATAAGCTTCAATACACGGATTATTATTGTTAGTATCATCAGTATTATTCTTTTTGGTTGGGATAGACTATTTCTATCATTTCATATATTATTTTTCCATCTTCATTTACTGCTAAAAGCTAACAAGTATTATTCAAGTTAATTATTAACGACAAAAAAATGGTAAACAAAAACTTATATGAAAAGGTAGAAATAATTTTTAAATTATTTTTTTTATCACTACCGATTTTATTATTGTTATTAGGTATACAAGTACGAGATATCTCAATCACTACTTTGACGGTTGTTGCTTCCGTGTGCAAAACTATTTTCTGATTAAATCAAAAATAATTACCGAATTAGGGACAGATAATGTCTCGAAATTCGAAAAAGATATTAAAATATTATTTGATGAACCGGCCTGTTAGTTGAATTTTCTCAATTTGCAATTTCTATTAAATATTCTTTTAATCTCCATATCACATATTGAGATGGTCATCTTTATCGTTTCTGACACCTCAGACCTCCATCAAAAAGGGTATTTGGGCTACATTTTCAAGGACCAACTTTTCTCCCTAGAGCTTTTGTGTAATTTCTATCATGGGAGCGGTAGATCATCTCTATGGAGAATTTAGCGCTTCATAGTTCATTCCCATATGTTCATATATCACTTGCATTGTGGATTTGTCACATAGCCTTCCCGAGTCTTCTAGACTAGCGCATTCTTGAGATATATTTACTATTTCTTAGACTAGCTTAGATTATAATAGTACAGACTATCTGCAATTCCCGCGATCACGTTTTCAATATATGATAAAAAAGAGTCCTTTTATTTCATTTCTTAGTTCGATTCTAAGATCGAAATGTAGACCGACGCCCATAGGGCCAGTCGAACTATAACAGTTTTGATTCTGGTTTGTCCGAAAAGATACGTAGGCCATTTGACCCATGTTGTCGATCGATTTCAAACTAATAATGTAAAATTAGAACTAGGATTTTTTTATTGCATATTTATGTGTTTAAGGCCGAATATCAATAAAATCATAGTAGAGACTGGAAGAGTATGACGGGTGCCTAACACCTTCCCATCGCATAACTTAGTCCCTGAATTCATTTATGTAATTTCAATAGACTAGTAGTCTTTAAACATTTTAGAGTCTTTTCGGAGTTTTTCTCATTTTTCTTTCATTTAATAAGATAAGCTGATAACTCCTAGTTTTAAACCTTAATTGGGTCTAAGGAATTTTCGAGGCGGTTCGCTACATAGGGCTTTTGGTTTTGGCATTTCTTTTAGCAACTTCTTAACGGTGGAATTTAGCAAAGAACCTGCCAACACCATATGCAATTCATGTAATAATTCTGTAATTGCTTAATCACAATCCTCCAGTCGGTCTTTCTTTATGATTTGTTTAGGGATTATATGATTCCCCTAAACCTACTGAGATGATAACGTTGTTCTAGCGAGAATCTAAAATAGGATCTTACCTTACTTAATTACAAAATTCTTAACGGTCTAAGACTATGTTAGCTTGAATATTGAGGTAAGAAGTGTTACTAATTCATAAAAGGTATTTTACGGATGGGAGGTATAGCTTTTGTTTAATAGGTGCCCCATCTCCCATAAATTTTCGGTCGTGTTTGAAAGATTTGTTTGAGACTAGTGAGGTGCCTGTGGATATTAAAGAACCCCTAACCCCCTGCTGATCGCCGTGGCAGCTTCCATGGCAACTGCACCCTATCGCTCCTTATTTGGGACTGTTTTGATTTTGATTGAACCAGTAATTTCAGGTTACTTTCCTTCTAATACAATTGGTAGTTTTATGAATTAATTCATACCTTTGATTGTAAGTTGTTAGCGTGGAACTGTTATCGAGATATTTGTATGTTCGCCAGTTTACTTTGTGAGCATTGGTTACTTGATGATTGTCAGTGATCATTATCCCCGACCTAATTTGGTTTAGGGACTATGATTGCTGAGAGAAATGAGGGAAGAGAAGACACACAAAGTATTGATTTTGCTCTCTGATATTTAGGCAATTAAGAAGTCCACTAAAACCAGGTTAATGCTATTCCCTGAGCCCTCACTCGTTCCCAACACTTCTATACGTACTCCTACAAAAGAAATATAACATTCTCATCCTCAATCTGTTCTGGGTTAAAGTGTTGCAAACTAGGTTTCTAGTTTCTTTATGAGTCGGGAAGTTGGACTAATAAGCTCAAAGTGGTGATTGAGCTATCTACAAAGTAGACTGCAAAGTATAACTAAGCAAGGTTACTTGAAAACAAACTCGGACCGGCAAAAGATTGTTGAGTTCTTAGATTGCTTATGCTCAAGGATTTGGATAACAAAGGAGGCAGGGAATGTTGTGGTTATTTCTACACTATGGTCGAACATGCTAAACAACAAGATCTGGATTAGATTTAACTTGGCAAGACGAGTGAATTTTACTAAAAAAAATGTTACCCTAATCACAATATAGCAGATTGCTTCTGTACCCTGCGTTCGAAACTTTTGTCTATCAAATGTAAAAAATCTGTAATTTGTGCTTGATACGAGGTTAACTATAGATGAGTTGGTCCTATTGTCTAGTTTGATCAACCGCACACAAGTGTATGTTTGTGTGTGGTGCACTAGCTAGCCTCTAATCATGTTCTAGCTTGCCGGAGAGCTAGATTTGTTTCAGTTGTTTGTCTCTTTCTTTCAGCTCTCAATAGAAAGGTAAGGGGAAGGCGTTGAGCTACTTCTTGTTGGGTATTTTTGGTTTAACCCTGTTTTACGTCATATATACATGGAGTAATTCTTGATGTGGCATCCGCACGACCTTTACTTAAATTTAAGAAATGTTTCCCCAAAAGCAAATTTTGCATCGGCTTCTAATTCTGCGAATTAGGCCTATTCTAAATTTAATTTATTGGCCACCTATTTTATCTGCTATAATTACGTTTAAATGGTTGAATGAAAATTCGACCTTATTCTCACCAGTTGTTTTACATATGTGTGCTTCATTATAATAACTGTGTAACAAAACTTTGCAATAACATTTGCATTGCCACACCATTAAGGTTTAAAAACCAAATACCGATAGTTTGTCATGATTGTGTTCCTTGATTGTTACGCACACCTTATGGGTTACATAAAAGGATAGCATAAAAGAGAAGTTGAAAAATGGATATGTCTACGTTTAGGCTCGCCAGCGTTGTAAGGTCTCAAGAGATTAAGCCCTTCACCTTTCAATCTTTGTGTCATGGAAGACCACATCCCTAAAAAATCCACTTGATTCCAAACACTCTAACATCAGCAAATGCAGAATGAGAGAAAAAGTATAATTTAATTTGGTTCTTGTTTTGGGTGTCTGGTAGAACAAAGGAACTAATGCAAGAAGTCTCCTATGTACCACAAATGTTTGTTTCTCTATGGTTATATAGCCGAACTCATTTATTAGTAAGTGAAGTGTGTTGGGCACAATATGAGAGACAATGCAACAGAAAAACTTAGAGCATTATGGAAGAGGAGGAACTGGAGAGGAGAAACACTCAATAATTTTTTCTCTACTCCATCAACACTTCTTTCATAAAACAACTTACTCACTCCTTTTTCATTACATCTTCAAATGACTAGGTGATGCACTTTTTGTACTAAAATATTAAAGACGCATTCATAACCTCAAAGATAACTCTCCTAACCTTTCACTTCTCAGCTTTTCTTTATTTATGCATGTCTTGATTCTTCCACATCAAGTGTCTCAATTCATTGAATCAAGATTAACTCTCAACCCCCCCCCCCCCCCCTTAAGCTTGATTCTCTCATTCCAAGTTGATTTCTTAGCTTTTCAAAGACTTCTCTTTTCAGGGGCTTTGTGAAAATATCCACAACTCGATCTTTGGACTTCACAAACTTGGACTTCTTTCTTGGCTATGCTCTCACGGATGAAATGATACCGTGTATCGATGTGTTTGCTTCGATCATGAAAGATTGGATTCTTTGCAAGGGCTATCTCTGACTTGTTACCGACAAAATTTGTGTCGACTCATCTTGATTAAAACTGAGCTGCTTAAGCAAACTTCTTAGCCATATCGCATGAAAAAAAAGTCAGCATTGCAGCTACATATTCAACTTCACTTGTTGATAGAGTCCCTATTGATTGCTTCTTTGATGTCCATGTGAATATTGCTTCACGAAAATAAAAAATGAATTCAGTTGTGCTTTTTCGGTCATCCACATCTCTAGCTCAATAATTATCGCTATATCCCACTAATTTCATATCACCTGATGTAGGATAAAAATATGCCAAGATCAATAGTACATTTAAGGTACCGAAGTATCCTTTTTGCCATTTGAAGTGATAAGTTGTCGGATTCTTCATATCTCGACTGACAAGACCGACAACATAAAGGATGTTAGCCCTAATGCACGTCAAGTACTTCCAACTTCCAACCAAACTTTTGAACAAGGTCCGGTGACTGGACCTCCTTTGATATGTCTCGACAACTTCTTTTCCATCTCGATAGGGATACTGATTGGGTTGCAATTTTCCATATTGAACCTCTTCAATAATTATTTTGCATATGCCTCTTGTGAGATGAAAGTTCCATCATCTCTTTGCTTTACTTCAATTTCAAGGTAGTATGACATCAAGCCGATGTCAGTCATTTCAAACTCCTTGGCCATTTCCTTTTTGAAATCATCAAACATCTTCCCATCGTTGCCTGTAAAAATTAAGTCGTCGACATATAAACAGACTACCAAGATGTCACCTTTTCATTACAAGAAAAAGATCTTTTAGCGACGGATTTTTAATGACGGAATGAAATTTGTCGCTAAAAGTGACTTTTACCGACAGATTTGTCCGTCGATAAAAATATGTCGCTAAAACTGACTTTTACCAACGGATTTGTCTGTCAGTAAAAATTCCGTCGCTAAAGACCTTTACCAACGGAAAATTCTTTGGTAAAGGTTTTTACCGACGGAGTATTAGACACGAAATTATCCGTCGCTAAATGTGGTTTTCTTATTTCTTCCATTTTCTAAAAATTTGTTTTATTTGAAAGGGTATTTAAATGGAAAAAAAAACCCTACCACTTCTTCTATCCACCCGCCGCACACCTTTCCCCCTTCTATCTCTCTCTTTCACACCCATAGTGCCCACCTCTGCCCCCACTTCTGCCGCCCGCCTCCCACGCCGCCCACTTTCACCCCCGCCCCTGATGTCGTCCTTCCCCTCTCCCCCTCCCCCCTAACTTCTTTCACCTCCATCGCCTATGAAACCAATAAAATAACCCTAGAGGGAGGGTGAATAGGGTTTTAAGACTACTTTAAAAATTAACAAACAACTAACATCAATCTCAACACAAATGTAAAACGATAATGAAAAGAGAGAAGGGTTTAGAGATACTTGACAAGGAGATTTAAATGGTTCGGCTTGATATACCCTCAAGCCTACATCCACCTCTTCAAGGAAGTCCCTTGCAAGAGCACTAGAATCCACTAGCAACAATCTTCTTCCGGGTCAAGATCAAAACCCTTACAACACTTGGTGATATCCCCACACCAAGCACAAGCCTTGAATCCACAAAGCTCACCCAAGACTTGACAAACCCAAGCCTTGATCACAATCCTTTTACAAAGATCAAATGTGTACAAAGAAACCCTCTTGAAAGGAAATGAGTACAAATGAAGCTCTAGTGCAATAGAGAGATGAGAGAATTGATGACTTGAAGGATGCTCACTCTCAATCAAAGAATTGCTCACAAATATGCTTTTTTAATGATGTAAAATCATGAAGATGAAAATAGATAAGTTTAATCTATGAGCCTTGATGTTTCTCTAATGAATGGAGGCTTAGAATGTGGTTTCCATGGTGTATAATGAAGCCCCAAATCATTTATATAGAGATCAAATGAAATATAGCCGTTATAGGCATAAAGTGAGCAAAACTGTCATTGCAGTCGACTGTATTCCCAATGCAGTCAACTGTAATCCCTCTAAAATAGCCGTTGGAGTTTTGTCCTCGAAAATAGCCGTTGGAACTGAATTTTGACCAATGCAGTCGACTACATTGGAATGCATTCGACTGTATTCAATTACAGTCGACTGTATTACCCTACTGCCTATCGGCTGCGTCACGGACCCCTTTCCTATTTTGGACATAACTTTCTCTAGAAAAATCGGATTGAGGTGCCGTTTTTTGCGTTGGAAAGCTAATGAAAATTTCTATCAATATATGAAAAGTTTAGCACCAAAAACATTTTTGAGAAAATCTGAGTAAGCTCCAAAGTTCACTCATTTTCAAGAACCACACTCCTGTGAATGATTATGAACTCACATGCAATGCACAAGGTGTCCTAAGGTCTTTTTAGGTCATAGTCATCAAACCAAGACTAGTTACATAATAGGAAAGATCAATTATAATCGATAGTAACTTAGTCGATGCATTCTTTGTTGCTCTTCGACATTGGACTTGATGAAGCTTCTATAGCATGTCCACTATAACTTTAAGCTTCTTTGGCTTTAATCCATCTATCCAACTTCTCAAATGTGTCTTCATGAGTGTGCATGTATATACCTACTAAGAATACACTCAAAGCACACATTAGAACATAATCAATGTGTAGTTATCATCAAAACAAGATGTAAGCCTAGGTTATCCAATCATAGGGCTAACACTTGTTGGATCAAACGCTTACCACTAGGCCAAAAGCTATAGCTGTTAGCAAGGGTGCAACTTTATTTTCTTAAAGTTTCTCAGAACCGCATCTAGCATAAGGGGCTGCACCTATCCCATAATAGGTGCCATGGGCAGGGATGTTAAGCCCATCGAATCCTAAGGAAGACGCTGACCAATTTTAAGGCTAACAATCTTCCCCCCAATGTCAGCCGGGGGATTCGAACCCATGACCTTGCTCTGATACCACTTGTTGGATCAAACGCTTACCACTAGGCCAAAAGTTATAGCTGTTAGCAAGGGTGCAACTTTATTTTCTTAAAGTTTCTCAGAACCACATCTAGCATAAGGGGTTGCACCTATCCCATAATAGGTGCCATGGGCAGGAATGTTAAGCCCATCGAATCCTAAGGAAGACGCTGACCAATTTTAAGGCTAACAGCCTACTTCCACGGATCTAGGGTTTTTTTGTTCCTAGTGGTGATTTTAATCGTATAAATTGGTGGATATTCACCCATCTCACTTTTCTCTCTTTTTTTTCTCCGTCTCACTTTATCAATCAGGCACACACATAGAGTTCTCTGTGTTCGGTAGTGATAGATCTGAATGATGTTTATTGTGAGTCAAACTCCCATGTACTGCACTACTATTATTTAGATCTAGGTTCCTTTAGTGGGTTTACTTTTTGTGCAAAGAAATTATCTTTATTTTGCTTTTGCTAATATCCCTTGCATGTGGAAAGTTAATAATTTGTTTTGTTCTATTCTTGTTTGGATTTTTCTAATGAAGGTCATGGTAAGTATAGTGGCTGGCATATGTTTTCTGAAGAATCTGGTCATGGGTTCATGCTGGTTATAAGGGAATTTTGAGTTCTATTGACGGATCAGTGAGTGATTTTATTTTTCATATTCTTCAAGCTTTTCAACGTCCTCTCAAAGGAGTACCATGGAAATTACAAATTTCGGCTAGGATATATGTTTTTTTTCTATATTTTCACAGGCTACAAAAATTATGATTTATTTTACTTTTTACCCACTCCGACCATGATCATGAAGCCTTTGTTGCTTACATGTCTAATTAAATTTGAAGGATGATTTTCTTGGGAGTTAAAATTGTAGGATCTTGGTGATGGACTAAGCCTTGGAAGCAACTGGTCTTTTCATTCATTCTGTTGCGACACTAGCATGTGGTGTATTAGTGGTTGAAACTATTATTGTAGAGTTGTCATTTGTTATATTTGTGGTGATAGTATTGTATGAGTAGCGATTATGTTAGGGTTAGGTACGTTGTATGTTTTATAGATATTTAGAAATCTCTGTAGTGTGCAAGAATATTCCATGTTAGTGGTTATGCTTTATAGATCTTTAATCTTTAACAAACAGGTTTTTAAAAAAAAATCAATTTTCTACCTTTCCAGAATTTTAGCGACGGAATTCCGTCGATAAAAGTGATACAAACAAATCAGTGAGGTGTTTTATTGATGGAAACAAATAGTGAGCCTTTTTAGCGACAAATTATCCAAAGTTATAACTTTTAATGACAGACTTTTAGTGACGATTTCAGTCGTTAAAAGTATCTAGCGATGGACTTTTAGCGACGGATAATTTGTCGTTAAAAGTCTTTTAATTTTGCTTTATAAAAAAAAACGCAAGATATATGGAATTTAATGAAAATATCTTTAGCGACAGAATATTACGTCGCTAAAAATAATTATTTCTGTCGGTTTAAGTAAGATTTTTATCGACGGATTATTAAAATCCGTCGCTAAACTTTTAGCGACAGTGTTATTATCAACGGACTTTTAGCGACAGAAATTTCGTCGGCAAAAGTTTTAGCGACGGATTTAGGGTTTTAGCGACGGAAAAATCCATCGCTAAAGACCTTTTTTGTTGTAGTGTTTCCATTCATCTTGACATAGCGTGCATGCTCATGTGAACTTTTTAAAGCCTCTCTCTTGAAAGTACTTGTTGATGTGACTGTTCCACGCCCTTGGCGCTTGCTTCAACCCATACAAGGCTTTCTTTAACCTTAACAATTTATATTCATGGCCTCGAACAACATATCCTTTAGGTTGTTTGATATATACCTCTTCATCAAGAAAATCATTAAGGAAGGCTGACTTCAAGTCCATTTGATGGATCTTCCACTTGTTTAGAACTACTAGAAATATCAACAGTCACATCATTTCCAATCGAGCGACTGGGGTGAAGACTTTATCATAGTCGATTCCAACCCTTTGCTTGTATACTTTTACGACAAGCCTTGCTTTGTATCTCTCAACCTCACCTTTGGAATTTTTCTTCACCTTATAAACCCATTTTACACTGATGGTCTTCTTTTTCAGTTGAAGAGTGGTCAACTCCCAAGTGTCATTCTTCTTAATGGCATCAATCTCTTCATTCATGGCCTTCCTCAATTTTTTTTACTTCTTGATGCCTCATCAAAATCGATTGGTTCAGTATCGGCAAAGAGACAGAATACGCTTTGGTTCTGATTCAACTCATCATAAATCTCCTCCAGAGATCTATTGCCTTGTGGTCCTATCTTGGTGGGACTATCGAATGATCATGACGTTTGACTCGATTGAGTCGGAGATACGTGACTCAAGGGAGTCACAGGTTCCGTCGACTCTTCTTCTACTTATTTTCTATCCATATAGATTAAATAAAAATATACTACTCCTTGTCTCGATCAGTCCCGTCCCACGAGCTCCTCTCATCGAAAGTCACGTCTCGACTGATTTTTATCTTCTTATCAACAGGGTTATATAACTTATACCATTTTGACTGTTGATTATAACCGATGTAGATGAACTTCTCACTTGTGTCATCGAGCTTCTTCCTTCGCTGATCAGGAACATGCACACATGCAATGCTTCCAAACACTTTCAAATAGGACACACTTGGCTTGAACCCACTCGAAGCTTCTTGTGGTGTTTGATTCCACACACTCCTCGTTGTACTTTGGTTGGATAGATAGACAGCACAATCCATTGCTTCAGCAAAAAGTTCCTTAGGCAAAGTCTTGCTCTTCAACATGCTTCAAGTCATGTTCACTAACGATTCTTCCTTTCTACCACTCCGTTTTATTGGGGTGAATATGGAATGATAAGCGGTTGACAGATGCCATTCTCTTCACAAAATGCCTTGAATTGTTTAGATGTGAGCTCTCTATCTCGATCAGATCTTATTGCTTAATCTGATATCCACTCTGCTTCTCGACAAGAGCCTTAAATCTCTTGAAGGTTGAGAGTACCTCTGACTTCTGCTTGAGGAAATAAACCCAAGTCTTCCTACTAAAGTCATTGATGAAAAATAAAACATATCTCTTCTTCTTACCAAGAGATGCTAGATCGATTGGACCACACACATCAGTGTGTATAAGTTCCAACGGAGCCTTTGATCTCGATATCGACTTATTTGGGAAACTCTGTCGATGTTGCTTCCTGACAAGACAACCTTCGCAGAGTTGGTCTGGCTGGTCTCTATCGATGGCAATTCCTTTACTATGTTCTTCGTTGATAGCAATTTTAGACCTCTAAAATTGAAATGTCGAAGCCTCAAATGCCATAACCAAGATTGGTTATCAAAATGAGCCTTCAAACATTTTAGCACATCATGATGGATATTCATCAAGAACATCTTCTTACTCGACATCAGAACATGAGCTATCAAGCGCCCTCTATCATCTCTATCATCTCTCAGGTAAAGATTTGTGTCTTTCATATGGATGTTGTAGCCTTTCTCCAACAGTTGACCCATGCTTAAAATGTTTGCCTTAATCTCTAGAACATAGTAGACATTTGAGATGAAATGATGGCCTCCATCCTTCAATTTAATCAAAATTTTACCTTTACCTTTGACGGGAATTTTGGACATGTCTCAAAAAATCCATATGGATGAACAAGTGTTTGTAGCCACACATGTGATTGCTGGCACCGATATCGAGATACCAAGAACTCTCTTTCTCTTTTTTTGATCCTTCATGTGCCAATAGGACCATGTCATCACCCAACTTATTTTCTTCTGCATAGTGGGCCTTCATATTTTCTTCCTTTGGATCGTCTCAACACTCCTAAGAGTAGTGTCTGTACCGATGACATGTGAAACATTCAACATATGTCTTATTTTGGCGTTGGTAATATCCACCTCTTCCTCGACCTCATCCTCTCGATGGACAAAATTCCAAACTTGATTCATTATTGTTGTATTGAATTTGTCCACCGCGGCCTCTGCCACAACCTCGACCACGACCTTGTCCACGACCTCTACCTCGACCACCTTGATTCTTGTTGGCATCGTCTTTCCTCCGGTTAAAATTCATCTTGGCCTGAAGAGCTTGCTCGATAGGCTCTTTGTTTCTCCTTTTGATCTTGTCCTCATAAACTTGTAACTTTCCTGATAGCTCATTGACTGTCATAGTGTTGATGTCATTGGACTCTTCGATGGCAACAACGACATAGTATAATTTTGGATCGAAGGATCTTCTCGACCCCCGACTATCTTCCATCTCTTCACCATTTCTCTCAAGTTGGTTCACAGCTAAGAGAACTCTTGAAATCTAGTCAAAAATTATCTCGGAGTCTTTCATTTGTAGATACTCAAATTCACCTCGAAGTCTTTGGAGTAACACCCTTTTCACCTTGTCGATGTCCTTGAAAGAATTCTCTAAAGTATCTTATGCTTTCTTTGCGTTGGTGACCTGTGCAATCTTTCTAAAAAATATTATCATCAATGCTAAGTTGGATGAGTGAAAAAACCTTTTGATCTTTCACTCGGGCTTCTTTTGCAGCCTTTTTCACGGCTTGGCTAGAACCGGCCAAAATTTTCGGTTCCACGTATTCTTCTTCCATGGCCTCCCAAACGTCTTGCTCACCAAGAAAGGTTTTCATTTGGATGCTCCACCTTTCATAGTTGTCTTTCACGAGCTTTGGAAAAGGAAAAGCTCCACTTGTTGCTGCCATTAGAACCTTCGCTCTGGTACCAATTTGTTGCGTGATGGGCAAAATATAAGAGATAATGCAACAGAAATAGAGTATTATGGAAGAGGAGGAAGTGGAGAGGAGAAACACTCAATAATATTTTTCTCTACTGAATCACCACTTCTTTCATAAAATAACTTACTCACTCACTACATTTTCATTACATTTTCAAATGAGTAGGTGATGCGCCTTTTTATACTAATATATTAAAGACTCATTCATAACCTAGAAGATAACTCCCCTAACATTTCACTTTTCATCTTCTTATTTAATCACTCATAGGTTATAAGCAACTCGCTTAACCAACTTTCACTTTTCAGCTTCTCTTTACTTATGGATGTGTTGATTCTTCCACATCAAGTGTCTCAATTCAGTTAATCAATATTAACTCTTAACAAAGTACACTACATGCATGTGGAAGTAGCGTTAAGGCCTTTTGGGAGATGTGTGTGTGTATGGAGGATATTTTGATCATCGCTCAATTGTGATAGCCAATTAGACAAAATCATGCATTCTAAATGCACATGTTGTGCTTATTAAGTAGTAATTGTAAGTACTGCCAAAGTAAAAGAAGAATTATACATGCAACCATGCATTTAAGAAAACTTTCGCAAAGAAAATGGTATTGACGATTATTTGTTGGAATTATGGCAAGAGGCGGCTTGTTTGATTATGATCATGGCATACAAACCCCGCTACTTTTGAAAATTTTCCATGCTTTCCAATTTCTTGCCTCAATGACTCATCAAAAGTCTTCTCTCTCTCTCTCTCTCTCTCTCTCTCTCTCTCTCTCTCTCTCTCTCTCTCTCTCTCTCTGTGTGTGTACTAACATGTAAAATTTAATTTATTTATTGGCACCAATCGGGATCGTTTAGTGGCACCAAATTACGGTATTATTTACTCCATTTGATTTTAGTTGAGGAAGTCACTCGAGTAAAAAAAAAATCTTGCGACATCAATTGGCTCCAACACCATCCGTTAAACTTCACCTTATAATACATGCAGGGAGTAGGGACAGTAAACGTGGACTTCAAGTGATACATACGCTATCGCACGTCACCCCTGCTGGATTACTTTCTCAATGAAACATTGTCAAATGCCACAATTTTGAATATTTTGCATTCATGCTGAGGTTGTGAGATAGCACCAGATGACAGTAGCGCTCAATATCTTCTCTCATGTACGCCAATTATCAAAAGAACAAAAAGATTTATCTATAGCCAAATAAGATTGTTGTTATAATGCATGTCTCATGGCTGCAGTTGCTTCAACAACGTTCTTTTAAGTTGTGATCACAGTGCTGCCAAGAAGTTATAGAGTAACTACTAGTTAAACAAAATGTCATTTCTGATTCTTAGGGTCATTACTTATAGTGGCTTCCAAAGACTTAAACTGAAGTCAAACGAAATGTCTCGTTTTATACAATATTATGTTTCGACACACTCATTCGTTTCTAAGCAATTTGTATTTTATCGTTGATGCACTTTTTTACGCAAAATAAGGATGTGGAATTATAGGGTGAAAATAGCTAATCCCAAAGTCAAAAGGCCTTTATAACATTTAATCTTATAGCACGACGCCCTTGCACAGCCGCCCACCTAATGGGCTGATGTGATATTATGACTCAAGCGGTCCATTTAAAACCATAGCAGGCAAACGAATGTGAGCTCAATGTGGCTTTCTATTCGGTTTAGCTGCACAACCATCCAACTCAAAATCACAAAATTTGATAAGTTAGTAAAAAAAATTCTCAGATATGTTTAAAAACAGAGTGACATCTACACTCCACTTTTCTGCATCTTCATTTATATATATATATATAAAGAAAAAGCAATATTCTGTTCCTCCTCAACTCAAGAATTACTTTTAATGGTCAATACTACCTTTAGCGGTGCTATAGTATGGATTGTGCCTAAAGGGTAATATTTCAACTACAAAGAGCTCTTCAAGAGTTCTTCTCAATTGTCAATACTATCTTTAGAGGTACTAGTGCGTGCATTGTACTTAAAATCTAATACTGTCAACTACAAAGAGGACTTAAATTGAGGAGTAGAACTGTAATTTTCAACGGGTGAAGTGAGGTTCACAAAAGTAGAGTGTGGATGTATACCATCCCCTTTCACCTCTTAATTCTACATTGATATTGTTATTGAGGATTTACACACCCCTTTCTACAATTACAGATCCCTTCATGTAATATCCCTCGGTAAAAAATATATCACTACAATTCTACAACTTTAGGAACTATAATAATAATAAAAAAAGATAGTTACACTTGGCAGATTGAAAGAATCTCCAACATAACTTAGTTTTCCATATGGTACATATAAAAATGGTTTTTCTTTATTATTGATCGAGTGGGCATGCAAGATCCGGACCCACTTGAAGTTATGCAATTACATAATGATCAGACACCCGTGATTAGCCTTTGAAATCGAACACTTGCCATGGTTATGAGAACTATTCTTCGAACCTAGATCTTTGGCGGGGCTATACAAGCTGGGCTTGACAGGCTGCTTAAAGTTGCTCCAACAATATTTTAATCCTATCCACTACCGTAAATAGTGGAAGAAATACTTATAGAGCTCAAGCTTATTGGTTTATCCTTTTTTTTTTAAAGTTTCGTTACCCTTGTGAATTAATATGTAAAGGTGCTTAATAAGTATCATCTATGGATATCTTTGAACTTTCCCACAAGATGTGGGCTAAAAGCTCTTATGATATGAACGTTTTTCACTGCTCTTGCCAATTAACCTTGAAAATCAAATCAAGTTTGTGATGAGAATTTCCTCAAGTAAGTCTATTTCTTTCTCCATAACTACCGCCGAACACAAAATCAAGAGGGAGAGAGAGAGGGGGGAGAGGGAGAGGGAGAGTCTCTTGGATTCCCAAGTAAGTGAGAGGAAAAGGGCTAAGGAAAAGAGAGACAATTTGGAGGGAGCAATTAATGTTAATATATGTCTTGTATTTATGTCCCACATCGGTTACTCAAAGAAGGTTGCAACTTGGCCCTTAGTATATAAGACATCTTGTCCCACATTAGGTATTATAAAGAAGATCATTGTTTATCTCTAAGTATATGTAAGTTGTCTTGTATTGTATTTAAGGTCAAGAGAGAAGAGTCATTCTTTGAGTAGGAAAACGATTTGAGAGATACACGGGAGGGAGCGTTGTAATTCTGACTTGTGCAAAGTGGATTTGAGTTCTCTAAGTTTTCTTGTGTTATCTTGTTTGGTTATCGTGTTCTATGCATATTTATCTTGAACAATTTCATAACAAGTGGTATCAAGAGCGTTTCAGGTTTATTTTTGGGCAAAATTGAAATCGATTTTAGAGGATAAATATGTAGAACAACATGACCGTGAAGTATGCATGTGACAATTCAATGGGAAGATGAATTTTGGCATATGGCAGAGCACGGTGAAGGATTGGAGCGGTGCTATAGTAGATGCCGAAACACGCATAAGGAGCGAACTCGAGGCACTTTGAGAGTGCTTACAGCGGAGTGTCGTAAGTCAGGTGGAGCTGATCTTCAACAGATTAGATGACTTGAGGCCCTATTGGACAGGGCTTATTTTTTTAGTTTTTTTCAGTTTTAGAAATTGGAAAAAATAGTTGCATTTGGTAACCATTTTTCTTTTTTTTTTTTCTTCTGTTTAAAAAATCAGTTTTTAAATCAAGGCTATTTTTAAAAACTCAAAAAATGAGTTTCGATTTTCAGTTTTGGTTTTTTTTTTTAGACCACCACCACCCTCCTACCTCCGGTGGCCCCGACAGCCACCACCACCGTCGGTCACCGCCACGCCCCACCACCGCCACCGCAAATCACCACCCAAAAAAAAACTCAAAAAAAAAACTAGATAATCAAACACCTAAAAAAAAAAAAAAACTCAAAATTAAAACTAGGGGCCGTTTGACATGCTTTTTTTTTTTGCTCTTTTTTATTTGGAAAAAATAGGAGTGTTTGGTAACACTTTTTTTTCAATTTAAAAAGTGGCTTTTTAAATTGTAGAGTAAAAAAAAAACGCGGCGAACGCTCTTTTTTTTCACTTAAACCTCCGGCCGTCGGCAGCCACTGTCACCCAACAGCCACCTCCAGCCGCCGGCAACCACTACTGGGCGGCAGCCACCTCCGGCAGCCACTACCGGCGACTGCCGCGACAACCGCCTACCGGCGACCACCGCTGGCCACCCCCACCGTTGACCACCGCTACGCTCCACCACCGCCACCATAAAATAAAAAGCGTTACCAAACACAAAAAAAAAGGGTTATCAAACACCCACTTGTTTTGTTAAAAAAAAAATTTAAGCTGCTCTTTAAAAACTGGAAAAAAAAAAAACTCTGTCAAACAGACCCCTTATCAAACACCCACTTGTTTTTGTAAAAAAAAAAGAAATTAAACTGCTCTTTAATTTTTTATTTTTTTTGGAAACTGGAAAAAAAAAGTGTTGTCAAACAGAGCCAAAGTTTGGTGATGAGTCGTTTTTCTCTTCTAATTTGATCAGCTCACTCACTATTCTCAGCAACCTAACCATTGAATACTCATTTATTTGAAGATTTTTCAAGTTTGTAACTGAAATATTCACTTCAATAAACTGGGGCAGGTAGTACATTTCTTCTCCTTTTGTTTTTGTTATTTTATTCTTGGGTAAAGGTATTGAGATTGGAGGTTGAAATGCGTAGGCTTCAATAACGGACCGTGCTAAATTATGATATGAAATTCCAAAAATAAACATGATATTCAATAAAAGGCCAAAGTGCATATGTGAAAAGGAAAAAGAAAAAACCTAGAAAACCTAACTGAACCGAACCCCCTCCTTTTTCCCGGCATGGCCAACAACCATTGCTTCCCCGCTCCCTTCCTACCCGCCACCCTGTTGGCGCCATTGTCCACTCCCTTCACCCTTGCCACCATGTGCTACCGTCTTAAAAAACCTAGAAGCCATCATCGACATGCGACTTTCCTTCCCCTGCGCCACTGCGCCAGCCAATGACGGAGCCCGAAATTTTTTTTAAGGCGGGTACCAAATCTCAATCTAAAATTAACAATCCCACTAGCAATAATTATCAAATTCTACCAATTTCTAATTGCATATTGTAAGTTCCAAAACGCAATTGTCACATTCTAGATTGATACAAAAAAGGAAGGGTTCTTGGAAATAGAAAATTTAAGAATCAATAGCTGAATTTTTCCTTGCTTTCACAGATTATCGTGACCATTAGTGTCATCGTCAGAAAATTGACATACCGACTGCCATCCGTTAGCGCCGTCGTCAGTGAGCCAATGAATCTCCCATGAGGCCATGCCTAAGCACATGAGGCCGTGACCTTTGGGCTTAGAGTGCCGCGACTCGCAAGCCCGTGAGCTGCCGGAGGTGGACCGGCCAGTGGAGGCAGTGGCGTTGGCCGTTGAGGGCACACCGGCGGGAGGTAAGGCCGATGGGCAGTGAGAGAACTGAGGAGGAGGGGGAGCTCTCTTGTCCTCATATGTGCCTTAAGGCTTTGAAAGTATTGAGGCTTTGGAAACCGCAAGAATGAGAGTAAAAATCATTTTTTTGTTTTTGACTTTATGCGTAGATTAAGTTTTTATTTCTATTTTTTTGGTTTATTTGTTCAAGTTTAACATTTTAAATGACTGAAAGGATTTTTTTAACCATCTTTGGAACTTTTAGGTATATTAACATGTAAAATGACCACAAATGCATGTCCTATAAGTATTTTTTTCAAATTTTTAGGTGGCCACTTTCACCATTAGGATACTTTCACCATTAGGATTAAATATATCATCTAAAGAGAAATTTTTTTGGAGAAGCATGTGGGCACCAGCCCACCGATGCCCCCCGCTCCCTCCGCCACTGGCGTCAGCGCCATTGTCCCGTCCCTCCCTCCCCATCACCATCATAGGCAAACCCTAAAAGTCATCACCGACGGCCCACCTCCCTTCCCATGCGCCAACCCATCACGCCATTGTCCCCTCGCTGCCTCCCCACCCCCCCCCCCCACCGCCACCGGACTGTCGTCATCTAAAAACCCTTGAAGCCATCATTGACGCGTCCCTTTCTGCCACAGACCATTGACGCCCCTCCTCCCCCCTCCCCTGCCGATCTGGGCAATTTAGTTTGATTTAAGATCTGGGTTTGGTTTGATTGGTTGTGGAGGCAGAATGCCATGGTGCGTTTAGTGGTGGTACTGAAGGGTTTGATGGTTGGTGGTGTGGCGGCAATTTGAGTACGGTGGTGGTGGTGCTTGAGTTGGGGGTAGTTGAGTTGGTGACGACGAATTAAGGAAGAGAAAGATAAAAAATAGGACTGATTAGATGAAGATAGGGTTACTTGTGTCTACTTACAGACCAATTCATCAATCTAATGTTCACAAACGACCAATTGTGCTCAATTGTACCAAACTGATAGATAAAGGGGATCAATTGTCGAAATTAATGAATGAGGGAGTGGACACCCGCAAAACCGAAATACGTGAGGGGATCATTTGTCATTTTCCCTAGTATGTCTTAAAAAAGAATTGCAGAATGTTTCATCAAAAAGAAAAACCGTATCTATTATGTTCACATGCTTAGATGGAGGGTGCTTAGTTAGAAACCTGTAAGTATGTCGTATGAGCATTGGGTTTTTTGTTATGGGTGACAGTTACCTAAGTTTGTTATGCAATAGACGATAGTCTTAAAAAATATTATTTTTGCGATTTAGCGATAAAGAAAACTTTACCCAAATAAAAGTACTAGCCAAAAAAAAACTTACGAAGTAGCAGTGGACTAATGGATCTGAGACCGGTAAACATACACGTCTAATCCAATCTGGAAACCTATCAAGTGTTGTCAAATCTTTGACTAATGCCTTAGTCAAGCTTAATGGGAATTCTAAAGGATTCTAAAATGTGTTGCCTAATAAAGTACAAACCCTTGTTCACCACGGATTCTCCTCCAATATGGTAATCACCAAATAGGTCTTCTACACAATATATACACACATCAACCCAAGGCAAATACAAGCTTTTTGACGAGTCACCGTAATCTGTTTTGTTTCGTGCAGATCTATTCATGGCGGCTCCTCCAGATTTTCTCCATTACGAGAAATCAGCAGGACCGACTTAGTTGCGATCTTCAATGATCTGATGGCATTGAACTCTTAACGTCGTAAGCAGATCGACCGGGCATCCATGGCAGTGACGAATGATGGACAAGCATAAGGCTTCTAAGTTGTCCACCCACCCTAACTTAAGAACAGGTAATCTACTCACTGCTCAGGAGCGAGGTCATCTGCATGCTATCCGCGCAGCACATGATCCTCATCCCACGTCAAAAGCTGTCAATATGGCACAGCCATTCACATCTCAAGTCAAGCTCTTGTTGGCCGCACTCAAGTGGCAACCACCCCTGGACTTGGGTAAATCTCGGTTATCCTTCCACCGACAGCTAAGCAAACAAATTATTTTGCCATGGTACAAGCTATGCAATGCTTTGTGGAGCATCTACAAGCAACATTGAATCGTTTGCATTATGCCCACCAACCTCGACGAACCATCAATCCTCATCAATCAGTTCACCGACGTTTATCCCACCTCCTCAACATGAGCCCGAAACTTTTATTTGCATTTGCCAATGTCACCTACTCATGCCTTTAATACCATGGTTTATCCAGGGTTGACACAAATATGGGAAAGACCTATATAACAATCTCTAATGCTAAGAATGCCAACATCCAAGGCATGCTCGTATCAAGGATTATTAATTGGAAGTTTAATCTTCAACTCCCCAATCGCATACAGGTTGTGAAACATCTCCGGAAATCCGGAGCTCCGTCGTCCAGAAATCCCGGAACATTAACCTACTGGATCATATCAAACCTGTCAAATCATGTACACTAACACATACTTCAAAACATTTAATTCAATACGATCTCAAATTCTTCAAAATACAAGATTACAAAACTGCTAAAACTTGAACTATTAGACCTAGGTTCTTTACACCCTCGAGCACATATAGTACGAGTTGACAGAACCGACCCGCGCAGGGGTCCTACTATACAGTAGTGATGGGCTCACCGCAATCTCACACAGACTCTAACTCATTCTCGAACATGCTATAGATGATCATCACATGTAGAAGCGAGTCAAACGAAGGGTGAGCTTTTGAGAGCTCAGTAAGGTCGTATAACGACTACCAATAGGATTACAAAACGATTACAAAAAATCCGACCGACAATTATTTCCGAATACTTCAAACAATCTGAACAGCTTAATAATTTCCAAAAATGATCTAAATTCATCATAAATAGATACCAAAATAATAATAACAATCATGACGGTTTCCAAAACGATCAGTAAAAGATCATTTCCAAAGTCATCATTTTCAAAATATAACAAAGATTTCTCGAGGGATTTCAAACCATTTGAGATAGTCCTTTCTTAGTCATTTCCATAACAATCATGGTAAGGTACGTGCAATATAAAATAAAAAATCAACGTTGATCATGGGCGGTTACGATGCCACTCAGGCAAAGTTGGTAGTGTACACATGCATGATGTACTATAATAATTACTAGTCTCATTGGGTACTAGCTAGAGTTGTCAAAAGGGCCGGGCGGCCCGCAGGCTGGCCCGACCCGGCAGGTGAACAGTAACAGCCCAGCAGATTTGGGCTTGGGGCCAGGGCCTGGACCAGGCCAAAGAATTCTGGGAAAAAGCCCGGCCCGGAAACGGCCCGGATTTGGCCCGGCCCGAAGCCGGCCCGGTTTTGGCAAGCCCGGTTTTGCGGCCCGGTTCGGCCCAACCACTTGGTTTGAATTTTTTGGTTTCCCCCCCTTTCTTCCACCCCTTTTCCAAAATTCCACTTTTACCCTCCCAACAGCAATATAACGGCTAGTTTGGGGGGTATTTTAGTCTAACTTCATTTTTCCAACTCCTTTAAAGGTTTTTACACTCTTACCCTCCCCAACAACTATAAACGGATAGTTTGTAGGGGTATTTTGGTCTTTTGTGAAGTTTCTAAAATCTATAAATTCACACCATTTCTCTCTAATTTTTCACACCAATCTTCTTACTCTCTTTTACCTAAACATTCTATATTTCTACAAGTTTTGCTACTATTTTGCTCTCCAATTACTACTCTTGCTAATTACTACTAGTATTTACTAATTAGTACTCTTGTTTATTAATTACTAGTCTTACTAAATTCTAATTACTAACTACTACTCTTATTAATTTGTTACTCTCTAATTCTTTTGTCTAGTAATTAGTAATTAGTGAATTTTTATTTATTAATTACTATTACTAAATGCTTTTTAATTACTAACTCTCTCCACATTGGATCAGAATTACCCTCAGTGATTAATATTTGTTACTCGTTCATTCTTTTAATTGTTATTTCTTATTACTACTCTTATACTTGTGTATTTAGTTACTCTTACAATTTTTAGCGTGAAATATGGCTGGATTATTGAAGAAAATGAGGCGTGCATCGTCATCACGAAAAACATCATCATCATCGCAAGCACCACCACCAGCACAAGCGCCAGCGCCACGGCCGTCACAAACACCAATCGAAGCACCAACACAACCATTCGTTCGTGGACGAATGAGTACAGGCTGTATGATAGATACCCAAGCCAATTGGGAGTTCAATCAAAACATTCCAAATTTTGAATACACGCCTGATGAAGACCCCCCGCATTATAGTCAAGGACGCAGCTCGGTTGGCGAAGCTACTACTCCGTGGCATAATCTCAACCATATGCCTGGTCATGATGAAGAAGGGCCGAGCAATGCCTCCGGTAACGTGCCAGAAGTCCAAAAGGGGAAAAAAAGAAAGCCGAGTGTTGGAATCATTTCGATGTAGTTACGGTGGACGGCATCCGAAAAGCTCGATGTAAGTACTGCGCTAAATTATTTTCGTCTGGTAGTGGTAATGGACATCTTAACAGGCATTACCCTCAGTGTGCACCTCGACAAGGCCACGTCGAACCTACCCAAACGCAGTTATCTTTTGACGGTAAGTTATTTGTTTATAATCAGCGAGAGCAAAGAGACGGTCTCGCTGAATTTGTTATTCATGATGAACAAGCCTTTTCTTTTGCCGATAATCCTAAGCACTCTAGATATATGAACACATACGTTCAACCTTTGTACAAAAAGGTTCATAGAAACACAACTAGATCCGATGCACTCCGACAGTACAATGCTGCCAAAGCACGCCTTATCGATTATTTCGATAAATTTGACGGTAAAGTTAGTCTTACTTCTGATATTTGGCAATCTCCTTATACTTTTGTTAGTTATTCTTGTGTGACCGCTCATTGGATTGATGCAGATTGGGTTATGCACAAGAGAATCATCGCTTTCGAGCACTTTCCTTTTCCGCACGATGGAATGAACATTGATATTCTTATATTAAAAGCATGTACCACATTTAAAATAAAGGATAAGATTATGAGTGTTAGTTTTGATAATGCTTCTAATAATAAAGCTTGTGTTGCAGCTTTAAAGGAAACGCTTCAACCTGTACTTAATGGTGAGTTATTTCATGTTCGCTGTGTTTGTCACATTATTAATTTAATTGTTCAAGATGGTTTAGCTGCTGCAGGAGATATTCTTCTCAAAATGAGGGGTATGACAGCGTATGTTAATAGCTCGAGTCCGAGAACACAACAATTTAAAACGTTGTGTGTTCAATATAATATGCCTCGCAGGAGAGCAGTTACAAATGTGGTCCACAGGTGGAACTCTACATACCACATGCTTTTTCACATTCTGGCATACCGAGAAGTCTATACCCATTTTCTACTAACCCAGTTCCCAGCCGGCTTGCCAACTCAAGAGGAATGACAGATGGCCACATACCTAGCTGATTTTTTACAGGTATTCTACACGTCTACGAATTTATTGTCTGGTACGTACTATCCCACATCTCCTCTCACTGTAATAGAAATTCTCAAGATGGCTACAATGTTAACAAAATGGAGATATATAGGACCCTTTCAACAAATAGTAAAAGAGATGGATAAAAAATTTAATAAATATTAGAAGAAATTGCCTGTTATTTTTGTTGTGGCTACTTGTTTAGATCCTAGGTTAAAGTTGCATGGCGTGAACGCCTCGATACAAGAGATATCGAAATTAATGTGCTACACAGCAGAGGAGACAACCGCACTCACAGCAAAAGTGAGCAAGAGGTTTGAGGACTTGTTCAACCTCTATCGTAATTCTGCTGACGTGCGCGGGCGAGCTACATCATCATCCACTGTTGAGAGGTATTATGCGCCATACCTTCAGGGCTTTGAACATCTAGTAGCAAGACAACTACCAGGTGAAGGTACTTCTAATTCTGCAGGTTCGAATACTTTTTCCTCTTTTAATGAGATTGGTGTATATGCAAATACTGATCATTATTCTGATTTATCAAGGCAAGAACAGGTTAATTTTAATTTGTTAAATTTTTGGAAACAAAATCAAAACATGTATAAAACTTTATCCCAAATTGCACGGGATGTACTGCCAGTGCAAGCCTCCACGGTTGCTTCAGAGTCGGCATTTTCAGCCAGCGGGAGGGTTTTGGATGACAGGATGAGTCGTCTTAACCCCGAGTCGCTCGAGCTATGTGTATGTTGGAAGGATTATCTTGATGCGAAATACCGCGAGCAAGATAAACCGATTGATGATAGGAAGAGCAGTGACTCGGATATTGAAGTACTTCCGGATGATTAGGTAATTTGTTTTTATTTTCCTCTTTTGATCCTTTTGGTTGACGTTGCAGATTTCTTCATCTTTGATTGCTGATATTTTGGAAAGACATGTTTTGAGGTATATACATGCATTCTTATTTTGATTGTTAGAGTTTTAAGAATAAATTTTTTCACAAAATATACTTTTTTCCATATATATAAAATAAATTTTTACAAGCAAGATATATATTTTTTCGTATATATAAAAAAATAGGTAACTTCGCCTGTTTGTTTACAAGCAGCCGGTCCCAAGCCCGGATAAAAGGAGGAGGGCCTATGAACACATTTATTTTTCTATACTTATTACTTAAGATCGTCTCGGGAATTAACATGTATCAATCCTGGGTTTTCGGCCAATTAGTTTGAAGTAAATATCAAATAGTAGAAACAGTCTCTCTTAAATAGTAATAATTGTTATGTGTTCAGATTTTATTAATAAAGTCATAAAGATCACCAAGAAGAGTAAGAAAAGATTTAACATATAGCAAAAAATAAAATGAGAGACAAATAAATATATCTATACATACATATATATATATATATATATATATATATATATATATGAATATTACATATAATGAAATAAAAGGATAAAAATTAAATTTGTCAAATTTTGAAAATTGGGGGGTATTTTGGTCTAACTTAATTTTTTCAACTCTTTTAAGGGTTTTTACATTCTTACCCTCCCCAACAACTATAAACGGATAGTTTTTAAGGGTATTTTGGTCTTTTGTGAAGTTTCCAAAATCTATAAATTCACACTAGTTCTCTCTCAAATAGTAATAATTGTTATGTGTTAAGATTTTATTAATAAAGCTCACCAAGAAGAGTATGAAAATGTTTAACATATAATAAAAAATATAACAGCTAACAAATAAATATGTATATACATACATACATATATATGTATATTACTTATAATGAAATAAAAGGATAAAGATTAGGTTCGTTAAATTGTGAATATTGGACATGCCTAGAGATGAAATTTAAAATTGAATAACAAGAAGAAGAAAAAAAAGGGCCTGGGCCCGGCCCAAGCCCGGCCCTAGATATTGGGCCTAGGGCCAGGGCCTGGACTGGGCCCAGATTTCCCTTCGGCAGGCCCGGCCCAGCCCGGATTGCAGCCCCACTGGCCCGGCCCCGGCCCGGTTTCACAGCAGGCCCGATGGGCCCGGGCTGGGCCGGCCCAAGCCCGGCCCATTGACAACTCTAGTACTAGCTTATGTTTCATGCAGGATTCAAAACAGCCTCATACCGCCTCTCCACGGAACAGATACCCAGGTCAACACAGAAAAATCAACAATATCAATGAGCGTTAACATAAGTTCAAATCACAGAAATCAATTCGGTTTCCAATAACAATAAACATACTAATATACGTCATCATTCGAAATCAAGAAGAAAAATCACAAATAAGTAGCAAAAATGATTGCGAATAGTTATCGAGTTTATGCACAACAATTCAGAAACACGGACACAAACAATTATCAAATTTGCTCAGCATGCAATAGCAGGCAAGCATCACAATATTTCTAAATAATCGATTCAAATTCAATATCCCGATTTTCTGGGCAATAACATGCTGAGATCACTACATACTTTAGCGTTCGACATTAATCATATGTAAATCAAGGAATACTTACAAGTACGAGTAATCAAATAAGGGTTCGGACGAAAGTCCTTACTCAGGGTTCAGACATAATCCCTTACCTGGATTCGCAGCTAAATTATCCTAACTGGAAGTCCTTAGCTTAAACCTAGATTAGATAATCAAATCATCAGAACATAGCCTACGGTATAATATTATAACTTAATACGAACTCACACATACCCCAAAACGAACCCCCTCACCAAGTATGTAAAATTATCAAAATGCCCCTTGGGTGTAAAATTACAAAAACGCCCCTTTCAGACTTAAATCACCAAAATGGTCTTCTCGTAAGTAGAATCACTATAATTACCTTATCGTACGCAATTTTACCCAAAAATACATTTCTTAGGTCAAATAACCAAAATACCCCTTCTCACACTTGAATTACAAAAACAGCATTCCCGCAAGTAAAATCATTCAAACAATCTTAATGTCTGTGAATTTACCTCAAAATACCTCTTATAGATAAAATTATCAAAATACCCCCATTACACTTTAATTATCAAAATGACATTTCTGTAAGACAAATCGCTAAAATATCCTTACCGTATGCAAATTTACTCAAAAATACCCTTTATGGATAAAATTACCAAAATACCCCTAGGGATTTTCGGCACCGAAAAAAATCCCAAAAAATCTTAAAACGCTATTTTAAGCATCCTAATGCCATTTTTGAACTAAATAGTACTTTAGAAATTTTTTGCTCGAAAATTTCGAATCGATGTCCGGACCGACCGCTCAGGAGCCCGTTTTGCGAAAAGTACCTATCGGCCTCAGAATGGTCCAAAATTTTAGAGTATGAATCATATCAGTAAAATAAGATTTTCATAAATTTTTCAGATTAAAATAACTTGGTTTGGTATGCTAATTAAATCGAAACTTTCTCCTAACTGATTCCCTAATTTAGAGTCATTTGCGGACACCAAAAATTCCCAAACAATTTCAGAGCATGTGTCTCATAAAAATATTGGGGGTTAATGTTTTGGACTTTTCCTAATTGTAACTCTAACTATTTATAAAAATTCATAGAAAAACTATTTAAATAATTTTTCACATTTAGTGACGATTACGGTCACTATTCAAATCATCCCACACACTAACACACATTTCCACACACACTCCACTCAACTGCCGTCACCCATTCTACACACCCAACACCCAGAATTACACACTAACCCACTAAATTATTACCAACCCTTTAAAAACACCTACATATGTTTAACTAACACACAATTAAACCCAAAATTACATCCCCACCCCTTTACCCGAACTATGAACACACATGAACACAATATATATCCAACTCCCGTGACTGAAATCTCACCCCAATTTCAAAAGAAGAATTATATTAAAGAAAAAAGGAGTTACCCTTGAAAATTCTTCTTTTTTCCCCTCTGATTCCCTCTCCCCGAGCTTTGTTCTCTTCTCTGTTTTCCTTTTCCTTGTTCTTCAGTTTTTCCCGCTAATGTTCTTCTCCTCTAGGTTTCCTTATTTTCATTTTCACCCCCCGAATTCCCCTTATACATCTAACATTATTAAATAGTTAAAAAGGCTTAGTCATGTTAGACTAAGTAGGTCGTGGCACTCCCCAAAAACAATTTCTCCAAGATATTGACACATTAATGCATGTTTTCAAAAATTGCAAATTACCCCCAAATCTTTCATAATTGCAAAATAGCCCCTCAAGTTTCCAAAATTTACAAAATGGCCCCAAAATTTATATTTTTGCCCCAAAACTCTCCTAATCTTTATTAGTTAAATTAAATGTCACTAAAACATACAATATCTCTCATTTCATTATTTTTCATCACCAAAACCATAATTTAAATTCCCCCCCCCCCTGAGTTTTCCAAAATTACATTTTTCGCCCCAAAATTCTTTTGAGCTTCAATACTCTACTAATACTCGAGAATTACTCAAATTTAGTGCTCATTTATTTTTCGGGTTTCCGATAGTCATTTTAACTCACTCCCAAAATTCGGGGTATTACATGTTGTACCTTGAAAAAAGATTTCAAAGGCAAAAATATCAATACGCATGTGATCACGGGTCGTCCTTTCATAGGAGACATCGAGCTCTTTCCAACGCCTCCGAACTTTAAATGCTGCTTATGACTCACAACGGCACAAGAGACCCTATTGAGTATCTCGTAATTTTTGTCGTGCATGAATTGCAACTAATACATGCTCAAATCATGTGGGGAGCCTTTCCAGTCACTCACAAGTAGCGCCAAGTATAAGGGGTGGCAAGTGGGGACTTGACCACCACAAAAATCTTGGAAATAAAGTGAATTACCATATTTCCTAGCACAATTTATAGTAAATAATAGTCTTTGCCTCCCAAATAAGTATTAATGCATCTATTACCCTTAAATCACACCATGCACTCATTCTAATCATGACCTAATTTAACTTTACGAAATGAAGGTTAATTTGAAAATAAGAAAACAGTTGTATTGCAGCAAGTCAAACAACTTGCTAGTACATTTAATTGAGTATGCTATTTATTTTACTTTTCTTTTGTTTGTACCAAATTTAAGTATTGAACTAAAGTTTTACTTATTACATATGTTTACAAATTATTCATGTTGTTATAATAATTTTGATAAAGTTTTAATCGTCATAATAAGCATAGTCTAAAATCCTATTTTCCCCCGCCCTTAAGGTGGTAGCTAGATCTGGCAATTTTATCTCCGTACCCGCGGGTCTACCCGTACCCTGTCAAAAACTCCGGGTATGAGTACATATATGTACTACCCGTTGAAAATAGACTCATACCCGAACCGAACCGTATTTTTCGGGTCGGTTGGCAGGTTACCCGGTTTACCCGTTTCCCAAGTATATATAAAGGACCATTGGTGCCCTAACCTTCATTTTCATTTTTTCTCCTTACTTCTCTCTTCTCACTTCTCTGTCGCCGCCCCTCTCACTCTAAATCTATGCCACCACTCTAGATCTATGCCACCCTTCACTCATCTTCCCTCACACTCCCACGTCACGGATCTACAGCAACTCCACCATCGTCGATCCTTCACCGCTGCCACCGTCGTCATTCGTCACCGCAGCCAACGCCGTTCGAGTAGGTGAGCGATCGCAGAGCCTCCAGATCGTCGCTCCGTCCTCCGTCGTGGTTTGCCACTCCGTCGTCGCTGTGTTCGATCATATCTATCATTTACCGTCGCCGACTAGATCTACCATTGACCGTCGCTGACCAATCTTGAACTTTTCTTTTTGTTTTATTTTGTTTATTCCAGATGCCTAATCTTGATTTGCAGTCGTGTTGTGGACTTGATTCTCGTGTAATGGATCTCTTACTGTTGAACGCAGATCTGATGATCTTGAACTTTTTTTATTTTATTTTGTTTAGTAAAAAAGATTAGTCTCGATTTTCAGTCTCGTTGTGTAGATCTTGTGCGATTGTTGTGTAATGGAGAATATTGAAGTTGTGTTTGTGTAATAAAAGAAAGTATAAAGGAGAAGAAAAAAAAAGGAATATTTATTAAAAAAATTAATTTTTTACCCGCGGGTAATACCCTACCCGCATGGATAGGGTACGGATCCAAGAAAAGTCTATCCGGAAAAACGGGTAAAACATACTCGATCCGTTTTTATCCGAACCCGATCGGATTTTACCCGTATCCGGCGGGTCTACCCGTTTGCCAAGTCTAGTGGTAGCTGTGGTTTGAGCACACCCCTGAAAAGATCTATAACTCGCTGGTTTCAGCTTGCTGAATCACTCCATGCTAAATTTCTGACGAGATGGGTGCATCGTGGAAACTCCTCCTCAATCTTGTGCAAAAAGCCCAGCAAGTCGCTCAAATAGTATTGTGCATGATTTAACACAGAAAACGAATTGATTGACAACCTACACCCAGTTGTCAAATTCATCACTATGGCTCGAGGAGTACGTCCTGGACTCCTGGCATCCTTCATCGCTTCTCGCTTAACAAGCGCTTCCATAAACGTTAAAGATCTTTTAGACAAGGTGAAGAAGTACCTTCGGGTGCGAGAAGACATAAGTCTTCCCAATGAACCCCAATGAAGAAGTTTACGGAGGACAAAAGCAGCTAGTGAGATTGCGCATAACCCAAATCTTCTTCAAATTTGCAAATGGTCAAAGAAGCAAATTCCCAGGCTAAGAGATGTACTTTGTATTCATCGGGCGGCATGTCCCTTTCGTCGGCAACTCGCCTTTTACATGTTCCGCATGTTGAGAGATATAAACTCAACATCGGGTATGAATCCATCCCGCACCACATCAGATAAATGATCAATAACACTTCAATATTTAAGTCTTGTAGGCCTCTTCTCTCATCGTCAATTGGTTATGAGTTGGATGTTTTCGCATGGTATTAGAACGGGTCAATTCAGGCCCAACAAACAATTCAAAATTAGTTCCTCTTCGTCAACTAGTCAATTTTTCCGCATGCTAGGCCCACTCAAATATTAGTCGGGCCATACGTGAAGAAGCATGTTGAGAGATATAAACCCCACATCGAGTATCAATCCCACGTCGAATAAATAATCAATAACTGTAGGCATCTCCCCTCATAGCTAGTCGGAAGTTTTCACACTGCGATCGGATGGTTTCCGTATCAAGGTATAAGAAGCGTGATTAAATTGAGATTTGCAAATACAGACCGGAGAAATCTTCCACTGCCGACCATCCTAACAGCGGTGGACAATTGTTATGTTCAATTAAGGACCCTTTTCTTCTTTCCTCCCCTCCCTTTTTTCTCTCTTTTTCGATTTTTAGTTCAATCTTGAAAATCCAAATATGGGAGAAAAGTTGCTGCTGAGTACTCTGCATGAAAGCAAGGTCCATTCAGTTTCTTCTTCTAACACCTGTAAGTTTCTTTTTCCAAACTCATTCTGTAATTTACTCCGAAATTTTGTTGGTTACCTCATAATCTCGTAACATCCGTAACGCCGCTGTGATTCAATTGCTGTATATGCATGCGTTAATGCACCGAAGTCGTGTATTCTGATGATTTTTGTAACGTTTGTGTGCCTGCATATGCAAATGTGCATATTGAGCGCAAGATCGTGCTTGTTTTGCACATAGCATGTTGTATTTATCTTTGGAAAAACTTTATTCGCTATGCGGGCAGTAGGAAGATAGCTCCTTCTTCGGGAAAAGGAGTTCACGACCCTTGGGCATTCTACCTCCTCGCAGCATTGCTCCATCAGGCTTTCGCCCATTGCGGAAAATTCCCCACGGTCTGGACTGTGTCTTAGTCCCAGTGTGGCTGATCATCCTCTTGGACCAGCTACTGATCATTGCCTTGATGGTTGTTAAGTATCTTTAGTGGCTTCTATTTTGTAGCTCTAAAAAAGTGCGGCTAAAAATAGTTGTGGACGTGTTAAAAAGCATCGCTAACTATAGATTTGTAGCTGCCAAAATAATGAGATATGTACTTCATTTTTCGCTTAGTGAAAAAACTGTATCTCAATCGGCAAATAACTTAAATAATGTTGGTATGTAATGATCCATTTTCTTCTTTTCCCTCCTTCTTCTTTCTTCTTTTAGATTTGTAATTCAACCTTTCTTCTTCTCAAATATGTAAGTTTCTTTGTCCTTATTTTCAAACCCGTTTTCAATTTCTACTACATATGTTGTTTGCCTCATTAAGTTGTTAAGCCAGCATCAGTGCCTCCTAATTCTTTCCCTGTATATATGTCTGTCTATGTACCTAAACAAATTATTCCAATTATATTTTTAACATTTACAAGTATGCGAGCATATTCAAATATGTATTGGTTTCCTAAGTGCAAAATCGTGCTTTTGTACATAGTCTGTTGCATTTATTTTGCGCAAAAAACTGTTCGTTTGTCTCCCTAATCTTTTGAAACCCCTCTATTTGGCTATAACTTTAATTATCAGTTTTGTTATCATATGGAAATTTCTCAGCAACTTGACGCTCTATACCTGGAAAGGTATAGATCAAAGGAATCCTTACTGCTGTATATCCCTTGAAAAGGGAAGATGAATATTACTGAGGCTAAGCATAAAAAGTCCTTTCGTTGTTTTGATTGCAAAAATTATTTTTCTTGTTTGTTGGGTATGACTGCTTTATCTTCCTAATGATCAAAGACGTCTAGTATTGAAAAATAATTTAATACAGAAGAGTGCTATAAAGAATGAAACTAAAGTAGCCTCACCAAGTAAAATCAGAAGATGTAGGTGCTGAGGACAGGTGGTAGGGAACTCCCTTTTTGATGATTTCAAAATGCTTATACTCAATTCATGTAAGAGCAAGTTGAGGGCTTATGAATCGTGACTTTTAGTACGTTGTTGATGATGGATAGAAACTGGTAACCTATAAAGTGGGGCAGTTTTGCAGCGATGTCACGAAAACAGATATTAGAAAGGACCCAAAATGTATCGATTTTTTTACTTCTGGGAAAGGACCCTTTCTTCTTGTATTGACTGATGGACAAAAACTGGGGACGGATTGGATTAGGTGCTGTTAAGAGGCATACGATTACTTTTTAACTTGTTTTGAAGGAGCTCGTATGGAAATCGAATTGGTATGATTAGGAAACTGGTTTCGCAGTAAGAATGGTGGCATCTGGTTTTACCTAAAAAGTTAGTGATTAACACAGTAATGGTTATAGGGCTTAATAAGAAAGTCGTCAGTACATTCTTATCGAGAAGTTGTTCTTCACATTCATAGTGATTGATACATTTGACATTAGAGTTGCAAAGGTGTGTCTGGAAGAATAGTCAACCGAGTAATCTAGTCTTAAATTTTATCTTAAAGGAAATTGTTAGAGAGATAGGGTCATGTTATTTTGCCTAGCTGGTACCGTGGATTTCTTTCTGTTTGTGCAAAGGGTGTCCAGATGAAGCGTATAACATAGGTTGCATTCATAATCTGCGATTGCTTTGTGCTTTACAAGGGTTTCATCTCTTAAGAGATGGAAAGACTCAGATAATTTATTCTAGACATTTATCTTGGTTATAGTCTGTTATATTTAGGCAATTTAAAACACCACTTTCCACCTCTGGACAATTTCTTTCTATTATACTAGAATCAATCATGGATCATTAAAATCTGCGATGAAAAATTGGGTGAAGTTTGGGCATAAATAATGGCACCCCAACCCCCCCCCAAATCCTAAAACCACCACGGACACGCACGCAACCCGACAAGAGAAAGAGATGTAACGAACATCGTATAAATACCCCCAACCACTATCGGAGCCCTCCCCTTGTAAAACAAAAATGAACACCGCTTCAGTTTTTTTGTACTTCTACTGCTTCAGCGTCTTGATTTTATTTCAACGCACATTAGCTATGACTTCTTTCCATTGATCCGCTATGTGCAAGAGGCCTTTCATATCTTATTTATTTTAAGGTTGGAACTCGATTTTGATTTCAATGCAAGAAACTGCAGCTAGGTTTTTTTCACAGTTTCAGCATCTGTAGAAAACTAGAAATCATTTTGTGTGTTATTGTATGATATACGCTTCAATTGATTCAAGTGTTGATGCCTTGGTTTAATTCATACTTGCATTAGCATATCGCTGTAAATCTGACTCATGCACTGTTCCATGCATTGTCTGCCCTTTACAATCATTTCAGATTTGGGGGTGGGGGGTAGTCTGGGAATGTCATTCACAATTTTTGTTTGAAGTCATGTTTAGTTTTGAGGTACGTTATTGGAATAGCAAAAAGGTTTGTGCATTATTCAATTTGTCTATCCACGTCAAACTTTCTATGATTTGGATAGGAATAGTCTTGCATTTTGTTGGAATTGATTTGATCTGGAGTACTTTCTACATTAGAGTTTCAAGAAATTGCTTAAAATTTTTTAATGTGCTGTGAATTGCAAGTTCATATGATCTCTTATGGTTTTTGTTGGCTGAGATTCATTTTTGTGCTGTATTAAATTTGAATGACAATGCAATCATGGGTAGCAAGTATTCTATGAAAATTGGGGAATTCTGCTTTCCTTTGACATTAATTTATCTGTAACTGTCTTATTGTGATCTCTGATGGTTTTTGTTGGCTGAGGTTCATTTATGTGTCGTGTTGAATTGAATGCCAATCTAATCACAGGTAGCAAGTAATTATGAAATTTGCAAATTTTGCTTTCATTTGTCGCCAATGTTATCTGCACTCGTCATTTTGACTTCTCCAATGCTTCTTGTTCCGGGTGGTGACTTTTGAGTTATTTTGTTAAAGGATTTATGGTATTTGATCCGAATTGGAGAAAGTTCTGATCTATTAGGTGCTATTATCTTACTATTGTTGTCACCTGTTGCTTTATTCTGTTTGTGCTATAATTTCTTCTTCTTTTTTGTTGATCACCTGTATAAGGTCATCCACAGGGAATTTTGCCGGAGTTTTATCGTGCTTCAGCCCGATTTTTAGCAGGTAACTCAACTCGCTTTGTGATACAATTCATGTTGATTAGGATTGTCTAAAATTGTGATTTTAGTGATACTAAAGAATGGAACTGGGGTTTGTACCTTCTTAAGAAAAGTAATACATTACATGCTGCTTGCCAATTAATTGTATGCATCTCCATTGTTTCAATTTGTACTTATGTTAGGTTCAGTGTGCATAATTTCGTTGCCACTTTGTTTGGTAGAGATGGGAATACAGTTGATTTTGGAAGTGCACCAATTGAGGTCAGTCTAGGATTAGAGGTTTGGGTATGTTATCGATGTTATTATCACATATATCTTACTTTGAGATCTAGTTATTTGATGTGGTTGTGATTCTAAAATTGGATGGACGCTCTTGAGAGTTTCTGGAGCTACCATCTGATTAGGTTTAGTGATCCGAGTTGAGAAGTAAATCATTCTAAGTATATTTGTTGTATGGTGTGTTAGATTGATTTTCCATTTTTCGTGCCTTTTTTAGTTGAATTTGAACAATAACAAAATCTTTTTTCACTTTTCCCTGTTCTGATTGTTGTTAATTGAGTTCTACTTTGCCATTCTTTTCAATATTGTTCTAATAAAGGGGTGGTTAATATTTTTTGGTTGTGTCTTGTAACTTCTTGCTTTTTGTAGGTCCCTTTATTTGAACATTTGATGCTCTAAAACATTTGCCCAAAACCAGTTGCGTCGTCTATGAATCTTTTTCTTCTTTGCTTCCCTTTAAAACATCTTTCGTCTCTGTTTATGTCATCTTTTTCTTGGTCTCTATTAGTGGGGCAATATTCATCAGTAACTCTTAGGCTGCTGCTCGAGATATAGAACTTGACCAGCTCCTAGAATCTTCAGTCTAAGAAGAATTTGTGGACATATCCAAGTTTGTTTAGAATGACTGATCAGTTTAGCACTTTGTCAGTCTCAGTTCATTTGTAGTTTACAGCAACAGCTACTGTTATCTGCGTCTTTACTCCTCCTCATGTTTCCCTGAAGCAGCTAAGCTAGTAAAGGAATGGCAAATTGGGCTGAACTACCAAAAGAGCTGCTGGAGTTGATTATATCAAGAATAAACACTTTGTCCAATCAAATCCGTTTTAGTGGTGTTTGTTCATCATGGCGATCAGTAGGAGTTGAAAAGCGCCGTCGAGTTCCCCGCCAATTTCCAGGTCTTATGATTCCTAGCACAATAGTAAATGGTGAAACGCGCCGGTTCTTGCGTCTTCCAGAATGCAGAGTTAATGAACAGAGAGATTTACCAGTTCCTCATAAGCTTATCTGCATCGGATCAACGGAAGGTTGGATTATAGTGACCCATGAGTCCATAGATATGAGTCTTCTGAATCCATTTTCTGGAGCACAAATCAGTCTTCCTCCAGTGACAACCCTCCCGTCATCACCTCCTGGGGACGAACTTACATTTGTGACATTTGAAAAGGCTGTCTTGTCCTCAAATCCTTCTTTGAATCAGGATGTTGTGGTTTTGGTTATATATAGGGCTGACCGTCATCGGTTGGCCTTCTGCAGACTTGGAGATGACTCTTGGAGACCCATTGAAGCACCTAAAAACCACACATTTTGGGATGCTATTTGGCACGAGGGAAAATTTTATGCTGTTTATAACCCTGGAGCCCTTGTTACTTGCGACATAGATAACCAGCCAAAGGTGTTAGAATATGCGCCAGCACCAGAAAGTGAGAGGTTCTATGAGAGAAGGTATTTGGTGGAATGTGGAGGTGCATTGTTGTTGGTGAGGAGGGAACGGAGGTCTCCATCTGAGAGGTACTATGATGACAGTACTACTGACGAGGAGGAATATCGTGAAGTTGATCTGGAAAATGATGAGCATAGCAGTGATGCAGAAGAAGTGGACCAGGCCAATTATCTTGGCTATATCAACAATGACCACAACCACGATGGTACCAGTTATGACAGAACTACTGACAGGGAGGAACATCATGAAGATGATGCTGAAGTTGATGAAGACGAGGAAGATTATAGCAGCGATGCAGAAGGAGAGGATCAGGGTAATAATCTTGGCTACGTCAACAATCATAGTAGGATCTGGGATGATGATGAAAGTGACGACTATGATATTGAGAATCACGGTATGCTCTGGGATAAGTACAATACCTTTAGATTCAAAGTCTATAAATTTCTTTCAAGCAAAAGAAAATGGGTGAGGGTGGCAAGCATCGGCAACTATGCACTGTTCTTAGGTATGAACAGTTCTTTTTCTCTCTCAGCCGCGGATTTTCCTGCCTGCAGAGGAGATTGCATATATTTCACAGACGATGATGCAGGACCTGTAGATGATCTCCGTGGAGGCCATGATATGGGCATCTTCAGTTTGAAAAACAAGACCTTTGAACCTTTCTTCCCAATCAAGCCCAACCAGTTACTGAAGCCGCCTCCAATCTTTATTGCTCCCATCCCGTGGTAGTAAATTGAAAGAACCAAAAGATATATAAATCGTCTGGTTTGGTTTTCTGTATCAGGTCTGAGGTCCGTTATAAACGCCTCTTGGCTGGCTGATATGTTTTCAAAACTTTTCTAGACAGTTTGGTGTGGATTGAATCTACTAGGAATTTTAATCTCCACATGTAGAATTCGGCATAACATCAAGACGGGCTTTGACCTGATGATTACCTTTCTTTATAAATTGTGTTGAACATTATCGATTCTTATATGCATCATGCTTTAATTTTGAAATGATAAATATTGAGTGGTCTTGAACTTAATGAGCGAGTTGAATATTTTAAGGGGATTTTAACTACCGCTGATGTTTTATTAAATCGAGCTCTCGAGTAAATTCAATTGCAATCATTGCTTAATGAGCTTTATAATTGGTCAGCCCAAACCAAGCAAGGATGCACCAAACTTCAGTACTCGGTTCAAAAAGGTAAGGTAGCGTTCGAGGATGAGATAAGAACACCGCCACCAAATAGACTGTCGTGCATATTAGAATTCACACCTAGCTATCAGGGTCTCCCTCCTCGAAACCGACTAGAATCTAGGCTCTCCCTCTTTGGCATGGCAGACATACTCCAAAGATGATTCACCGATCAGAGGATTATTACCAGCCATGGACCTAGATTACCTTCTTCGGGAGATGTCAATTGAACCTCGAGCAACTTATTTGCGTATATGACCTTTATAATACTCATTAACCGTGTACAGTTGACAAGCTGCAAAACTATGAGGTCATATAATTATCTCTTGAACCAACGTTAAACATGTAACTTGAATTGTTTAGCAAACCTGCATACGAATGGTAGGGATTGTTGGGCCATTGTGATTGATAGACTGCTAGAAGGATGTTACCAATGGTCAGCACATCCAAGCTGCTTCATCTTTATCAGTTTGGCATAACCACAAAATTGTAGCTGCTTCTGCAATTAACATGCATTGAACCTCATTCTAGAATCCTTCTTATGCCGGTGCTAGTAGGCTAAGGTTTGCGGTGGCTCAAAGTTTGATAGCTCGGATGTGTTTGGCACCCAAAAAACTCGCCTTTGTCTGACGTTACGAAATTCATTTTGTTCTCTCATCTTCGTCCTCCTTTTAGCAACATCAAAGGCCACTACTTCGGGGCTTATACTCACACCACATGATACCGGCCCCAAAGAAGAAGAATACTCCGTAACAAACAAAGCCATTTGATAAAGCAAAGCATTATCAGTACAAACCATTCAATAATTATTAAGTAAACCACTTAATTATTTCTTTAGCTTTACTTAATTAATGAATCAAATCTATGTAACTAGTGCATATGCTACACCCTCAACCCAAACAAGCAAACAGAAAGAAGAAGAATTGAGTGGGAACTGAAATCAGGGTATATATTTTGTTAAAGACGGTCGATGGGTGTAAAGGGGACAGATTTGCCTTCACGAACCCAGTAACCAACAAAGGCAGACATGCAGATGGAGACGATAGATAAGAGAAGAGCAAACGCGCTGGCAGCATCCCAAGAGCTTCCTGAAGCAGCTTTAGCTAATGCAGAAGTGCCTGGGGAAATATCTACAGGTACCCAGTCACAGCCAACAGAATAATGCCCAGATCCATGCCAAGGGCTCCCGTCAACTGGATACCAAAATGCAGCTGAGAACTTGCTGGACTGACCAATGGCGAATTGTACATCCTACATTGAACAGGAAACTTTCTTTTCAAGTACACAGCATTCCTAAAGCAAGAAGTTTGGTAATGCATATGGCCTAATCTCATTTTCCACAAGGGAATGTGGTTTTACCATGATACAGCAAATGAGCAAAATGGCAATTTTATCAGGCTTTGAATGCATGAGAATGGAATTATCAGCTATTCCCATAGCATGCTTGAATAGCCAAAGCTTTAGTAAGGCGGTGTCATTTCCTTTTAAAATGAATAAAAACTTTTGCAGGTTGACCTTGTATTTTCGAGTGTCATGGCAACCGTAATGTTGATGACAAATTTCCAACATGCTCTAGTTTCATATCCAAACTTTCAAGGGAGGAACATGTTCGCTTAACAATTGTGTAACATATATTCAGCAATAGTTCGTAATCCCAATGCTGCATTATACATGAGTAAGAAACCTAACAGTAGAAATTGTCGAACCTGCTGAAGACGGTCCATAGTCCTCAAAGGCCTTGAAAATTCAAAGTAGTATGTGCCCTTTTGACCTGTTGATCCATAAGGACTGTCTTCCTCTATGAAACCTGTCAGTCAAGGTTATCAACAAAAGAACTGAAGAAAAACCAACAACAACAAAATTATCACGCAGATGTAGGGAGGGAGGGAGGTATGGATTTGGGTCTAGTCTATGTCATCAAGTCTGTTTGCAAGGGCAATTTCCAACTTAAGTGAATTCACGGTTTTTACATTTTAAAGAACAGCAATGCACAAGGAAGAAGGTGAAAAGGGAGTACAGCTACTAAATATGCTTTGTCAAAACTGGACATGTGAAAACGTGCAAAAAAGTGCTCTTTTTCATACACCCAAGATTTACTTTCTAGCTATCCGAGCTCTGCTAAAGGAGTATGATGCTTGCTCTGTTGCATCAAACAAGTGGGGAATGGTTACCTGAATGTGTTGTGAAACTGCTGTGCCACCAAGCACCCTTCCAGTTGTTCTGCGCACTAGAATCATTTCCTGCAAAGTAAAAGGTGAAAACTGTTGGCTAGACATGCTCTTTGCAGATTACATCAAAACAAATTACAACAAAAGGAAGAGATAAGCAATGACATGCCACTAGTAAGTATTACGACAACTTAAGTTGCAAATACAGGACTTAAAGAAAAGTCTGCACCAATAGGGAGGCACGTGCATCCCTATGGGATTTGGTAAAATTGTTCTACAGATCACATAACTCCTCAAGGGCCATGCAGTGTACACCATGAAAAAAGATAAGACTAAACGCAACAATATTAGGTTAGCTGCAGTCTCACTGGCGCACTTAAGAAGTAGTTTTCCCTTTAATGTTTTGCAACTAGTTGAAGATCTCACTATATTTCGGAATATCAGGATTTCAATTTTTAATTTTCCACTTCATCAAAGAGGACAGCCAAGTTTGAAAGCATTCCTTAAAATCAAAGCAATCAGCTCCGCTACTGTAACTGAAATTTCAACTCAAGTATGAACTAACTCTTAGTTCTAAATACGTTTTGGACTTGAAGGGACCAAATCCAAAATGTTTCATATATGTCCAAAATCTTCAAAGTTAATGTATCAATTGGTTTTCATGTCATAAAATGAAGCCAAACTTGTTTAAACTCCTTTTAGCTGCATGAAAACAAAAAGCAAATAAAAACATTATCAGCGAAAATACTTATGACCCACGTCATATTTATGAGTGAAACCCGTTAAAGTCCACTTGCATCAACATTGCATGTGTTTGAGCATAAACCGCAGTAAATTATTGTGGTGTACTACATGATTGCACTGACATAATATTGATTACAGATGTTATTAGGGGTTGATTAATGCCAGAATTACATCGAGCATCAAAAAGCATAAAATTTTCACATGTATTGATCTAAAAATACCTGAGGGACTAATACCATCAAGGTTTCGACAATGCGGATTCCAAGCATACAAATCTACCAAATGACCAAACCTGTTCATGACAAACCAAAGTTTTTGTTAGACAACATAAGGCTGTCCAAGATGGAGTTTGTAAGCATAAGCCCTAGATTAACTTTACCTGTCGCCTCCGTTCCCATCTCTGTTGTCTACTGGATTTCCACCATACAGCCGACCTGGAATTGCAGTTCCAACGGAAAAGTGCATAATGTCAACTTCATAGCCATGACAACTCTTGCTGGTGCATGAGTCTGTCGATTCTTTGCAGCCACCCATCTTGTGCAACAAATGATTTTATCAGTTCTCTTGCCAAGAAAGAGGTAAGGGAAGGAACAAAGCAAAAAAGACAAAGAGATTCAACAGACTAAACAAACCAGCTTACTTACATTGTGGTAGGAGGCACTATCACCAACTTGAAACATCAGGGCAACAGATGGGCATTTGTTACTATTTCTGCACGACTCAAACCCAAACCAATTTCTACTATTAAAAACTTGAACTTTTAAACTAGCAAGCAACTGTAACCAACTATCACAATAGACTCAAATGAAGATATCACCCAGTGCAGAATCTGTTGGCCCATTACCATGATTCATGCAACGCATAGCCAAAGTTTTCTTAGTAAAAAATACTTGCACCCTTGCACTGGTGCAGTTTGCACGAGGGAAAGAGGTTGCACAGGACCCTGTGGTTTGGCTGACCAAACTTGCCTTCAAGAAGTAGTTTGCAACCACTCGAAATAAGGTGTGAAAAGGTAGGGTTTAATTGATGGTTCGAAGTTCATGAGGTAGTTCTAGAGGAAGAGTCTGTTCAGAAGAATATATTTTCTTAACTTTTATAAAGTCACTTGACAATACCATCTTTGCTCGAGCAGGACGAGAACCAGCGGCTGAAAGGCGCGCGCATGGAAGAGTCTTATGTTAGGTGAGACTACAAAAGCTTCATATGGTTTTCTTTATTTTGTTCCGGCAAGCAGGAAGCTCAAATCCTAAATTCTGCCCTATCTGATAAATATTATGGGGTTTACAGAACATTATAAGTAGTATCACTATAATACTAGATCACTCATCAGTAAGGGTTGTGCCTGCTTCTACTTGGCATTCTCTTTTCCATCAATAGGTTGAAGCCAGGTCCCAAGAATCTCCGTTTTGAGAAGCACAACCATACAAACCATACAAAATATGCTTAAATATTGGAATATGTCTACACAATATAGTAACATTAATATTATGATCAAATAACACTCGGAAGCAGGCCTCCACTTTTGCCAACCTGGTTTTATCCTATTGGCAACATCATGGCCAGCCTCTCCCTCTTCGTGCATTAATCATCCAAGATACCTGAAGATAGTATTTCTTAGGTACTTGTTGCCCATCCTTAGTTACTTTTCCCTTAGTCCTCGTCCTACTTTTACTAAAAATCGTGTTGCAAGCACTTCGTCTTAGTCCAGCTTAACATAAACTCCATAACTCTATATTCAAATTCAGTCCTCCTCCAGCCTCATAGTTAATACTTAATACAATGTCATACACGAGCAACATACACCATGGGAGATTATCCTAAATATTCCTAATAAACTAGTCTTAACCAAAGTAAAAAAGATACGGGCTTAAAGCTGACACCTGCTGAAGTCCAATAGCAATTGGACTTACTAGTCATGCCATCGGTTGAACGGGTACGGTTCGACCCGCGGGTACGGGTAGAACTCAAACTGCTCAGGCTGAGCTATGCCAAAACTCGAAAGCAGAAAGTGCTACATCCCCCTTGAAACCGCTATGTGCTAAGTTGCTTAAAGCTATCAGTCTACTAATTCACCACAAACAGGTGAATACCAATTCCCATTTAATCAAATAGCACCTAAGTCGCTAATCAACTTAGGCTGTTGGAAAGATTTATTCCTAGCGCAACTTTGAAGACGCATGGGTCCAGAATCAAGAATCAACGCAAAGGCATCCTTAGGATCACCAGCATACCAAAAGATGGAAATCATCGACACTTCGTCAGCAGAAAATGCAAGATACACTAATTGAAGAAACCTGTAGTTTCTATATAAACAGGGAATCCCAAATTCAACATGGATGAACACAGCTTTCAAAAAATATGGAAAATGAATGAACTATAATTGCGTAAATTAAAAGATTTGACACTGACCCTTTCGAGTAAACATAGTCACCATCCACTTGCAACATGAAGTACACGTCCTTCCCATCGTGCAAAGCCTACCAAATTACAAGCAAACCACAAAATAATAGAACCCAATACGTATGCTTGTCTGAGTGTGCGTGTGCGCGAGCGCATATATAGGTTAAAAGTGGGGGTCAAAGGGGCACCTTAACGGTCATCTTTCCACCTTTGTACTCTTTATCTGCATCTGGGTCAAGAGCAGGGAGGAGGGAGAACTCGAACCCATACACATCCTTCCAATCATCCGCGTGCCCATCGAGTGTGACGGTCCCCGGCTTGAACTCCGCGGCTACTCGGGTCTCCTGGTCCGACTCGCAGCTCCACGCACCCGACTCTTGGTGCGAGTTTACGGGACCAGGAGCTGACCCGAATAATGCGAGCGCAACGAGGAAGACCCGAAAAATAAGCATTGCTAGACAAGGCAGCGTTACCGAGAAAGAAACGGGATTTGGTAATGTTGGTTTGCTTCGATTTGGGCTTTGGAGACTCAACGAATGGAGATTCCAATGAAAGTGGAGTCGCCGCCATGGGTGACTGAGGTTTGGATTATCATTTGATACTTAATTTTAATCCCCATGTGAAAACGAACTCCCGTTTTTTCGTGGCTAAACATCTTATAAAGTGTCGCTTCCGACGACATTTCTCGTAAAAATACAAAGTGATTTTTTTTGCACATTTAAGCATTTTTAGCACCGTATTTTAATAACAAAAATATTATTTCTCTACCCTTACATGTTTTTTAAGGATAAGAATATGAAAAACTTACAATAATAATTTTGTTGCTAAGATATATTTAATTTTTTTTTTGTGCAAAGGAAAATATATTAGCATAAACTATTACATAGCTTTGTCAAGTTCCTTCGGCATCTTGCCGTAACATTGAGATCTTCAGAGATCTTCAGCAGGGGCAGAACCAGGATTTCATTCCAAGGGGTGCTAAATATATATCGAAATTAATAATTTTTTTTATTAGTTAAATAGTAAAAAAAAGTACATTTTTCGACAATATACAAAAAAATACGAAAAAACATTCAAAAAATCTTATTTAATTTCATGAAAGCTACTAAAGACTCTTTACAGTACAACAAAAGCAAATGATGAACTCATAGGAACCTATATCAGAAAACAAGAGCAACCAAACCAAGGAAAATTAAAGAGAACTCATAGGAACCTATAATGGGGAAGATTCAGCAATTGAAAGAGACAGGATAATGGTGAAAACAACAAAAAAAAAATGATAACTCGTGATAAAATTCATCAAAAAGAACCTATCATTGAAATTGGGAAATAGGATGTCAGAGATTAAGAAGCTGCTAAAATGAAAAAAGAAATGAGACAAACAAGAAGAAGGTAGACAGGATACAAAACATCTAGTATGAAAAAAAAAAAAACCATCCTCCCTCCAGAAGCATCAAACCTGAACTTTTGCAAACTACTGGAACTCTAGCTATTACATTAGATTATTCAACAAAGAGGTTTATGTTATCCAGTGATATTGACACATCTAAGAAAATTAATCTGTGTGCAAAGATGATGCCTAATTCACTTCCATTTTAGTGTCTCTGATCCCTCTTTTCTCTTAAAAGTCAAGGTTCTGCAGGATTAGCAGCTTACCACCATTAAAGTCAATTCTAACTCAAACCCTTTGCCATGGGTCAGGCAACAAATGCTCCAAAACCCTCACAAATTTGGGCATGTCTTTCAGTTTTATTTCGAGTACTGCTATATAATCTTCCCTTCTTTATATTTGCATCCTCCTTTACAAGAAAAACCAATGTCAAATAGAATTCATCCACAGCTCTATATACTACTTGCCTGTTCACGCATTCCTATGACTATCTAGCAGTGATTATTGGAAATATAGGCATCTCTGAAGTCGCCGTCGGCATAGATCCTGGGTCAGTGGGTCGTCGCCGACTCGCCGTCGGCGTAGATCTAGAAAACGAGATAGCCTCAGTCGTGGGTTTGTCGCTGTGCCGTCGCGGTGCCGTCGTGGGTTCGTGGCTGCCGGAGTGAGGCGCCGGCCGCGCCTTGAGAAGCTTAGTCAGTCGGTCAGTCGGTGTCTCGATGAGAAGAAAGAGTCAGATCAGAGAAAGAGAGCCGAAGAAAGTGTGAAAATTTTGGAAAAAAACTATATATATATATTATTATTATTTTCAAAATCTGAGGGGGGGCTATAGCACCCCCTCATACAACTGTGGCTCCGCCCCTGATCTTCAGAGGGTTGTTATAAATATACAACAAGGCATTCCATTGGTTTGCTCCTCCTAGATGCGCTAGTCTATCGGCACATATGTTCCCTTCCCTTCTGACATCTAATATTATTGTATTAGTGGCTTGGCTCGCATGAAGAAGCGGCAGTCTAGATCGAGGTGGTGCCATGGGTTATTCTCCCTAGTCAGCAGGTCTCTAACTATTTCAGAATCTATTTCCAGCATTGCTCCGTGAAAGCCTTTATCCTTGATCAGCTATAGCCCTTTGAGGATTCCATGTAGTTCGGCTTCGAGTGCATTACAAAATTGTAGTTGTCCTATGGATCCTCCAATCCAGTTTCCTCCGTCACCCCTAATGAGTCCTCCAAAACCTCTAGTCTCTTCTTGTGTGTTGCTGCCATCTGTGTTAATTTTAATGATTCCTGCAGAAGGAGGACACCACAAAGTTAGTTTAGGCACTTTAGTAATTTCATGTTTGGTTATTAAACAGGCCTCCCTGGTTTCTTTAGCAAAATCCAGAAAATATTTTCAGGGAATCTTCTTCCACATTAGTGAGGCCTTCAATGCTTTCCTTACTCCTGTCTTTCTAGATCTGTCAAATATTGGCCAAGAACAAATAATTCCATTCCAGTCCTCCAAAGTCTTCACAGCCACTGACAATGATACTATATATGTTCAGCCACATTAAAACATTCTGGGTGGCAGCAACTCTCATTTTCTCAGGTGACATACACTTCTTCCACATGAGTAAGGCCTTGGAGTAATCTTTGATGATATGAGTCGTGGTTTCCACCTCATGTTTGCATCTTTGACACAAATTACTATCGGTCAGACCCCTTGTCATTCTTAGGTCATTAGGAGGAAGTATATTTCTTAGAATTAACCAAATTAACAAAATGATTTTTGGGGGGAATATTTGCTTCCAAATCCAGCTCCACTTGTTGTTGTGTTGTTCATCTGCTCCACATTCATTGTTTATCAATTTGTAGGCACTTGAAGTACTAAAGGTTCGTTTTATATTAGCACCCCATATAGGGTTGTCCTTGTTTTCATTAGAGTTTTCCTGAGGCAGGTGAATCCCTTATATATCAAGGATAGAGCTAGGGCAAACCAGGGCTCTGATTTTGTTGAAATCCCAATTCATTAGAAAGCTGTGAGTTTAGTAGTTTTTTCCAAAGAAGACTTCTATCTGCGTCATTTACAGGTTCATAAACCTCAGTAAACAGCCATTTTCCAAATCGTACCACATCATGTACCCACACAGAGATGTAATTTTGATTATGTTCCACCACTTCCAACTCCAACCCTTGCCGCCACATTAAGCACAGACCCCCGCTTAATCCAACTGGGTTAATACACACCATATGTCTAAAGCCCAGTCTCCTTTTAATTGGCATCATTTTCCCACTATCATTTTTAGTTTCTGACAAAAAAACTACCTCCGTGGAATGGAGCATACAAATCTCCTTAAGAGCCTGGAATGTGAGGTTTTTCCCCACCCCCTGCACATTCCAAGCCAAGAATTTCATGATGAAGTTGGGAGCCATTTTGGGCTGGCTGCCTCAACTCGAAAACAAAAATTCTTACCTTGTCTTGTCAGATCATCATCCAGCCATTCGTTACTAGTTGCAGTAATCAAGTCCTTGCACCTCACGAGCTCTCTTTCGTTCTGATGTCAAAAGTTTTAATTCGCTTCTGGTCACACTTTGCCGGCCAAATTTATCAATACTCCACCTCCGTGGGAGTCGTTTTAGGACTTTTTTCTACGCCGAAGCAGTCTCCGAATGCACTGGGACTTCATGAAGAAAGCTGCCACCAATGTTTGAGTCAAACTGAAACTCCTTACTTGTATCTTAGACTAATCCAAAAGCCTTTTTGAAAGTAGGCCTTAATAGAGCCAGACTAGTATCTTCAAGAGCAGATAGAGATGCATTGGCCGAAGACGTTTGGGCTTCAGCTACTTTTGGGTCCATGTTCGTCTATCCGCAAAATGGGCCTGTATCCGAAGGCCCAATATTATTGTCGTCCACATACAACGGCGTATGATACTCTTTTACAATGCCCACTACAGAAAAGTCCAAACCCGTTTCAATCTCATGCCTTTTATCATTCTCGTTGTTTTGATTTTTCGGGAGTCCCGCCAAATCGCACGCCCGAAATTTTCTTCCATTAATGAAAATCCAATCTTCATCATTTATCTCATTCAAATTTGAACTGTGATCATCACGCTGTTGATTAGAATCTTGTTTATTGGAAGAATCCTCCTGCTCCTTCGAATCTGTAATATGTTCCTTGCGAAACACCAACCTCTGCTCATCGGAAAGATCATGCCTTCCTGCATTTTTGCGATTTCCTTTGATGACCCCAAATCGATGTTTAGAAGTTTCAACTAGCATCCACTCCCCATACTGATGATCAGTTGTTTGGCCATATTGCTCATCCTCCAGTTTTGTGTCGCACTCCTTAACTTTATGATCCAGACGTCCACAATAGTGACAGATTGATGAAATGCGCTCATATTTGTACGCAATTCATATTTTTTCATCACCATTATATCTAATAAATCCCCATCTTTTCAAAGGTTTTGAGATGGGACATCTAACTCTAATATGTAGATATCGTTCGCTATTGATATCCGCCGGCGACTTTGTGACTTTGATGACATCTCCAATTTTTGCCCCAAAAATCTTTGTAAATTTTTCACTGAAACACTTAAAAGGGAGTCCCCATAACTGGATCCAAAGATCAATCCAATCAATTGTAGTGTTATTTGCCGTCATACCTCGTTCCCACGGTTTAAGCAAGAGGAGATTATCATCGAAACTCCATGGACCTCCTTCCACCGCCTTAAGCATGGACAATTCAAAAGATAACCGAAAATGAAATAAATTCGGCCCAACATCCACAATCTTTAGCAAGCGATCCCAATTCCATACCTTAGAGAAGGTGTCCTTGAATGCTCTACTGTTGAATTTCTTTGGCGTCAATAACTTACCCACCAAGCTCCAAGGAAACTGCAAAATCATGTCATCCTTATCTCCTTCCAAGGAAATCTCATCTTCTTCCTCTTCTGTGAGAGTAATATTCTCTAATCTAATCCTGATGGTATCATCCATCTTGTTTAACATCTACTGAAAGAAAAGCGAAAAGGGGAATAGAAGACCTCCCATCAGGGAGAAAAAGTTGAAGAGAGAGAAACTAGTTGCAACTTTGAAACATGTGATTAATCCTTGATTTATATGAGATATGGAGATAATTCCCAAATCTTGTACATCTCCTGCCATCTAATAAAATCAGAGATAATTACCAAATTGCAGTAAGATAATGTCTCGAAATTAAAAAAACACTATTATAAATATAGGATGAATCAGTCGGTTAGTTGACTATTGTCACTCTGTAATTTTTATCGAATATTCTGTCTTTTCATCAGATCATCAATTAATATGGTCATCTTTACCATTTCTGGCATCCCAGACATCTATAAATAGGGTCATTAACCTTTATTTTCAGGGACAAGTTTTTTCTCCCTAGAGTTTTTATACCATTTTCTCCCTTAGAAGTGGTAGATCACCTCAAAGGGGAATTTAGCACATATGTTCACTTATATATATATATATATATATATATATATATATATATATATATATATATATATATATATATATAAGTGAATATAAGGCTAGCCTCACGCAACTTGCGTGAGGCTAGCGATTAAAACGACGTAGTTTTGATAAAAATATATATAACCAATTTTTTTCCTACGTTTTCTCTCTCCCTTCTTCCTGTTTTTCTTCCCACTGTCGCAGGCCATAGCAAGCCAAAACACCACCAACACACTGCCATCTCTGCCGTAGACCACAAATTTTTCCATCGCCGGTTGGCCTCGAACGCCGATGACCCACCACGCTACCATCACAAACAGCAGCCACCACACGGAAACCCATTACTGCCGTCTCTCTCTCCTCCCGCCACATCACATAAATGGGCATTACCACCTCACCCAATCGCCAGCCTCCATTGCGGCCTGCCTCCATCGCCGGTGACACACCACCCGCCGCTGCCGCAAACTAGCCAATTTGAGAAATACATAGACAATTAGAACCGAATATTCTAATTCAACAAATTTAAGTCAAAATTAATTTGTTCATCTCTAAAATTTTTGAATTCAGAGGGTCGGTTATTGGTTTGTGTGATTTAATGGTGGTTCGGCAATGTTGCGGATGGTGAATGGTTTGCCGCAGCAACCGATTTTGTATGGCGCAATGGTCTGTGATGGCGGGGGCTTAGGGTCGCAAGGTGTGGAAGGTTGTCGGTGATGGGTGAGGTAGTCATGCATGGTTGCTCAGTGTTTGCGATGGGCGTCGGCGATGGATCTTTGCAGTGGTTCTGTTCTGCGGTCTCATGTGAGATAGAGGGAGAGAAATCGACAGGGAGAGAGTGGCTGAAACTATGTGGTTCGAATTCAAAACTACGTCGTTTTAGTCGCTAGCCTCACGCAAGTTGCGTGAGGCTAGCCTTATATTCGCTTTTTCCTATATATATATATATATATATATGGGTCGTGATCCATTGCTAGCGCTAGCAAGTTGCTAGTGCGATCTGGCCGTCTGCTACATTATGTAGCGGACGCACGATAATTTACCGTCCGCTATGTAGCGGACGGTGAAAAAAAAGGTGGTCGTGGCGCGCGATCTAGCCGTCCATTCTCGCGCGTGGACGGCCAGATCGCGCTAGCAACTTGGGTTAAGTTGCTAGCACTAACAATGGATCAGCTCCCTCTATATATATCTATATATATATGTGTGTGTGTGTGTGTGTGTGTGTGAAAGTCGAAGCTGAGAGAAAGTGAACACTTCACCGCTTACATGTGTACTTTTTTAGTTCACCACAGCACTTTCTTATTTTGACTTTTTGAAAACATTTTGAACTTACTTACATTTGTAATAATGATTTGAATTCTTTTTTTCTCTCTCACTCTCTGTTATTCAATTTGATTTGAATTCATTTTTACCATTTGAAATTCAACCAACTAAATAGATTTTACATTTCTCTCTTTTATATGTCAACATATCCACTTTAAAATGTTATTTATATCTTGCAATTCCATTAAGTCCTAAGATTTGTCAAAACTAATCCTCTATATATTCCATTTAATCTTTAATATTTTCTATTGTTTAGTAAAACCCAATATTTTCTATCAGTTTTTCTTTTTAACTAATATTATCTCCTTGCTTTTACTTCATTACAAGTTTATATATTTAGTTTACTCTCCTATTTTATCTTCAATCGTTTGTTATACATCTTTACTCTTTTCTTGGTGGCCTTGAATAATAGAAATCTCAATACGGGGTTATTATTATTAGTATAATCATTATTATTGCTATTAGTTGGTACCTACTATTTCAATCATTTCATATACTATTTTTCATCTTCATTTGTTGCTAAAAGTTAACAATTACGGAGTATTACTCAAGTTCATGTTAACGACAAAACTTGGTAGGAGAACTCATATAAAAAGGTGAAATTTATTTTTCTCTCTATCAAAATTGTTATTGTTATTAGGCATACAAGTACGAGGTCTCTAAATAAGTACTTTGACAGTTATTACTCCCATGCGTAACACACGGGATCAAAACTAGTGATAAATGGCAATCGAGTAGCTTAAAAGTTTTAAGTTGTAACTAAGGCTGAATTAAAGGAAATATTGAACCAATTTTTTTTTTTTTTGGGAATAGAGCCACGTGGGAATGAATGGCGAGTAACTAAACTCAAAGGTTTAATGAGGAATACAAAATGAATTTTGTGATTGCAATGTGTTGTATCACTGTATTACTCCTTTTAGAATTTTTTAAGATTCTTAGGATATATTTAGTACGTATATAGTTAAACTCAAATAAGAACTATAGATCGAAAAATATCGTTCCACAGTAAGGGTCAAAATAATGAATATGTCAATAGTTGCATGTACTGAGTTTATCTTACAAATTTGCAAAAGTCAAATATGACAAATCCGAGGAAAAGGAGGGGGAGGGGGGGGGGGGGGGGGGGGGGGGGGTGTTTGAGGTCAAATTATTATAGTCATTAAAGTACCGAGCCTAATGGCTTCCAACGCTCGACCCATATAGCCCGCTATAAAATGGGTAGCCATTAAACTAGACTAGCCCAGTTATGATCCATGAGACAAATGGACGGTTTGGGTTGGGTTTTGAGAGGAACGGCTACGGGCTGAAGATTGGGCTTCGACCCACTTTGCCACGTCTATCGATGTCCTTCAGTTGGGCCGACTAAGTGCAAAGTCCACCTCAAATCTTGTATGGTCCCATAAAGCCTGCAGTTAAAGTTAATGAGAGGTATCATGTCCAAGTCCTTTAAGCTTAGGCCTGAAACCCTTGCTCTTTCGTTACATGCTTTAGTTAACAAAACACCAGTTTTTTTTTTGGTTGCACGACAACATTCTTCTTCGTATAGATTTCTTGTGTTACACCCTTGTGTCAAGAAAACATTAATATTCCAAACGTAAGAAGAACACTAAACAGTTGAAGAGCTGAAGGTGTTCTTGTTCTTAGCACGTATTAAAACCATACTACGATTTCAGAAAAGAAATTGTAATGTGTAACTTAAAGTGAAGAGTAATTTATCCCTTTATTTTGAAAATAGATAGGATTAAGGTAGTGTTCGGCCCATTGCCTCAACCAACATCCACAAATCAGTGAGCTTCAAAGCATTGATACAAAAGAACCCTCGACATATTGATTTAAACTTTTTGATCAAGAGCGAGTAGAAATTCTTCGACGTGGTTTAAAGTTGAGACCAACAACTCTGGAAGTCTCGCTACCAATAATTTTGAAATATCGTCTAGATCGACGACATTGTGAAAACTAAAAACGGATCCGTTCCAAAAGAAAAAGCCAAAAACAATTTAAACCCTTATCTAATGCTATATCATTCTTCCATTTCCCAAAGAGCCTGTCCTAGCATTTTCCAAACTTTTATCACGGGAGAGGCAAGGAGAAGGAAGAGGGAATCTTTCCTTTTAAGGAAGGTGGGGGACAAGTGAGAGAGAGTAAAGAGACAAGACACTCCCACTCAAAGGACGACACGTCAAAGAAGCTAAAGTCATACGTACTCCGAGAAAGAGAGAGAGAGAGAGGGGAAAAGGTTTATTGCAATTACGTGGATGACGTTGATCAAACGTCAGGAGAGGCGTCTTGTCCGACGAGACCTTTGATGAGCTCCAATGAATCAACCTCACCTCAAACAGTTCACTGGCAGGTGTGAGGTGACTTGGAGGACACATCAGACAGCTGATTGGACCCCTCTCTCTCTCTCTCTCTCTGACATCATCTTCCCATAGGTAAACACCCCCGCGGGATGTGCGGGAGCTTTTCTCTGCCTCGTCACCCATCCCAACTGAGCACACATGGGGCCCGCTCGGCTCGCGTTTCGTTTTACTTACGAGCGCTAACATAATGTTAAGAAGTGTAACCGTAATTGCTTTTAAATAGAATCGTTGTTTCTCACGAGAAGAAGAAGAAGAAGAAGAAAATTTTGAATTGAAAACTGAGATGTGTATAGTCATGACTGTCGCCCAATAAGGTTATATGGTCGAGATTTAACATTGAGTGACAAGTAAAAGGCTATTTAGATACTGTACACACGTGGGGGCCCACTTTGGTCGCGTTTCTTTTAACTAACGAGACGCAACGTGTTAAAAAGTGCAATTACATCAATGTTCGTCACGCGAAGAAAAACAAGAAAAACCTGAGTTCAAGTTGAGCTGTATATAGTCATGTCTGTCACACAAAATTGTTAGATGGTCGAAATTTAAAATTGAGAAACAAGTAAAAGGCTGTTTAGAGGGGTGGAATGCTGAGGCTTGTAGGAGTTACAACCCTGTTGATGCATGCGCATGGAAAAGGAAGGGATCAAGGCTGTTGCAGCATAGACTAGTACAGTTTGGGACCTGAGAGGTCTTGACCTTGCTACAGTTATCAACTGTTAGATAGCTTCTGTTTGGTACACATGAAAAGCAATTTGCTGTGCATTGACAGGATCCTAACAATGACCAGTAGTCTGCAAAAGAAATAAACATAATAGTACCTTGCTCGACAGTGACAAGGAGGGAGCAAGTTGGTGTGTAATAATTGGTCATCAATTGGCTCGTATGATTTTTCTTTTGAAATGAATTGGCTCATATGATTTAGATCTTAGGAATTGAGCCCGGCAGATAATGCACAGATAATTTTATTGCAGATGGAGTAACAAGTCATACGAAGTATCTACCAACTCAATGGGACAATTGGATGCAAAAAGAGATTAAACAAAAGATCTGGCACGTAACCACCGACTTTAGAATTCTGAACTACTAGTGAGCGATCCCTGTCATTTGGCCCTTGGAATCGTACCAAAACAAGTTATTCAGACGAAACAAAGCACAAGACATTTATCCCTATTCTTTTTCCAGTTTGCAGAAGTAATATATTGTCATTTCAGATCAACCATCACTATGAGAAGCATAATCTGTATCACCGTGGAAAAGTAAATTCGCGAGGAATACTACAAAACCATTATATCCTCAACAGTACTCTTTGGGCAAATATTAAGGCAATGGTCACTACACAAGACTAAAAGGAGACATGGCATATAAATGAATCCGCTCGTATTTCAAATGTACAAGGAGGAGGAGGAGGGAGGGGGGGGAGTTCGGTACAGTATCAACTAAGAACCGCCATGGTCACTTGCTGGACCTCCCAGCGTGAGGACCACACCTTGAAGTTCACTTTGGAGCTTTGGGTCTCTGCCTAGAGGTGGAGGAGGGGTTCTCATGACCGGAGACGGTCTACTGGCTTGAACTTGTCTGAAGCTTGGACTGGATTCGGGTGCATGTATTATTGTCGGCTGCTGAGAATGCCTCACAAAAACTGGACTTACATGATTTACGTGTGGGATTGATTGAGCAATCTGGCTTGAAGGAGATGAGTGAATCTGACCGAGTATAGCTCCTCTATGAACAACTTCGGGTCCCTGATCAATCAGCAATATTGTCACAAAATCGAATTGCAGAGTGTGGATATTGTATTTATATACAGCATATGATAACTGTTTCATACGCGCACTTAAGGAAATTTCACACGTGAACATACGTTAAAGGGGACATGTATGTGTAATTTTTAAGAAGCTTACTGGAGTGAACAAGACCCCTCTAAATATCTTCCCATTAACCGTGGCAGTCATCAGGTAACCAGAGTCAAAAGCTCCATCAACTTTACCGTGAATTTCAGCTCCAATCTGAGTAGAGGAATGTTCAATGACAAGCATAGACTAGTTAAAACAAATCACCTCGAATTGCTCTATATTGAAGATAGTGCAATGAGTAATGTTCAAACATGTCCAATTAGTTAGGTGTCATGTCACTCTAAGCTACTAGAACTTTTAGTAGCAGCGATTCAAGATTATCGAAGAGTGAAAAGTCTACCAAATTATGGACGTGTCCTGCATCCAAGGGTTTTTGCTCTGCAGCTGGGTATTGCACTTCATGTCGACGTGCACGAACAACATGAGGATAATGCTCTTGTTTTGGCTGATTTAGATTTTCTCCCAAGAAATACAAATCCTGGGGAGTTCTTCGGATAACAGTTCTTGGCTTCGCTTGTTTGCCTAGGACAATGCTGGCCCGACAATTGTTCGAAATATGACTTTGCTGCTTAAACAAGGGGAACATTTGAGCAGTTGAGGCAGAATTCGCGTCTTTCTTATTAGGGGCCTGCTCTTGATCAGAGTGGGATGGAGATGAATGCTGGGAGAGCGAAAGGGAATGCTCTTCTGGCTCTGACTCTACCTCGCATGTCTTTGGATTGGCTGTTCTTCTTCTCTTTGGATGCGAAACATCTTAGGAATCAAGTGAAAAATAAAAGTCAATCGTGCTTTTGCATTTAGGGAAGAAGTTGTAGCGGATATGGTAATTTCTTTTGAATCAAACCTGAAGTCAATCCGAAAGACTGTTTCAACTCTACGCCTGGTTCCCGGGCTCCCTTTCTGGGTATATCTACATTACCACCCAAAGACACAGTTTTCTCCTACAAAGCATCTGTATAAGCCTCTCTGTTCTCGTATAAAGAAAAGTATATTTCAATGCTTCGTAATTAAAATCTACCATACCGAGTTACTCGCTACCTCTTGTACGAATCTTCTCTTTTCTTGGTTACAATGGCTTCCGAATATTTTGCACATGGAAATGTTATATCGGCCATTGGGATGTTCGGCTCCAAGCTGTAAGATGAGTAACTCGTTGAGAGGACGTTCATCCTCCCCACATCTGTATATTAAAAGTAGATAGAAGGAAATACTTAAAACGTTCCTGAATTAGTTATCCACACTTACCAGAACAACGAAGTAGAGAAGTTAACAGCCAATGCTTATCAGAAAAAACTAAAAAATAGAAGTTTACGACCAACAACATGCTCAAGAGTGTAGCAAGTAACTTGTATGGTGAAGGCTCACCCTCCATAGATGGCTATGTCTGAGTCGGCGAGAATAGCAGTATGAGAAAACCGCCCTTGTGGTTGTTGGCCACGTATCTCAAGCTGAGACCAGAAACAAGTACTTGCATCAAGGACCCAAACATCATTGTAGTACTGCTTGTCGCCAACCCCACCGATTACATAAATCTGCAAATCATGAATAGAAAAGTGACCTCACTTTTCAATTAACTCTCCAAGTGTAAAAAGTTCTGAATGTACACTACTGACTTGCCTTTGTCCCAATATTCACGGAAGCATGACCGGCTCTCACACCAGGTGAAGGACCTTGAATGGCCAACTGTTAGCCGAGACAGAAGATATTAAAATCAAATTTTAGTTGAAGTTTTGGAGACATAAATCCATTCTTAAAGTTAACACTGAGATAGAGCTAGATGAAAGTTCATACCCTTGACCAGGTCAGTGTGTCCATGTCGAGCATATCAACATTGCCTTGGTACCGGTCACCACAATCCCCACCATATACAAAAAGCTTGTTTTTTATTGCAACTGCGCTGTGACTGTCCCTAGGGGCAGGGATTTCGCCCTTCACATCGGGGGCAGTCCACCACATAGTTTTGAGGTCTAAAATATACAAGTCACTCAGATAATTTTCTATACCTTCTCCACTACCCCCGAATATTACTAATTTTTCATCACCAACAAGTGTAGCAGTGTGACTTTCTCGGGGGGGAGGTGCAACCCCTTTACAATTAGGCCGAATCCATTCACTTGACCTCAGATCCAATATATGAAGATCACTGACCTTCTTAGAGCCATTTGTTCCCCCAAACACAATCATCCTGTGACCGACAAGTACAGCACTGTGGCTGTCTCTTGGGCCTGGTCCCTGCCCTGTTGTCACGAGATTGTTCCAAGTCATTGTGTCAAGATTTAGCACAAGGACATCACTGAAATGCATACCCCCACAACATCCCTGAAATAAATAGGCGGAGAGAAGACATTAATATGCAGCGTTAGAATAGAAACAAACAGCATGCCTCTATGAAGCAAGCCATAATGCATTCTCTTGTCACGTTTCTGGTTAAGAATGCTATGACCAGTTTGGATGCGTTTGCCAGTTTCTGCCTTATCATTCAGCGGGATGAAATAGTTCAAATTATTGAAACGCCTGCGGGTTTCAACCATCTGGGTAATTAACATATTATTACAAAATCCGCAGACTCTGTACCATTGCTCAACAAAAAATCGGACTTTGCTAGAGTTAAAGAAGCTAAGGCCTTCGGTTTCACATTTAGTAATCTAACTCACATGAGAGGAAACTTTTCCTACGGCATATCATAGTGAATCAACTACCCAATCAAGAAACATGTATTGACTTAATGATTCTTTAAATAGGAACATTTGGAGGCCTTAGACAGCATAATAGTCTATTTAAAATGTATAGAATGCAAAAAAACGGAAGAATCAATGTGGAAGAATTACGAGTGTGTATTTTGTAAAATTGAAATCCCATTTTAAAAGAGAACACAGCCACACAATCACACACCGACCTTACCTAAGCAGAGAGGGAAAGAGACCCTACGAGAACCCACTACAAGCGAAAGAAACACAAAAGACTCACCAGTTTTAAACAAAAATAAGAAAGGAAAATTTAATATGCAAGAGTTTTGAAAGGATAAAGTGCTCTCTTGGCAACAAACAGAGGGAGATCCCATATTACCTCTTAGTTATTATTGTTATGCCTGTGTATTTTCTGAAATCTTCCTTCATGGGTGGTTTCGCGTGGAAATTTAAGCCTCAAAATTACTAATTGCTGATTGGCATTGCCACATACAAAATGCTTAATAAAATATATATGCTGAAACAGAGCAATGATCCTCTCCTTTGGAAGCCAAAGCACTGCTACATAAATATTTACAGACAACATAAAAGGGAAACAAAACTATTCAACATTTCTATATCGAGAAAGCAAGAGAATGATACACTAAAATCATTACTAGATAGAGAAACTGATATCCAAAACGAAGACAAACTCCAGACAATATGGCAACAAGAAAACAGAAAAGATAAATATGGGAAAGAACAGACACCCAGTGAAGAAAGTTGGCTTGTTATTAGCCAAAGGTAACCATTACACACAGTAGAAAACGAAACATTGGACTTTCCCACCCAAAACCAAAAATGTATTCTAAACTCTAGAGGTCTAAATGACAATCTTAACAAAAAATAGAAGTGGTGTCTGCAAGTATTCTCAAAACACCATGTTTGCAAAAAAAACAACATGATGAAAGAAAATCCATTTCAAGCAGCATCATTAATCAAGAAAAAAGTCAGTTTTCATGCTTTTCTTAAACAGAAAGATACATACCCCAAAGACGTAGAGAAGCCCGTTAGAATAGCAAGCAGAATGCCCCCATCTTTCAGGGGGATTAAAACCCATGACCTTTGGATACAGCCACATTGCCTTCTTCTTTGCAACTTCACCTCCCAGAGACCCCATTCTCTCTCTTTCTTTCGCTGGTTCTTTTCGAGTTTAAGTTCGATTTAAGCCTGCTGGACACTGCTTGACAAGGATGAATTAACAGGGTAAAAAAGAAGAAAAAAAGGGTCAAAAAGAGGAGATAAATAAGCCAAGGGACATATCAACTATCAGTGTCAATAGACATGAAAAGATGGGCGCTTTCAAGTCTAAATCACTGTGGCACCAACAACAACAGAAGGTCGTGGTGAAAAGAACATGTTTATCTACATGAATCCTCTGTCATAGAAGACCATATATCTTGGAATTCAAAAGGTGGTAAACCTAGTAGATAATTGTATATCCATAGGTTCTAACAAGCTAATTTAGTAATGTGAAGTGATGTTTAAATCATGAGAATATGACTGTTGTCTGTGTGTTTGTCTGGGAGAGAGAGAGGAGAAGGGGGGAAGGGGGGAGATCTTTCTTTGTAATATTCTATGTCTCTTGTTTGTTTATCTATTTCTTTACCTTTTTCGCACTTGTCTAGCTGAAAATGATGGAGTGTGTGGGAGCATTGGATTGTGGGAAATGATGGGAGGCTGTTTTAGCAGGGTGGGGAGGAGAGTGGAGCTTTAAGGCTTAATCTTTTTTTTTTCTGCTTTACAAACACAAGGATTTTTGCTATCTTTGTTACGATAATGATCTTGGGATTGATGGAACAGAAGTGTTTCACTCTTTAGTCTTTACCCGATTCTCAAGGTGGTATAGTGACGGGGATATAGAAATGTGTATCTTCTCAAGGTCTTTTGGGGGGTGTGTATTGGGTTCTGCGCTTAAACAAATTCTTTTAACCATTGGGAAATGGGTTGGTGTTGTTTTTCTCAAAAGGTGAGAGTTTTCTTGAAGTAGGATTCCAAGTCCCCATTGCTGCTGAAATTTGTCTTGTAAATATTGCTCACTAAGCATAATAAACATTAAAAAGTTTAGTAACAACTTTCACTTGTTTGCATAACACGATGGTATACTCATATTAGCATCTTCCCTTCTTAAGTGGGAATCTTCGTGTCTACACGTTCGCATTGCCTCTTGTGCACTTAGAAACGATACTGTTTATTATATAAAAACAGTAAATTTCTTACACAATGATATACCCATTTTAGCATTTTCCCTTAAGTGGGAATCTCTGTGCCCATACAGTCGCATCGCCTCTGGTGCACCTAGAAATGATGTTGTTTACAATATAATAATAGCAAATTTCTTGTTTTCTCGTCTTCGGAGTAAGATATCCCAACATCCTTCCTCTATTCCATTTTTCTATCTTCCTTGCATTCTCCTTTATGTTCCTTCCATCTATAAGGTTTTTAGAGGTGGATCATAATTATATATATGATGGAAGATGGATGAAGAATATATATGATGGAAGATGGATGAAGAATAGACAGGAAACGCAAAAGTAAAAACAAAGAGGTTCGATGAAGAATTTCAAGTCGCAATTACTTGAATACTGGTGCAGACTGTCCCAGATGAATGCTTAATTTAATAGCATTAAGGGGCACCGTTGTACGGATGTAAGTTCAAGGTGCTCGACCACGGCAATCGCGGAGGCGGTTAGAAGTATATCGCGGCAGTTGCCGCATATGATGGCAAATTGTGGTGAGAGTGCACCAACATATGCCAAAACCTTAAAACCTCCATTTTTTTAACTTCGATGTAATAATACGGTGTAACTGACGGAGATAGGAGACAATATCAAAACCCTTAACATCAATTTTTTTAAAAAAAATTCTCTATTTCGTTAAATTTGATCTCTACATCACGTCATAATTACAACTGATACATATATCGAAATTTCATAACGCCTCGCACATATTTCAAAAGACGTTACGAAGATGCCACCAACAAATTTTGATGACAACTTTTTTGGTTAATGAACAGCCCAAATAATACTCCACTGTCCAATGCGTCATAAAAATGCAATACAAAGGGGGAGAGGCAAAAAAACGAGCCCTTTTTCCCGAGAACGTGAAGTGCAGAGCATTGACAGTGGCACAGTTTAAGAGAGAGATAACACAGAGAAAGAGAGAGAGGGAGGCGTAGAGTGCACGCGACAAACACGGGGGGAGGGACGTTCTAGTTCTAGTTCAAGTTCCACTGTTCTACTGTTCTAGGGTTAAAAGGAGATGGCGGTAGAGTGCATTGATTCACGTGAGTGAGTGACTGAAACTGACTGACCCCCGCTTTCTTTGTAACTTGAAATTTTGCTTTTGCTTTTTGGGTGATTTGTTAATTTGGGTGATGGAAATGAAAACTGAAAGACATCCGTCTTATCTATCGACACACCCCCTCCTCCCTCCTTACTTGACAGATTGATGTATTTCTGTGCCTTCCTTTGCTTACCTTTTTATGCTTCCCCAATACTTCCCCCCTTATTTTACTACTCCCACTACAAGCTAACAGTTAATCGATAAAACAACCCTTTTAACTTGTTACATAGTGTATTACTTTGTGTTGCTTATATGTACAAATGAAAGTCATAGCTGCTCGATAAAAAGTTAGATATTACTGTCTTGACATGATATCTGAAACATGTCGATGCATGTGCGTTGACTTGATCTGAAGACAATGCGTTATGATACTTATTACGTTACTTTAAAGATAGACTAATTAGGTCTAAGTACGGATTCAGATCCAGCAGGACCTTCGCTTATGCAACGAGAAGTGAGTTCATGCTCTACTACATTGGTATGTCCAAAAGAAAAACTACTACAGTAGATTACAGCATAGACGAGTGGAGGCTAAAGTTTGGACACATTTCTTGTCTAATGCTTCTGTATGCTTCGAGAAAAGCACTTTGTTTAAAGAGCCTTTTGGAATCCTATTCTTCAAATACACGAATGCTTCATAGGTTGCGTGTCAATTTGGAGAGCGGTGTTAATTATAAATTTTTTTTCCAGTAGACTGAAAATGGTATTTTCTGAACCTTTTTGGAGAAAGGAGCACATGTTTAAGCATCTTTTATAGGATATATTAGAAAAAAGTTACTAAAATGATTGTATCATTCATTTGAGCAATAAATAGATGTTAAATTCTTATCAACTTAAAGAGACTAAATCAACCTCACAAATTAAACATTAATCTATGGCTATTACCCTTCTCCCACAAAGTATATATACTTGTTCTTTCTATGCTCTCTTAGACAAAGACTTCTTTGCTAAAATACAATATGTAGAAAATACTTTTTAGCTCCAAAATAATGACGGCTAGCTCCAGAATCCATTTGTATACGAAAAAGAATTTATGCTTCATACCGTTAAATTGATTAATAATTTTAAAACGTAATGCACAAAGAAAAACCTTATACTACATTCCATTTTAAGTAAAAGTTACGATTATCATTGTTTTTGGTGATCATTGATTGCTCACATGGAATATACAACTATTGCAATAAGTTCGTCACTAATATTAGTTGTAATTAACGTAAATAAACCGTGATAATGATGCTTTAACATGTGTCCCGTCTAACATTTGCCTTATAAAAATACCCCAAAAGACAATAAAATAAAATAAAAAATGGGTGACAGAACACGAGACAGGATACGAAAATCGAGAAGTTGTGTTGAATAAGGTAAGGAGTACTGCACGAAGTTTGAAGGTAGCCTTGGTTTTTGGGGAAGGCGCTCTGCACATATTTTTCTTGGAAATCATGAACACTAAGACTTGGGGCAACGGCACTTGGCAGCGTGACGGGTACGTGCCGTTGACCCTCAATACGAAGCCCAACAGAGTGCAAGATTTTTTTTTTGGGGAAACCAGGAGAATTTATACATGCCTTGATACTCGATCAACTATGCACCCCTAGAGGATACTATAGAACAAAAAACTCGACATACTCATAACTTTAAGTTCCGTTTAAAAATCACTTTTTATTTTTTATTTTTAATAAAATAAAAATCAAAACCAGCTTATAAATAGATATTTAATTATTCAATTTTTATTTTAAAATTTTTCTTTAGTGACAGTTGCGGTGGCGGTAGTGGGGCATGACAATGGCCGGTGGCAGGCAGTGGGACAGTGGTGGTGATGGTCTCAAAACAAAACTCAAAACTCATAAACGAGAGTTTTAAAAATAACCCTGTTTTAAAAATTAATTTTTGAAACTGGAAAAAAAAAAACGAAACTGTGTGCCAAACGCGATTTTTTCTCTCCAATTTACAAAACTGAAAAAAAAAAACCAAAGAATAATTTTCAAACGCTGCCTTAAGTTTAAGTTACCAGCGTAATTTAGTCATCCATCTATCGCAGATAGATAGACCATATTCATTTTTTAAAGTAAACTTTTATCGAAGTGTGTATTACATTATGTAATGAACAGTAAAGTTCACCATGCCCCCCTTCCCCCGAGAATCTCTCCGACCCATAGAACCCTCATATGCTTTTTAGTCAAAATCCTCTCCCATTACATAATATAAGGACGACAAGAAAACTTAAACGAGACTTTGATACGGCCGTCCATCTATCAATCGAGGTAAAAATTTATCTAAAGTTGCGACGAGTCAACAATTAACAATTCCCGACAAATATTAATGTAATATTTAAGCAAGTAAGACCTTCAAAAACAAAGTTCCAAAATAAAAGTGATCTGAAAAATTGCACTCAGCTCGCTGAATAGCACCACCACCCAAGTCCCATTTACTAAAGGGAAGACCTTTTGGGGAGTACATGAAATTGTTTTTCAATGGATCAATTGGGTCCTACGATTATCTCTCCAGATCGAACGATTTCTGTTTTCCAGTGCACCTGTTTGTACATTTTTACCGCCGAATAAATAAAATTTACGATTAGATGATCAAAATAACTATCAAGTGTATTGATGTCTCAAAATCATTAATGAATATCTGCATGGCCGTTGGCAGTCTTACCGGACCCATTAGTGTGCAATGTCATTGATCATTCGGTAGTAAATTTTTTATTTTAAATTTTGCTCATTTGCTAATAAAGTAAAAATACTTAGCGTTCGGAAAACCACAACGAATGCACTATACCATACATATCACTCCTATAACTTCTTATATATGGTCCAATCAAGTCCAATCACAAAAAAAAAAGAGAATTTGTTGTCCATCTGCCCATATTTGAAGGGCATGTAGGAAAACATAGTGGCAATATCGGACATCCTCTCTATGGCGATCTATCTAACACGGACTCCTGGCAAACCACCACCCAAAAAAACCCACAACTCGCATTCTAGCAACCATGAAAGCCACAATCTTACCTCCAACTTTCACCATTTCTGAGCATCACAACAGTAACACTTGCGAATTGCAAATGGCTCCAATGCCAAACAAAATGTTATAAATGCAGCATCAATAGTGGCAAAAGGTAAAGAACACTACATTGTAAGCTTGAAGCGTCTGTCCACATAGTAGCACAACACTAGAATTCACTATCACAAAGTTGGAAGTACAAAAATGTCACGAAAACCTACCTAAAAGTCACAGAGGGCTAAATCTACCTGCTAATACCTAATATCATCGCATATTACAAAAAGAAGTCGGATTAGAAATCCAAATCGGGTCAAGTATTGCTCAGGAGCTTTGGTCAGGGTACGGCAAGACTCATCAGCAAGTGCCGGTGAACGATGAGGTGGTTTTATGATAGCTCTCCTTTTTTTACGATAGCTGTTCTTATTTAAGGCCCATCTTTATAACCACCCTTAATATTAGTACCAGTCCTGTACCATCATTTCCATTTCTTTAAATTTCTACAAACGGCTTTCTATCGTGCAGGTATCGCTGTGAAATGTTGGTTTGTTTGAGAGATAAACAGTGTGTACAATGCTTGCCAACTAATCAAGCACGGTTGTGATGGCAATCTCGACTCGAGTTGAGGAGGAGGTGGTGATGGCAATTATCAGAGGTTAATGCTGCCAGCCTGCCACCACACTACTAGCAACGCTGAGACCATGAATTTTTTTTTTCAGTACATCTGTAACGAGAACACTTCCAAACTCCCAATCCCATTATAGTACACGCAACTGTTGATATGGGAAAACTTCCTAACTGGTCAATCCCATCTGCACATGTGGTTACAAGGGTACTTAAGTTTTCGCAAGCCAAGAGACTCAAGCGAGAAAATTGTTCAAGCCAGTGCTCAACAACCTTCCAACATATGGTACACTTTTTCCCAGAAGGGGGTGCTTAGTCACTTCGAACTGCTGCTTTGCTCCGAGGGGGCATTTTTAAGTTTCAACTGGTACAGAAAGATTGTGAACCAGCTGTCGAATCATTTGGCCAATCACTTCTATAACCTGGTTCACTACAGCCATGCAGCTAAGTGCCAGCCTACAAGGTCTTTCAATCTTAAAGCTAGTAGGGTTTCCTTCTATCATGTACTGGAGTGGCCAGGTTTAAGGATGGACAAAATGTCACATGCATCCGTAAATTCTACTTCAGAGCGTCAACCTGCCAATATAGAGTTAAAATGCGTACTATAGTTAGGCTCTTACTATAGAGAGGGGAAGATACCCTTCTTATACGGATTATGAATGGTGTTACTGAAAGATGCTACTTTCAACCATGAAAGTGCTACGTGACGGTCTATATACAAGTAATTGGAACCAACACGCACACAATAATATGTTTGTGCAACTCGTGCACACAGTTTGAGAACTCTGTTAATGCTAAGTAACAAAGCAGTTAAAATCTTGGCATGATGCCTGAGGGTGGAGTCAGGCTCAATCCCTAATGCGTACTATTGAAAACAATGTCCATTTGTGCGTCATACCTGCCGATATTTCAGAGTGAAGATGCCTCGCGCAAAATATGTAGATAATATAGGATTTACATGCCACAACATACTCTTCTACTTCAGGCTAATTACCTTATTTTTTTTCTAAAAGCATAACAAAAACATAAAGTGGTGCTGAACTTTGCGGGCATCTCTAAACCTATGTGTTGCTCCCAGCATTCATCACCTATGGCTTGAGAGTAACCCTAGAACATATTATCGAGATGGTCAATCAGCAAATCAGCTGACGGAGGAACAGGTGTGATGGAGGCAGTGTTTCGGTTGTTTGTTTTTTGTTCTTAATTTTGTACTTATTTAGCTGTATTTCCTATCTTTCTTGTTAATAAAGCTTTTCTTTCCAAAAAAAGTACCATGAAGTTAACTTTTTTCACACTAGGTTCAAAAGCCTTTAAGCTATAGGTGAAACATGTAGCAACAATACCCGGGTAAAGTCTCCCAAATGGGTAATTGCACTTTCCCCAGTAACACTTTCTTAATATGATGTCTTTTCTTATCAAGCACAACAAGAGTATAATACTGAAAATATACCCCTGTACAATTTACCTGCTGAACCAATCAGCACCAAAAACTATACAGCAAAACTAAAATGTTGTCACTGTAAAATCGCATCGGGGATGCCAACCATAAAAAAAAGCTCCATTATTATCAGCATTTCGCCCCTTTAGCTACATCTTGAGTCGCCAGTAAAATTTCCTCCAAGCATTGTCCTCAATTGACAGCATTATAACGTCTACACTAAAATGTTACATAAAAAGAAGAGGAGAGGGTGCGTTTGGAAAAGTATAGTAGTTACTCCTAAAGGCGCCACTTGGATGAAACCATTGATTTGAAAGAAGAAGACTCTTCCAATATAAAGGTGGATGAGAGACTCGTAATTAGGTTGATCCATGTGTAATCCTTGCTGATAAGGATTTAAATAAATCCATAACACATCAGATTTGTGGAGCCTCTGTGGTTGATTCTATGGATTTCTTGGGGAATCTGACTTGAGTAATAGATCTATGTATTTTTTTTGAATCCCCATCTATTTTAAGTGGCTACAGATTTGTACCCAGGGGATCTGTAACTAATTCTCCTAAGTTCTGTAAGCGATGTGTATGGGCAGCGTGCCATTTGGTGTGTTCCTCATAACAATTATTAGATCTTAACTACTCAACTCATACCCCCACCCACCCCCCAAAAAAAATACAAAACAACCAAAACACCATATCCCCTACATACCATACAAAGGAAAGGTAACAGTATACTTTACGTTGAATCAAGTTGAAAGAATAAGTGCATTTATCATTATATATGGACGTTTGCACAGCTCAGTCTAACATCAGCTGAACAGAAACCACATTTGGTATAAAGAATTGCATGCATTCAAGATGCTATTATATTTCTATGTGATACCTATGATTGCGACAGAATCTATGCTAAGTTAATTCACCTATTCAACAGCGCGTAACGAAATGTCTTCAGGAAAAAAATACCTGAGGCTTCATGCAGGAAAATATTATGACCGCTGATTAGGTAGGTAGCGGTGTCTTGTTTCAGTCAATATACAACTAGTAGCACCTGTAAAAGAGCCGATTATGTTGGGGGAAAAAAAAAGTTATGTTACAATTTTATGATACCAAGGAAAGACAAGCTTTTACTTTATCAATAAAAATAAGAGGAGTCTCTACTACCTAGTATTTCTCCAGAAAAAGTTCAAGCCACTATTAAAGAACAACCCAAGCAAACAAGATGACATGCTTTGGCTATGCCTAGATCCATCGATACAGAAAGTAGAAAGATCCACTAATGATAAACATGGAGCATACAAGAAGACCCAAGTCACCTCTCACAGCATTCGCACTCTAACCCTCATACACAAGTTTGGTTTAACCAAAGCAAAACGGCAAGTCATCTTATATACTGCACACTGGATTTAACCCGAGGACAAAACTTCAAAAAAGTTTCCACCGGCCTCATATTTTCTTACATCAAATTCTGCACAAGCACCAAAAGGATAAAGATAAACTCCTCATCACAACCACGATATCTTATCCAATCTGCAAACTTTTATAGATTTTACTTGCTATGAAATGGACCCAAATAGTAAACACCCAAAAAAGATATCCAAACATAATTACAACACATAGCCGATCAGATTACAAGTCCTGAAAATAAGTTACATGTACATAACACTTCAGCATCTTTCCTCCGATATCCTCAAGCGCCAAAGCTCAGTTGTATCATAATCACTAACATATTATGCACATAGACAAATAACTGGAGATTGTAATTGGTCAAAAGTACTTAAGCCACGTCACCCAAATATATTTTGATAACTTAATATTTATCAATATTCAAGACAAGCATTTAAACAAGAATTTCATGACAATAATGCTTAAAGAGTACCACAACGTTAAGAAATAACCACGTGGTATGAAATGAATCTTTTTTCCATTTCCAGGTAAGTCACGACTAAATTTTCTTCAGTTCTCTATTTGATTCCGTTTCTTGACTCTCCTCCTATTTTCTTCTTCACCCACCTCCCATCTATTTGTTCTTTCCCCTGCACCCCAATTCCAAATCTCTGTTTGCTTCATTTTTCATTCCTCCCTCTTCTATTAATTTGTACTTCTCCACTTTCTTGTCTTTCTCCGTTCCGTAACTTTATCTCAAGCCCACCTTCACTTTGTTTAATTCTTCCATCCGTACCCTTCACTTGGTTACCAGCAAGCTAGAGGTCGCAAGACCTCCAAGGTAATAATCCACAAAGCCACACGTGCCCAGCCAACATATGATATTTCCAAATTAACACCAAAGTTTTGCATAATAACATTTTGGCCTACACCTCCCAATTGCTAATAAAGAGCATCATCCTCTTTGCTCTCAACGAACAGTAACTTTTAGATACCTGACACAGAGCCTTTGACACTAGTAAAAAAATTCAAAGTAGCTGAAATGAGCCATTAAGAGAAAAGGAAACACGAGTTCAAGCAGTAGATTACTTCCTTTAGGAGAACCTGAGCATTCTGCTTCTCTTTGAGATCACTCCAGTTCTTCAAACAAAAATAGATTTGCTCCCCTAAATCCTCCTAAGTTGCCTCCCGAAACACCTTAAATACTTTCAGGTATCCTATTACCCCACCTTGTCCAGACACCCCTCTTTTGGAAGATGACTTATGAGGCTTGCCAAGTCACATATACAGACTAAAAAGATGGCGGGCAGTTTGTCACTATGACAGGCACATGGGAACTTATGACAGGCTTATGGGAACTTACCAAAGCAACAGGAACGCCAATTCCACCACGCTAATGAATAAAGCATTAGAATTACTAATTCAAAAGACAAAAAGAAAGTTTATACCTTACATTCCAGGTCAAAACTGGGCGTCAAAAGAGAAAAGACTTCTTTGTGCATCTGTAGGACTCCTCAACCATTGGCAGAACAACCATGACGCCGCAACCACGGATAAAAGCGATAGCACTGCTAGAAATCCAAAATGTGAAACATCGTTGGCAATAATTGCGACTCCCAACATCACAGACTCGGCCAAACTTGCAAAAGAAACCTCTGTGGTGCCAATAAGATTTGCTTTGGATGCTGGGATGCCAGCTTGAAGAATCTGTGCCCCTACAACATCATAAGACATGTGCCCTAACCTCGACATTACCTGAAAAATGGATGCTAGATCAATAATTTTACGACAATTCCTAGGTGAAACGAATGAAAGAAACAACTATACTAGCACTTTCACATCAATGCAAAAACTTGCAGACGACACATTAACATAGTAAAGCGCCATATATATTGTTGGACCCATTCTTTAACAGCTTAAAACTTTTACAGTATGTTTGGCGTGCAGTGTAAGAGGACCTGATAGGATAAACTAATCTGCATACTTAATATCCGGGGATTGGTAAAAAACATTAAGGATCAGTGAAATTCCAGGAACTAGTTTGATCCCACTTAAGGCGGATAATTCCATCCCATGAAAGGCAGAGGCGGGGTTAAAATTATCCCACCATCATGAGAGAAAAACTTGGGCCCTTCTTCTCTTCTCTTCCCTTGTTCTCTCTCTTCCCATCATTCTCTTATTCCCTTTCAAAACCCATTACCACCACACCAGTCCAATCAATCCCATTACCCACCATAACAACTGCCACTATCAACTTCACCACTCCACAACCCACCACCACCATCGTCAACCATCAGCAACCTCCACCTTCAGCTTTCAGCTCCCCTACCCCCCACCCCACAGTTCAATTTAAAAATACAGATTTTTAGGTAATTTAGCTTTCTGTCAGGACTTGTTCCAAAGGTTGGACAGGACTAATTCCTTATCCGCCCTTGCCCACTGGGATATGTTATATAACATGTACTATTCGACTGAACATTCCTGAGCAAACGCAGCCTTAGAGTTATGGTACAGTAACATGTTATCAAGATCTTCGATTTAGGTCTCTAGCTTGCATTTGGTTCACCTTTATGTTAGTGCAAACTGCAGAGTCATTTGGGCACTTGGTGATGGTGCAACTAGACTTGATTCTTTAAAATTTTCTCTCCACGTGAGGGGCAGAGTCGAGCAGACTGTATATTGATGGATCCATCTGTAACAGCTTTAGCTTTGAAATCAATTGGTAACTTAACAGACACATGTCATCCAACACCTCACAAACATGAAATATTGTACATCTGTAAATACATATTTTGAGATCAATACAATTGACTTTCACCCAAAAAAAAAAAAACACCTCACAAACATGTAAATAAGTCGAGAGAATACATAGGGAATTATTACCAGATGCCAAAGAGATTATATAAGCACCCATATGCACATGACTTATAAATGAGAATACACTCACAATCAAACAAAGGAAGAGAATAAGTGGGGTCCGCTGGGAAAGAGATCCGCTCCAATACACGGCAACAGCTATTGTAAGAAGTGAAGCCTGTAATATGAGCCCGGCTGCTCCAGCCTGCCACGGAAAAATCCGACAACCAGAACTAATGTTAATGAGATAATAGAAGATGTTAGCAGACTGACAGGAAAGAGTACAGACCTAGAGGAAGCTACCTTTAAAATGCCGTATCTCTTGACCATGTCTGCAGACACAAAGGTTGCTGCTACGCCCATAAAAGCACATAACCCACTAAAACCTCCAATAATAGATGGATTTAAACCTGAAACAACCCCAGGAAACATATCTGAGCTAAATGGAACAACGTCAATGAGAAATTACTAAAGAGTATGCGGTAATAACTATATTTAATATTCCAAAAGAGAAAATGGTTGACCTAGAGCAAGTTGGAGCAGCCAAGTTACATACACAACAGACTTATAGAAGTTATAAACACATGAACTGTTTACACAAGGTCTGTTCATTATCAGAGAGGTCTTTTCGTTGCTTATCAAACCAGGACTAATAGGTAGACCGATCATATTAAACTTTATTGATGCAAGAAAAATAGAATAAAAAATTGATCAGAATTACACCAGATATGATCTAAAGATTTACTTATCTTAAAGTTCTAAACGTAAGCTATACTAAATGATCATGCTAGGGGCACAGCAAAATTAGTTTTAGTTGCTCCTGTAAAAAAATAGTTTGCACTAGACATTCAAGGTTAACAAAAAAGTAACACAAATCGATAAAATGTTAATGTCTGCTTCCGTTTAAAAACTTGATATCTTACTTTATTTTCTGCAACTAAATTTCATTCAGGTCTAAGAAAGGCTTGATCAATATTTCCACAAGCTTCATGCATGATTTTTTGTCTGATTAGATGATTCTACAAAGCCATGACAGGGAGTGTGTTCTCCGTAGGGTACTAGGGTATTCAAACCATAATACTCAGTTTTTCTTTTTTTGACCTAGTAAATTCTGCCCTTATAAGCTTGCTGAAAAAATTTTATCTGGTTGCCTAGGTCTTTGCACAATTAACTAATCATTAGCCACCAACACACACACCAAACAAGATGTCAAACAGTGTTTACTAGAAGAGAAGAGTCAAGTTTAAACCATGGCATTGCTTCACTCCATGTTATGAGCACTAAATTTAAAACTGAGGTCTTAATATATTTAACAAGGTCAATAAAATAGATTTGATCGTACCATGTTGTGTTAAGAAAGCCGTCATTAAGCCACTAGGAGCAAGAACAACATTGAAGTACAGAAGCACATAGGCTAGACTAGCAGGAAGAACAGGCTGCTGCAAGTACTCAACCCAGCCATGCTTGATTGCCCCCACACTCATTTCCACTGGTTATCAAAATTTGCAGAGTAAGTATTACACGTCAAAGTACCAATTCAAGTTCAGTCCAGATTAATAAATTTAACCTATGTTTCCAATAGCTGGCTGAGGTCCTCCACAAGTACTTCTTGAACAGGTTTGTGAAGATTTAGCACGGTCAAGAACACCAGAGGAAAGCTTGTTGGTTAACCACGTGAGACCAACCTAGACATGAGTTTGAATTTCAGAATAAGAAAGGTTTATGGTAAATAGAGATGTCATTTGGGCCGGGCGGCCCGCGGGCCGGCCCGTTTTGGCCCGGTTTTGGCCCGGGCTGGCCCGGCCCCTTGCATGAACAGTAACGGCCCGCTGAAAGAGGGCCTGGGGCCTGGGCCTGGACCAGGCCGAGAAATCTGGGGAAAATGGCCCGGCCCGGCCCGGCCCGGTTTGGCCCGGGTTTGGCCCGGCCCGGGTGTGGCCCGGTTTGGCCCGGATTTGGCCCTTTTTTGGCCCCACTTTTTTTTGAAAATCTAGCTTTTCCCCCCCTTTCTTCCACCCCTTTTCCAAAATTTCACATACATTATTATTTTGATTGTTAGAGTTTTAAGAATAATTTTTTTTCATATATATAAAATAAATTTTTACAAGCAAAAAATATATATTTTAAAAGGAAGGGATAGCATCCTGCATCAAGCATCTTGTCTTTTTGCCTTATATTATTTTCTTCTATAAGACTTGATGACCTTGAGCGATGTTTGGTTAGATTTAAGAGAGGCTTATGCCTCATATTGGCAATCATTTTACCTTAACAGTAGTCAGCCTTTAAATTGAATGGATAAGAGATGGAAGGAAATTGCAGTCAGCCGTTAAATTCTTTTGATCTTGTCTTTTCTTCAAAAGTCCTGCAAAATTACTTAACTACTAAGCCTCTTCTATGAGAAAGGAAATACCTATAGTGGTTATGATCTTCCATAAGTGGTCTGGTTAGAGTTTTCAAAAGGTGCACACTGCATAGGCCTTGGGAAAGAGTCAAAGAAGTTTATACCCATTAAATGAAATTAAAGTTAGACGGAACAACCATTATATTTCTTCCAGATGGGACTACAGCTATAACAAGGCATCGCAACTCATCTGTTTTTAATCCGCACTTCTTTCTTCTTTATAGTTGACGAGGATCGTATAAATAAATTTCTATGTAAATTGTTATGTGTTAAAATTGAATAACATGAGAAAAAAAAAAAAAAAAGGGCCTGGGCCCGGCCCAAGCCCGGCCCTAAATATTGGGCTTAGGGCCTGGGCCTGGACCAGGCCTAGAATTCATTGCGCCAGGCCCGGCCCGGCCCGGCCCGTTTTCACCCTCCCTTGGCCCGGCCCCGGCCCGGCCCGTTTGCAGGCCCGATGGGCTTGGGCTGGGCCGGCCCAAGCCCGGCCCTTTGACATCTCTAATGGTAAACCATCAAAAACAGAGCAAGCATAACACAATTACCACGACAGGCAGTGCCCAAATCATTAGACCAGCAGCAATCTTCAAGCACGTAACAGTTTCATACTTGGATAAAAGTATACCGAACAATGATGCTCCAGCAATCTGCATAGTAGTACACATTCATTACTCTCCTCTTAGCAAAACCTCAACAAAGGTTAAAATCATGACACCTGACAGCTAAAACTAGTTCATTCACAAGAGCTTCTATTGCAAAAACCCTCATAGAGCTACACTTACGTACCCTAGAATTTCACATCTTAACTAAAAGGTTATTTCTCTCTGATATTTTTCCAACCAGAAGTGAAATGAGTATAGCATGACCAGAGAAATCGGAAAATGCATTTGTAATTCAGCAAAGCAACGTCATAAGTTCATCGATAATATGTAACTACAATCACCTCGCAGAGGAGATCAATTCGACTGAGAACAGCATTTGCTTGAGCAAGAGCAAGTGGTCGATTTGTTCCAGCTAACTGCACAAAGAAGATTCTAGTAAGGATATGGGTCAACGCTCCAGCATAAGGATGAGATTATATAGAAACGAAATAATATTTAAAATAGAAAGAAATCAGGCCTACCAGCACGACCCAATCACGCTCCATTGCTACCCCCAGAGCCAATCCAGATAGCCTCTCAACAGCCCCAGCTAAAACTAGTATGACAAACCAAGGACGGCGAAGTAAAGATAATGCAAGAGTAGAGTGGCAAGTATGGGCATGAATTATCATCCCAACTGACAACAACTGAGCAGCTGTCTGACAAATACATAAATATCAGAAGAGACCCTTGCAAAGAAGAAATTTCATACTGACCTCCGATCACTTAAAGTATATGAAACAATTACCTGGACAGTAGTCAAGTAATTATATGCAGCGACCCTGGGAAAATGATCCATGAGATTACCTACCAAGGGGCCTCCAACAATTATTGCGAGCTGTTCAACATGAAAACTGTCAAAAACTCCACTCTTCTGCCCCAATATTATAGACTTTGAGTTTTTCTTTCTTAACCTTAGTGCAGAAACCCATGACCGCCACTGGAAGAAGGCTTGGATGAATCAACGCAATAGCAGCAGGCCAAGCGAAATTCCAGAGCTGTTCCACCAAGTTCCCAGCCAGGCAACTAGCATACAAGGCTGATAAAATAACAACAACAAAAAAAATGTTGCTCAGGTGATCCAAAAGACTTGGTACACAAATGTGCCTAACCCACATATGTATCACACTACTGAATCCGAGTATACATAAACCCGAGCATATAATTTCTGAAGCGTTCCTTGCTTAGAATGGTTTTTCCTGTCACGTAACACAGTTCCAAAATGAGCGCGTATTCATTCCGAGCAATAACATGGAAACCTTGAAGTGGCATTCTTTTTGTTGGATTGGTATTAAGTAAAACAGGCTGGACACATACACACAGTCAAGAAAGTTTTGCCTAAATTTAGCGCTCCAAGCATTTGGAGGAGTCCATGTAAGATAGGTCACAACTTACCTATTGACTAGAAAATACTGGAAAACCTATCTATGGGAAGGCCTCTGTCTTAAGTTATTCTCTGTTTTAGTCATGGATTTGTTGAACTTTCGAACAATCTCTTTGGATAAAGCGGTTTAAGCCACTTTCTGCCTATCTACTAATGGATATCCTTTCCTACACCATCATCAATGTCAAATGTGCACCAAAAATAATTGATCAAATTCAAAGGTGACCTGCGAGGCCTCAAAGAGGCCGACCAGAATCATCCCATCATAATCAAATTTACTGGAACTATCAGATCACTACATAAAAGTTGTTAAACTTTCTTTCCCAGCACAGCAATACACCTATGTGTCGGTGTCATTATTTTCACAAATACTTGAGCTAGAAATGTTGTCTCCATATATTCAGTATATTTAGCATACATGATACATGTGATTATGTAAACTTTTATGCGGAAAGTGATTCTTACCAAACAATCCTGCTGGATGGGCAGGGGTTGCAGAAATGACATTCTGTTCCTCTTCTGATAAAACCTGAAAAGGAACAGCAACAATGAATGGACTAAGGATCAAAAGAGAAGATACTATATGGCTGACCATAAAAAAGATAAAAACAAAGTGCCACTAGAGACCGTACTGGCAATGTCGTCAATAGAGTGTCCACATACGTTCCTTCAGACAGCAAATTCAGTGCCTCAGTCTCAAGAACATCAACAATTGGGACAGAAAAGTCTTCCTGAATCTCTTCCGCAGTCGCAATGTTGTTTAAGACCTCCGTGCTTATTATTGAACACCTTGAACGGAACCTGTCTAGCCTAAAACCATTTAATGAATTTTCATGGGACATTACACAGCATTAGTATCCTAATCTCGTTTTATTTGGCTAGCCCTATTGCCAATGTGGTTTTGGCTTACGCCAAAACAGTATAGGCAAAGGCCATATCTGCTTTGGCACTGGGGCCAACCTTCTATTTTCATATCATATCATTCAAATACACTGCAAATTAGGCAACATAACTAGTCGAGCTTCTCCTTCAAATTTTCTGCTAACCAAATAGGCCCTAATTGAGTGAGTAACCTAATTCTGTCCTGTAAAAAAAAAAGAAGTGAAATTTGAAGCACCTTTGAGTGTCGGAGTGAAGGTTCAACCATCGAGGTGAAGAGAAATTACGGCGCAATCGCGAGGAAGGCGGCGAAGAAGGAGAATGAACTTGTCGTAGCAAAGCGAAGCACGTCGATGGTGGCTGAGTAAGGATGAGCGAGGCCATGGTTGCTCCAGATTCAACTTCTTCAAGCACACCCACTTGAAGCAGCACCTGTGGCTTGGAACCGCCTGACTATTCATGCAGCCAGCATGCGCGCGCACACACGCGGTGGCAAACTCCTTATCTTTCCGGCCACTTCCAATTATCTAGGTTTTCTCATCAATCAGGGCAGCAAGACTGCTACCATCTGTAGAGTTGGTGTATTTTGAAGGGAAGAGCTCAAGTGTTCAACAAATAATAATCTTTGCCTTATCTGAACCAGAGACCAGCCAGGGTGGGGGCCGCGGACAATTCGAGGTGAAAATTTCTCAAGTCGGGGTTCTCCACGCTGTGAGCCTCTGACTACGTGTCTACCTGTTTTCCACAAAGTACGGACTCCTATTCACAGGTGGCATAAATCCGACACTGTAGACCAACTAAGAGAATTGACGTTATTTGTGACGACCGTAACGGTTTCGAAAGAAAAAGTGCGAGAGCTTATAAAATTAAGGGTTAATTACTCACGACACCCCTGAGATTTACCCTAAAATATACACGGACTCCCTATCTTTTGAAAATTACACTCCGCTACCCCCAAGTTTGTACCCGCATTTCACGGAGCCCCACAAAATTGACGGGGACCCTAACTCCGTCTAAAGATTCTCTGATACCTTACTTTTTTTATTTTCATCCCCAAATTACCCTCCATTTCTTGAATAAAAAATCATATTGCCCTTTAGTATTTTTCTTCTTCTTCTTCTTCATTATCTTTCACCTCTGCAGACCCATATCGAGAAATAAGGAAAACCGTCCGGCTACCGCGCCGGCAACTGTCCCTGCCACCATTCCTTCATCACCACAATCCACCACCGACCAACAACGTCCGGCGACCCCTCCGGCAGTGGCCCTGTGACCACTATCCCAATTACCACGACCCACCGCCGGCCACATCGCAATCGCAGGCCATCCACAACCATAGTGGCACACTTCCGGCCGCCGACCACCGCCAATCATGCCAAACCACCAATGGCCACTACTGGCAACACCATTCCGGCGAACTAAATCATCCAGATCCCAGCAAACCCACGACCACCAATCGCCACAGATCTTTACCAAAAAACCCACAATCACCCAAAATCTTACCAGCAAACCCACGACCACCCACTGCTCAACATCCGCATGCAAAGACCACCCACTGCTCGCCGTCGATTTGAATCCGGGCGATCTGTTTTGGCGTCCTTTTTCGCGATCTGCTTTGGCCAATCCAACTCCTGTGTACTAAAGACCCACCTGAAACAAACTCACACTCTCTCACCGTCGTCGTTGTCATCGTCGTCGCCGTTGGGTTCGATTTCACAGCCTTGAAGAAACGGGATCGATTTTGATTCAGTTTTTCCCTCTGTACCAACTTTCCTCTCTCCCCTCTCTTGAAGTCTGTAACCCAAGAGACACTGTAGTTATATATGAGGGCAGAAACGTCTTTTTATGACCAGCCGTTAACCCCATCAAAGAAATCTAGATTTTTAGGACGGAGTGTAATTTTCAAAGATAGTGGGGTCCGTGTGTAATTTAGGGTAAACCTCAGGGGTGCCGTGAGTAATTAACCCTAAAATTAAACTATAAACGGCTGCGTCTAAGTTTTTAATTACTCCCAGCCCCTATGGTTTGTTATTGTATTACACAAAATCCACTTCCGTTAGGGAACCGTAAAAAAAAATTAGGACAATAAAAATTTATTATGATATACTAAAAGTGCCCTTAGATCTTCCCTCTGTTTAGGGCGGTACAATTTATTATGATATACTAAAAGTGCCTTTAAATCTTCCCCCTCTTCTTTCTTTCGTCCAGGCTCAATTCAAGAGCACCGACGACTCCAGATTTCGGCCAAAGCACGCTAACCAAACAAGACCTTCACGGATTTATGCCCAGATCTAGGTTTTTCTTCCCCTTTCTCTCTCCTGAGATCCAACAAAGTACCACCATCACAGCTACAAAACTCCGTCGATCCACCACCATAGCCGCTAAGACTAACCCTCTACAATAACCGGGCAGTAGATGGGTCGTCTCCGACTGTCCAATTCAGGCAGCGGCGCCGAAACTAACTACAAACTCTCTTCGAAACTAACTACAAACTACACGTACAGATTAAACTCCGTTGATATGGTGGTGGAGGAGTTCTCAGCGATTAGAGCGAGGCCTTCAGGCGCGGGAGGATCTGGAAGCGACAATTGGCTGCTCCAGCCAAGGCGATGGGATGCGATCAGAGGCTGAAAGGTGTTGCTGGTGGTGGGTTGTCGGCGGTATCACCGAATTGTGTTGTCGGGGGGTGGGTCGTGGTGGCTGCAGTGGTAGCCTGTCAGTAAAGTGAAGGGATGGGGCTGTTGGTGAGAGGTTGTTAAGGGATGGGACTGTTGGTGGGAGGTTGTTAGTGGTCGTGATTGGTCAGCGAAGCGAGTTGCAGGTCGTCGGAGGGTGTTGTCGGCCACCAGTGTATGTGTCACAGGTGTGTTGGTGGTTCACAGGGTGTGTGTGTGTGCGCGCGCATGAGAGAGAGAAGGGGAGGGGGGCTCAAACCCGCCCCGCGACCCACATCCACCCCGATATACTAATCTCATGCATCGGTCGATCTCAGCCGTCCATCCTAAGATATATATTTCTCCCAAATCCTAAAATTTCTATCTTTAATGCCCACCTACCGACTTACCTCGCTGCAAACTCCTTCTTCTCTCCATCTCCCCCGTACCGTTGGCGATCAACCCCCCACGGCCACAAACCACCTACACGCAGCCTCCTTCCTGTGTCCAAAATGAAAGTCGTCCGTTTTGAAGCGGTTTTTATCTCGCCTACTTGACACAAATCTACTTACGAGGACCACCGTCGATGAGATCACGCGCAACACATGAATTAGGAAACCCACTCCTTAAACTAGTTATTTGTCAAATTCAGTCCAATCAGTAATTTACAAACCCACAATAACTAGTTCCCTATTTTTTAGGAATCTTGCCTCCCACCTTTTTTAACAACTTTTTGCTTCTTTTATTCCAAACAAGATATTTCAAAATGATAGGTAAATCAAAGGATTTTGAAATTAGGGCATTTAAAAATACACAGTATTTCAAAATCCCATATCCAAACACACCCTAAATCAACTAGAAGAGTTGGTCAAAAGGAGTTCTAAAGCAGCCAAGTATATGAAGTTGAATTGAATTAGATCTCTAGGAAACCACAGACCGAGATTTAGGTCGTCTCCCCTAGGGGTGGTCGAACTATGGGCTTTTGATTCCAACTCATCCGGTTGCGTGTGTAGGTCATTCGACCCTTGCTACCGAATTTAAACAAAATCTAGGTTTAGCTGAGGATTTGTTTGCCTCTATTTGTGTTTTAAAAGAATTTGTGTGATAAAAATTGTAAAAGACACGATAAAACAAGCTAGAGACCATTTAGGGCACGATGGGGTGCTTAACAAATTCATGTTGTATAAATTAGTCCCAAATCTGAATCTCTATTTTCGTAGATTGAAGAAATTTTAATTGGACTTCTAGATTTGAATGTAGTGTTTTCTTGTTTCCTCTTGTTCATTACTCCATTAAATTAGCCCTAAAAATGAGATGTCGACTTGAGTAAGACATTAGTCTTTTTTGGATGCGGTTTGTCACATAAGACAGTCTTTGATTTGGGTTCTAATTTTCATGGAATAGGATTTGCACCGTTTATTGGGTTGTGGGTTATCACTCAAGTTGGGGATGTACTTGTGTTTCGGGGTCAGGTACTTAATTTTTGTATGATGATCTTAGGTTTGAGATGGTACCTCAATCAATGTTTCCCTATTCACCTCCTTAGCCTTGTTTCGGCCTTGCTCTCCGTTGAACCTTGATCGTAGGTTTGCTTGGATTGTTCCTCCAAATCTTTATCTCTCTGGTTGTTGGAAGGAAAATCCTCCAATATCTCCATCAGTTTCCCCCCCATCCTTTCGAGGAATGTTCTCTTTCCCGTTTCTTGAGGTCCATATCGAGTTGTGATTAGTGAGCGTTGGCTTTGGAGAGGTTTGACTTAAATCAATGGACTGTTGTTGAGGTTTCTCGTGTTCAGCCGAGGTGGGTTGTTGGTAGTCCGTGATGCTCTTATTTGCACTGCCGCAAATCCGTTGATGTTAGTCAGCACCAAAGTATATGGTTTAGGGAGGTTTGGCAGTAGTGGGCTCTTTACAGCTTTCGGTACATTTTTGTCTGTGTTTCTTTATCGTTGAAGACTCCGATCTTTAGATGGTGTAGCTTGATATGCATGCTCGTAGAAAAAGGTGGGCTTTCCAAACGAATGGTTGTGTCTATCGCCAAAAATTTTATGGCAAAAAGGAAAAGCAGAGAAGAATTTGAACGGTGTTAGAGTTATTTCATGTTTTATTTGGGTGAGTTTTTTTAGTGGTCATATAAAAAGCCGTTAGATGATTTTAGGAGTTGTAAAGAGAAATACAAAGAAAAAAGGTGTAATAATGTAAGGCATGATTTGGACCGACCACGATTGTTCTTGGTCATTCTTTTATATTCTATTAGATCCATCAATGGTGAGTTTTTATGACGTAGCTGTTTTCTTGAAAAGTATATTTAGCTGCTTATGTAACTAAGAAGACAATCGGGCTACAAAAAAGACCAAATAAAAAAAAATTGCTCTTTCCCTTTAAACATTTCTGGTTTAAGCTATGTGTGATTTGATTAACCTATCCAAGCTCGATTTATTTAATTAAGAATTAGGTTCGAAGACTTGGCAAAGAATTAAATGTGGTGAGAGAAATGGAATAAAAAAATATAAAATGGTATACATGTAAAAATACCTACATAATCTTTCATAATTTGGAAGTGATCAATTTTTGTGGGACAACCCAAAAAAAATATGATCAGTTTTTTAGGGACGGATGGAGTATTATTTTTATTTTCTATATGGTTGTAATAGTTACTTTAGCATAAATTGATCTTTTTTGAAAACTAACTTAGTTACTCGTCTAACTAAGAAGACAAATATGTAAATGACATTTTAGAAAAGTAACTCGTCTACTCTTATAATAATTTGGTTCTAACTTTCATATAATTTTTTCAAACTAAATTAAAAAAATGTATTTATGGACTTTCAGAGTTTGAGACCAACTAGTGAGTTGCGGATCAATGACCAGTCCTCTGCAAATTGTCTGAGCTAGATAAGAAAGACACTTAAAATTTGAATTAGGAAAGGACTTATCTATATGTCTTTATATCGTGTGAAGGTTGGTTAAAAACCTTTTAGAAGCAGTACCTCGACGAATACTTGGGTGACTGGCTTTCACTTCTCAAATGTTCTTGTTGCGAGCTATTCTTTACAGGTTTTTTTGTCCACAAATTTCAGTTGATGTTTTAAGAAACAACACTTATATATTTGAGCGTATAAAAGTCCTCCATAAAGTCTACAATCAATCATGAATAGTGACCTAAGTCACAAGATAGTAGATGATACGAGTAAAATTTGTCATTTAAAACATAAGTCTATTTGCTCAACTCAGGGGCGGATCCAGAAAATCTAATCGGGGGGCGTAAAAAAAAACAACTCATAGATAACATCAAAGAATTCAAAAGCTTTAAGTTCATATAAAATATGACTAATAAAAAACACATTATAATAACGTCACTATTGAATACATTAAATGCAAAATAATTTACTCAATTTGACTACTAATAATATATTTCGGTTATGCATAGTGATTTATTTAATAGATAGTCAACAATAAATTACTAATTTCGCATGAAAAAAACTTAACTTACTCTATAGATATATTACTAATGTGATTATTAATTGTATGAGTACGTTAATCACGTATAAGTTAACAAATTATAAGAATTTAAAATAATAAAAATAACTAGCCTTATTTTATTCTTGTCCTTTTGTAACGCAGAGATTTAGAATTTATGATAGAGTAGGAAAATGTCAATTACAAAGATAAAGACAAGATACAAAGAATAAAGAACAAAACAAAACGAAATCTTAACAAATTAATGCTACAATATAGTAGCTTTTTCATAAATATTTTATAAATTTTAAATATATTTATTCATTACCCAAAAAACTAAAAGGGATTACCAAAAAATGAGGGGGGCCGTGCCCCCCCCCCCCCCACCCCCCCACCCCCCCCGTCATGGGGGAGGTCCGCCCTTGGCTCAACTCAATGTTTTTTTTCGTGATAATAGACGCAATTCACTTTTTTAATTGAAAATTATAAACACCTTATACGAATATATTCTAAGACTTCCTATTTATTGCAATTCAATTTATCCACTACAACAAGCTAAGATGAGAGATACCACGTTTATACATCGCAAAAATAGCTTAAAAGTTTATCGCTCTTATTTCTCATGACATTGTTAAGGTTTGAAATAAGGTGAAAAGCATAAATCTTTTGAACCAAAAAATTGCACCAAAAAAAATAATAATTCTTTTGAACATTTGTCGCTAAAAGAACAGGAGACAGTAAAAGTGCCTATCAACCAACGGCCGAGATATCTCCAGTAGGGCCCTTGTAGATGCATGTAGGCCACCCGTTCATACCTCAAAGTGGGCCCAACAGTGACGTGGCTGAACGTAGCCTTTTACAGGCGGCGTATAAAGTATAAACTCGGTAGTCGAACATGAAGGCCACTGTGGAAGCACTTCGAAACTTGAGAGTGCCAAACTCCCGAGAAAATGCAACCGGAACACGAGAATGCCCGTCCGGATGCGGAAACCGACGGCCGTGATGTCTCCGATGGCTCGGATCCCAATGCATGTCGTTCTCCGGCCGCTTCCGGTGGTAAACCGGCGACCGGTGCCGACAGCTTCTACGAGAAACTCAGCAAGATGAATGAGCCGTCGGGACTTAGTCTGATGTATGTCCTCTACTCAATGTGATGCTTGCATAGAAATAGTGCAGACTGTGCGTCTTTGGGTTTCTTTCGTACGATAGAAAAGAGATAAGTGAAGTCCTCTATTTATGATCAATCTTCCTGTGTAAGTCATCTTCTTTCTAGCTATATTTTTTAATTAAGTTTGGTTGCTGACAAAAAGAATGTAGGAATGATGTTACAAGTAGCAATTACTATTCTTTTCTTTCGGTATCTTAAAAGTGCAATCGTATGCGCACGAGGGCAAAACACAAGTGCTCGTTCATGTCAGATCACTCACTGGGCAAAGGCCACGCCTTCAACCATCACACTAATCATTTTGGTGGTGTAAACAACGATTACTATGCAAAGGCCAAGCCTTCAACCACCACACTAATCATTTTGGTGGTGTAGACGGCGATTACTACATCTATAGTATCTTATTCGATTTTGACAATCAACTCCTAAAAGAGTAAAAGGCACTAGTGTAGTTGTACGTGTTCTTTTTATTTTTTTCTGTATTTTTCGTGAATAGTTGTTAATAGAAATGTAGGTCATGTTTGATAATTTTCTTTCTTCTTTTTTTTGGTTGGGGGGGGGGGGGGGGGTGTTTCCAATTTCTGTCCAGAAAGCTGCTTTAGTCATTTGAAAAGGTGCGTTTTGCAAGCCAAAGCTTTTGTACAGTCATTTGAAAGTGCGCCTTTGCCTATTAACCTACTAGTATCCTTAGGAAAGTGCAAAAAGGGCTAATTTGCCGCCCTTAAATCACCTATATTTTATTGAGTGTATCCAAAATGTGCAAAAGGTTGATAAAAGCTGCAAGTGTCACCAAAGTCATCTTGTCGTCTTACCAATTTGAAGTGTTCATTGTGGAACCAATCGATACACTTAATAAGCTTTAATGTAGCTTAAGGATTCTAATTGACATAAACAAGACATTGATCGGATGTTGTCACGAGTGGGAAAGGTCTATATTACAAAGTGAAATTTCCATGGACTTGCTTCTCTTCTCAATAAAAATGAACTAAACTGAACGCGTTGAAATGGCAGATTTAACTTTCGTGAGACGAGTTTAGACTTGTATCTGCTCTACAAGGATGTGACGAAAAGAGGCGGATATTTTCAGGTAACATTTTATTTAATATCACAATTTTCTACCTATTTTTTCATAGCACTTGAATGGTAACTGTCTTTCTGCTTTTACATCTTAACATGTGGAGTTTCATTCACTTGATACACATGTCTATGTGTTCTTACCTGAAAATGCCCTGATTAAGACTTTTACCATTGGAGAATTCATAAGAAAGCATATTAGGTAATTCATCCACCAAACAGAACTAAACAACAACAGCACCACCCTACTCCTGGAGCTACTTTAATGAAACACGATATGGAGCCGTAATATCGACCGTGTAGCTATATGATTATTTTATCCAGAGGATCTGGTTATTAATCCTGTGGCACACGTTTAGGTCACAAGAGATGGGAGTTGGGAAGAAGTTGCATCAGCGTTGAACTTAAACAGCAGTGTCTCAATGTCACCAACACAACTTCAAAAGCTTTATGCAAACCTCCTCTACCAGTTTGAGCAGACATACTACTATCGAAGTCCTGCGAAACTAACTGAAGCTCAAGGTATGCCAATGCTCCAAGAGGTTGGACACAACACTTATGCCATGTGATCTTCTTAATTGACAAGCTTTCAGCTGCCTGTTTACAGTGTTTTTATGCTTGTATTTTAGTTTACTTCTCTGCGTAAACATGGAGAGGTTCATCGTCATATGATTTGCTTTTTCTATTCCATAGGTCATTCTTCTTCTGTTAAGAACTGCTCAAGCTGCTCGAAAGGGAAGCGAAAGCATAGTGAAAGTTCTCTCCATTTGTCAACAACTCATTCTGGTCCTGCGAAAAAAGAATGCAACTACAATGCAATCCATTTATCTACAGGTCTGTTGTAATTTCGGTTTAGTAGAACAATCTGCTGGCCTTCAAGCAAGTTGAGCTAGCTGCAGAATTGAAGCTACAAAATTTTGTTCAAAACAATCAGTTGAAGAAAGGAAGCAAGAAAAAAAAATTTGAATAAGCTGTCTAAATGAATACAAGTTTCTCAGACATCTTCTCTTGACGTTCTCCTTATTGTGTTATCAAACGTACACTAATCTGATTCTTCACTCATAATTCTGTGATTTTATAGTTTTAGGACAACTTCAGAAGATGGGGAATGATCTCCTCTGCACTACTCGTGGGTAGTTGCCATGGGATCCCTTTTCTTTACTTATGGTTATATTAACTTCCACATATACTTCCGATGCCACTAACTCTCGATATATGCATCTACAAGCGTCGATTGCTTTAATGGCATCTAATATTGCATTTATCATATATTCCTATCTCCTATCTGCACTTGTTTGATTTGAAAAAGGGCGCTATGATCATTTACAAGATTGTTGGTACATCATTACTTACTCCCCATTTTCTTGACGTGTCAAATTATGCTGGACATTGTCTAATATCTCATTATCTTTTGGCTGTAAAACAAGTCCTAAAACTAATTCCGGTTCATTATGATTGTGCTAGACAAACTGAATGGTTTGTTTAATTGTGGATTTGCAACTTCAATCAGTACGTAAACCAGACGAGAAGAAATTGCCCTTACACGCGTCACCAAAAGTTAAGGATACAAAGAAAGACCCAGGTGCTCCCAGTGGAGCAAGAACCAGTTATCAGATCTTCATCAGGAGAGAATGTGAACGACTAAAAGGGATGCATGGAGAAAGCTCAGCTGGCCAATTCAGAAACATGGCCATTGATGCTTGGAATCGTCTCTCTGAAAGTGATCGACAGGTATATATTATTCGCTCTTTTGTTTTTTTATGTTCTAGCCTTAACTCCATCGGTTTGGACATCTTTCTATCTATTTTAGTCTCGTTTCTCCAGCTCAAGTTGCTTTTGGAATGATCTACAGTCGGTTGTTTATGTAAGACTGGAGCCCTTCTTGACCCAATTGCAACATGTGAAATTAATCCGCCCTGAATTCAAAATACGAATAAAACCAAGACAGCCCTGTATTGGGTCTGTGTCACAAGTGTGTACTGAATTTATTAGTTGACCCGAATAAATCGTGTTCTTTTTTGTTGTGGATAGATTTAGCCTCTCTAGGACTGCAGAAGTTGTGGATGTGACAAGTTAGAAGTATTTAACACATTTTATCCAGAATTTATACCATTCAATTTGTAGAACTTATCATTTTTGCATTGCTATTTACAGCCATATATTGAGGAAAGTAGGAAGGACAGGGAAAGATATAAACAAGAGATGACCGCTTACACGGAGCGTAGCAACCTACATACTGGGTCTAACTGTACCGAACCAAATATGATTAACTTTGCAATGCCTTTGCAAACTGATGGTGACTACCACGTGACATTGCAACCTGATGCTGAAAACATCTTTGCCTCGGATGGATCAACGGTTGAGTTAGCAGTTAAATACATGAAGGATGCACGACCAAATGACCCCATATTTCAGATCAATTGGGATGAGTATTGTGGGTCACTTGATCTACCCACTTGAACAATAAATTTAAGGGCTTCAGATCTGCACTTGGTGGGTTCATTTTGATGTGGAAGCCACCATATTACTTGCCATCTTTTGGGAGTCAAGGAGCAGGTGCTAACGTTTAGAATTGGCTGTATGTCTTCTATTTACGTGTCTCTGGAGTATGTACATATATGGTTATATATCTAACGGAGATGTGCATATGACATTATAACTTCTGCATGTTTGATGATAGCTTTACTGTTCTGTGGGATCTGTAGTTCGGTTCAGTATGAGTAAAGACATGCAGGAAAATTAGCAAAGTGAGATTCATAGCAAAATAAATCATAGTGCACCGTGATAAAATCCTGAATGCTACCTTAGACAAACGACGACAGTAAGAATTTGAAACAGCAATATGATTTAAACGCAGTTCTTGTTAGTGTTTCTGCTATCAAAATCTGGATTATTTAACACTGAAACGGGGAGAGAATGACTTAATATCCCAATGCATGCGCACCAACATACCCTCCTCAAGGCCACGCCGCGAACAAATTCCTTAATCCATCGTGCATGAATGGAGAAGTTTTCTTCATTTGCCCTCTTTCTCGGAAACAAGTGGTGGTCACTGCCAGTGTCCAAATCATGCATTAGGATCGGAATTGCTTGCGTCTGTTGACCACACGCAACACCGTGATTTCATCCCAGAAGCTGAAAGAAATTTGGTCCCAAACTTGTTCAGGACTCAATGCAAGGCTAGTAAAACGGTTTCGCTGTTAGGAGGACTTTGTTGATCTCCCAAGGAAAAAAGTTGTAATAGTTGAAGGGGATCGTCGTCCATTATCTCCACGACTTCCCACCGGAGGAGACGAGCATTACCACCATTTCTTCTCTGATCTTCTTCCTCCTCCTCCTCTTTCGTCAGGAGGAAGTGATAGAAGGTAGTTTTCCTCATTAAGGAGATTGAAGCAGGAGGAGCATGTTAGAAGAAGAGTACATTTTTAACAAAAGGATTTGAACTGATGGGAAAACATTGAATGCTGGTTTAACAGAAGCGAATGAGTTAATTTCAGATTATGTAGATAATATTGATCCTTGATAATGAGGCATTAAATAGGTTTAACGGGTTGAAATTAATACGGATACTTATAACCCATCAATTTATATCAAAAGAAGATGTTTAAAATTAATGTCAAATTCATATTCATATCAAATAGGCCTGATTTAAAGCTCCCCGTACGTTTACGAAATTCGTTTTCTGTTTTAGCAATAATGATGAAAAAAAATCTTTTTTTGCGTACTTTTACCATTTTCTGTTTTCGTTTTGGATAAAATTACTCAAATAGTAACAAAAAACTGAAAACACCTTCACTCAAACTTAACCCAATATAAGAAAAAATAGCTAATTTTTTTTTGGTGAAAATTATAAAAGTACAGGAATGGATTTTCAAACGAATATGAAAATTATGAAAATGAAAACAGAAAACAAATATTGTAAGCTTACGGGGCCTTATTTTCTGGCCAATCATGGTTCAACATTTATTTAGTTGTATTTTAAAAATTTTAGAAAATACGCCTAGAAATTCGGAAGATAAGGAAGATATCAGTCGAATCCAAATACAAAAGGTATAGATTTTCTGGGTTTACTGAGTGGCAAGTGATAAACTGTATGGTTTGATCATTGTAAGGGTCTACACTCGGCGCCTTATCGTCCTTCACTACTAGATTTAGTTACAGACCAATCACTTATTTTTGGAAGTCATAAAAGTAAGTTCTAATTAACGTCAAGAGACTTTGATGAAAATTTTGGATGGAACTGAATGTTTGGCATTATCGTGATCTTTCTAATTAAAACAACCAAAGGAAAGAAAGAAATCAGATTCTTAAGCTTATGTGTAGTATATCTTTAGCGTTGCCGGTTGGTTTTAAACTTTTAATAATGAAAGTTGCCCTTATATGGTGTCAGATAACTGCTTTGACGAGACCAGAGCAGCCTCGGCTGGTCTTCCAGGCCTAACACTAAAAAGAGAACAAATTGGAGGCATGTGGAGCTGGATACAGAAATATACATCTTGAAAACCTCCATGATTATAAAGGAACAGAAGATACAAACCATCAACATTTGCAGTTTATGGCAGTCAACCCATGCAACAATCAGCTGGTGACTCAACTGTAGGCGTCATAACTTTCATCTTAACGGCAGCTAATGGTCTGGCAAGGACACAGAATATGGGACCTCATAATTTCAATAAGAAACAGACCAACATTTGAAGGCATTAGGATAGAATTGGATGGAAGCTAAACAAGAATGGCCAGTTCATTGTGAACTCTGCTTGGCAACTGCTGAGAACAAGGAAGGAAAAAGTCATATGGTGAAAACTGGTATGGTTCACAGGAAATATTCCAAAATGTTCTGTTATATTTTGGATGTTATGCAAAGAAGGCTTAAGAACTAAAAAACACCTTAAGGAATGGAATTGTATCACAGATGATACATGTTCCTTGTATAGGCAATAGAGTGAAGATGAGAATCACCTATTCTGGAGTTGTCCTTACTCCAGAGAGCTTTGGAAGCTGATATTCTCTAGATTGGAACTACCGTATGACTGGCAGTCCCGGAAGCATTTACTCAAATATGCCTCTGAAAATTTTAGGGGCAAAGGTCTACCGGCCAAGCTGAGGAAATTGGTTATGGCCATTGCAGTGTATATAATCTGGAATGAGAGGAACAACAGAATTTTTGAACAACAACAAAAAACTGTGGAAGAGAATATGTGCAGGATCAAGGAGTTAATACAATGGAGAGTAAGGCGCTCTAGGAAAGTGCATGCAACTAACAAAAACAAGGCAATATGCTGTATATGAAGGATCCATGAAGATATTCTTCTGTCTATTTGACTACTTTAATCACGTATAAGTTAACAAATTATAAGAATTTAAAGTAATAGAAATAATTAACCTTAATCTATTCTTGTCCTTTTGTAATATGGAGATTTAGAATATAGAATAGTGCAAGAAAATGACAATGAAAAAGACAAAGATAAGGTACAAAGAGTAAAAAACACGACAAAATAAAATTTTAATAAACTAATGCTATAATATGTGACATTTTCAGAAATATTTTATATATTTTAAATATATTTATTCATTATCCCAAAAACTAAAAGAGGAGTTCAAAAAATCTTGAGGGGTGCCATGCCCCCCCCTCCCCCTCGGTCCGCCCCTGAGTAAAGTGGCAAGTCCTTTTGTAAGGGATGGATATAGAGATGGATACTGAACTATTGTAAATACATACATTTTATGCAATACAATGACATTTCACCACAAAAAAAAAAAAAAAAAAGATTTGAAGGCATCTTCCCTTCCTATACGGTGGAAGATCCTAAGCATGATATAAACTTTTTTTGACACATTCTCAAGTAGCTTAAACTTTTAAAATAACCAATAACTTAATATGGTATGAAATCTCTATTTGACAAGATTTCATAGTTGATTCTTCCTGCTTGCATTTTGTCTCCCGTTATGGTAATGTAATTTGAACTCTATTATTTGTCTCTCTATACTTGCAATCTGGGACTTGCACATAAGGGAAAATGTTTAGCATGATTCTCATTGTTGGACCTCATTCTTGAACCGGACTTCAATGCAACCATATATTTGCTAGCGCATATCCATCAGTAGATGCGCAACGCCCCCTACATTAAGCATTTTAATTTAACCACGAAAGTATGAATTGAGCAGGTTTCTCATAATTACTTTCAAACTAACCAAGGGCCAGCATGTAGCTTTTCCAAGTCATAGTTATCAATATCATACTGGTACCGGTCGGTACGTACCGTTTTTGCCTTTTACTGGTACAGTACCCCTTACATTTTGTACTGGTCAAAATACCGCTCTGTACCGGTTGTACCGGTCGGTACAGGTGATACCGGCCGAGAACTATGTACCGGCCGAGATATTATGTTTTGTACCGGTTCTTTAAAAAAATGTAAAAGTAATAAATTTTGTTAGAAATTTTGTAAATTGACTATATAAAGACTAAATAGAAAAACACTCTAAGTTCTTTTATATCAATCAAAGCCTCTGTAACTTCTTGCTCATAATATTCACTTAGTTTTGATTTACTTTATACTTGGAAGCTTTGATCACATTCTTTCATCTATATGATGTATTGCTTTACATATGTCTGCGCGAGCACACACAAACACACATGCACAAAAACAACTTATTCTTGAACCTGAAGACATTATTAATGAACAAACAATTTATTCTTACATAAGAATTTACGAATGAGATCGTTGAAAATGAGGATAATCCTAGAGGAGATAATTCAATTGAATAAGCTATTTAGTTTATTTGAAAATTAACGTAATTTAAGTTCTATAGGACAAACAATTTATTCTGGAAGAGCTGTTAGTAAAAAAAAATGTATATCTTGTTAGTTAACCAATGAATGAATATTATAAATGTATATTATTGATGAAAAATTTGAGACGGTACCGGTACGTACCATTTTATATAAAAAAAAAATGGTACGCACTCCGGTACGATATTCATAAATATGTTCCAAGTGCCTTAGGCCTCTGGACCGGACATTTCTATTAAAGCAAATTTCTGTCTAATTTGATACACATACACATTATCATACACCTCGTAATTTCAATCATTTAGCAATCAGAAAAATCACATTACTAATTAACTGTTACCTAACTTAGATAAAACAAGGACTGAATCTCACCGGAAGCATAGAGACAGAGACTTCAATTTAGTTATACGGAAGAAACGACTCAATACGGATTAGATTAGTACTCAGAGCGGATAAGATCACCAGCAGCGGCCTCGCCGATCGATCTTAATTAAATGGCACTATGCTTAACACATGCAATTCTAAGTGCAGAGTGACATGACATACCTGAGAGGTTGGCAGAAGTAGATGTAGGGGGAAGGGGCAGGTTTCAGTCTTGAAGTCTGTCTATCACTGGCAGTCCTTCGTGAGTGCGGCTCCCGAGGCCGCTATTCCGTAATCGGAATAGATGTCAATGGCTGGCCGTACTGAGAACGGCCGTAAATCGCAAACTGAATGATCGGGCATAGGTAGACTAGCAGACAGCAAATTTTTGATTTAATAACTTCAAATTTGTATCCGTGGAGTTCAATCAACCTTCCGGATCGAAAGAACTTTCCATTCCAAGCTATCGGCACGAGACAATGCAAGCAAGCCAGTCTGGTAATTACTAATATAATATAATAGAAAATGATTGTCTTTTTCTGTATGTTTTCCCGGTTCCGTTGCTATCGCAGACTTTAAGTTCACACAATCGATCGGATCATCTAGATATCTCTTCAACACAACATAGGTCATCGAAAGGATCTCGGAGACCCACCAAAGCACGAAAGCCAGGATCTTTCAGAAAATGGATTCCTATTCGAAGAGTGCATAACCGCCTGGATAATTCCACACTAACCCGAGATTTTTATTGGGAGGTATGGGGAAGGAATTGGAATGAGATAACATTGCCTGATACAACAGAATAATCTTCTTTTTTTGAGAATAATAAAAAATGGAAAGTGTTCAATTGGAAAATAAAAACGTGATTAAATTGGTCGTAATTACTCTTTGAGGCGGAATAGAAGAAGGGAGGGGACTCCCCAATGCGAAAAATGATCCAATGAGGCAATGACTGAAGCAATCAAGAACAACCCATTAGTACAACGAAAACACCCAGCAAGCGGAAAAGGCTTGGCATACCAATAGAAATTGGTGCGACAATTGGGTCAGAAAATGCTATGTTAAAAGTCAATGATGACGAGCTTTTCTAAAGGATGGGTAATTATATGTGGGAGTCAGAAAATTCTCAATGCACATAATACGAGAGCATATGTGACTTAGCGATTTAGGGCTCTCAAAATAACAAGGGTCAAGTATTTTTCTGTAACGTCATTCATCTTTCGTAAGCACACCACAAAGTTGCTATCTTCAGTGCACCCATGTACTTGCGGAGTAAAAAAAACTAATGAATTGTATTAGACTAGTGGTTGGGAAGGCATAATATGAACCGTAACCCGAGTTGTTCTATATATTAGACTCGTATTAAATGTAATTCAAGCTTAAATATTAGTCGTTAATGGTTGACCTCAAGCATATTAGTCGTCCCTTTAAAGATCGTTTACGTAGCCACACCGTGGATAAGTCATTGGACACAACAATTTTACAAAATATAAAGAAAGTCACAATAAAGAGTATGACTTAGATTTTTCATCATTTAATCTCGTTTCGTGGAAATGCACCCGAAGTAATAATATACATTCTCCATTTATATCCAAAATTTTGTTTTTCAGATCATTTGACAAAAGTGTCCGCCAAAATGGATTGATTCACTGCTGTTAACTTTACGAACCAGAATATTTTACCTCACTTTAAATAGTTAGAATTTGGAAGACAAGTTTAGGAATAGAAACGGACTGACTTGACATAGTGACATGTCATGGCATTGAAGATAGGACGGGGTTTCTGATAAAGTCTCATTACCCTACATACACTAATATTGGAGAGAAAGATGAGCGTAGCCACCACCACCACCACAGAGGTGCCTTATCATCTCACACCAGAAGTCCCCTCCCAGAAAACAATCTTAAACCTCTTGAACTCCAAATGCAGCACTTCCTTGCAACATCTCAAGCAAGCCCATGCTCTAATAGTAAAGACTGACCATTTTCAGGACCATTTTGTAGCTGGGACCTTAGTGAAATCCTATGCAAACCGTTATTTTGGTACCTTGAGCTGTTCAGTTAAAGCTTTTCACCAAGTGTCAAATCCAAATGTGTTTGTATGGAATTCGATAATGAAAGGGTGCCTTGACAACAATGAGCCATGTATGTCCATGTCTTTTTATTGTGATATGGTAGTTTCGAATTCTAGGCCTAATAAGTACACTTATCCCACATTGTTGAAAGCTTCCGCTATTGCAAAAGCAGTTCAAGAAGGTCTGCAAATCCATGCTCATGCCGTGAAACATGGATTTAATGGAGATGGGTATGTAAAAAGTGCTGGAATTCAAATGTATGCTTCTTTTGGGTATCTAAAGGAGGCTAAGAACATTCTTGATTACGATGGGTTATCAGATGTTATTTGTTGTAATGCTATGATTGATGGATACTTGAAATGCGGGGACGTCGAAGGTGCTAAGATGGTGTTTGAAAATATACCTAAGAAGAATGTTGGCTCTTGGAATGCAATGATTAGTGGGTTTGCAAGGTGTGGGATGATTGAGGCAGCAAGAGCATACTTCAATGAAATGCCAGAGAAAGATGATATATCATGGAGTGCAATGGTCGATGGTTACAACAGGGGAGGGTATTACAAGGAAGCATTGGAAATTGTTCATGAAATGCAGAGGAAGAATGTTAGGCCAGGGAAATTTATTCTGTCGAGTGTGGTTGCCGCGTGTGCCAATCTTGGGGCTCTTGATCAGGGGAAATGGTTACATTCTTATGTGAGAAGGAACTCAGTTCCAGTTGATGATGTATTAGGAGCCTCTTTGTTGGATATGTATGCTAAATGCGGGCGAATAGATTTGGCCTGGGAAGTTTTTGAGAATATCAAACTGAAAGGAACCTTTTCTTGGAATGCCATGATTGGGGGGCTTGCTATGAATGGAAGGGCAGAGGATGCAATGCAGCTTTTCTTGAAGATGCAGCGAGAGAAGGTGAAACCGGACGATATCACGTTTACGGGTGTTCTAAAAGCTTGTGCTCATGCAGGCTTGGTAGAAGAAGGTTTGAAGTATTTGGATAGTATGAATCAATTGTATGGAGTAACCCCCACAGTGGAGCACTACGGTTGTGTTGTTGACCTCTTGGGAAGGGCGGGGCTTTTAACTGAAGCGGAGGAAATGATATGTTCGATGCCAGTGAGACCAAATGCAGCAGTTTGGGGAGCACTATTGGGTGCTTGTAGAATTCATGGAAACTTCGATTTGGGGGAGAGAGTGGGGAGGATACTGCTTGAATTGGAGCCGCAAAATAGTGGACGTTATGCGTTGTTATCAAACATCTATGCAAAGGCGGGAAGGTGGGATGAGGTTGCAAGAGTGAGAGAACTGATGAAGCAAAGGGGGGTAAAGACTGTTACTGGAAGCAGCATGGTTGATTTGGATGGAGTTGTTCATGAATTCAAAGTGGGCGATGGGTCGCATCCAGAAACAAAGGAAATCTATTTGATGTTGGAAAAGATGTTAGGCAAATTGCAGTTGAAAGGCTATTCACCAGACACCTCCGAAGTTTTATTTGACATAGATGAGGAGGAGAAGGAAACTGCTGTGTGGCACCATAGTGAAAAGCTTGCAATTGCCTTTGGGCTGCTTAACACGACACCAGGAACAACCATCCGCGTAGTAAAGAATCTAAGAGTGTGCGGTGACTGCCATTCGGTGGCCAAGCTCATTTCAAAAGTATATAACAGGGAGTTAATTGTGAGGGACCGTGTCCGCTTTCATCATTTTAAAAATGGAACATGCTCGTGTAAGGATTTCTGGTAGTTACAGAAACCAGTAGCAGAACCAAGAGAAAGATATGGATGTGAGGTGGAATCATGTGCACAGAAGGCTGGAAAGATGTTATACTGTTCTTTTCTTAAACAAAAGTTATCACAAATTATGCCGTAGAGATTGAATAAGTTGGTAGAAATTGTCATCCTGGATAACTTATTGCTGTAGAAGTGAAATCATATCGTAGTTTGTATGCAAGCTATGGCTTTTAGTTTCGTGTAGATTGGAACTGTATAAATTATTAGTTACATAAAAAAATCTTTATAAATTTGCTGTGCAACAATAGTAATGGCACCCGATCCTAATTAAGGCGTTGAGGACGACTCCATGTTAACTTGCTCTTCCTATATGGCCAGCACCAAGTGCGTAACACTCTGTACTTAAGAAGGCGAAACACATCATTTGATTTTGACAACACGGAATGAACTCAAAGACACAGGACCCAAGCAATCCTGCATATCGAAGACGAATAGTGATTGCAGACTTGCAGGTTATACTGATTGAGCTACCTAGTATTGAATCCAAGGAAGAGAGTGGAGTATATATTAACTGTCATGATTGTTGGGAAGCTAAGGAAAAAATGGGAGCACAGAAGAGCATAATATGCAGTGGGAACTTCACAAAAGATTGTCATGTTTCCATTTTAGGGATCATTCATGAAAGTTGCCGCATCTAACACAGTAACTTCACAAAAAATGCCGGCAACTACGATGACCGGTGGATGGCAAGTTGATAATGTCGTCGTTACAAATGATCACCTGATCATGATACCATTTTAACACCTGAAAGAATCACCTGTGCTCATAGATCAAGAGCCCATGTTAATATGAGATTGGGATCTGTACGTTTAACACGGTCATTGTTCCAAAACAGGCTGCAAGAATTTGCAATTTGATGAACCTGTCTTGGTGTTGAGCTGTTAAGTTTTCCTCGTACTATAGTTCATATTTCAAGTCACAAACACCCAACAATTAACCTCGAGTATCAATAATGCAAAGAAAAGACTTCATGAGACCAAGTTATAGTAGAGGTCCATATGTGGCTAATTATTGGTTCCTTTAGGGGTACTGATAGCAGATGACAAAGAAAAGACTTGGATTCGTTCTAACTAGTTACTACTTCGTAGTATTATTACCTACAAAAGGGCAACCACAACGTTAATTAAGCCAGGCTAAAGACAACGTAAAAAGAAAAAAAAGACTCGGTTCTCGCTGTTTGTAAAGCGAAAGTTTGGGGTGCAATCTTATGTTTTGGTGGTAAAATCTCATGGCCAAACATTTGCAGCCGGCATCCATGTGACCTCCCTAATTAATTAACTAGAGTCGGTGAATTTTTTTTTATTATAGTCGAAAGAAGCAGTTATCTATCAAATGTTAAAAAACTTCTAACAACGAACAAGACTAACTTTTTTTTTTCTATAATTAGAAAGTAACATCTTATAAAGGGATATAGTTACAAATTTAATAAAAAAGGCTTCACTCTCTAGTTTGATTTGTCAAATAACATAAATCAAATCTTTTATTAAAATGTACATTTATCGCAATATATTCTTTATACTGAGAGTAAATTCATAGAAAATATTAGACTTACATCGAGCTTCAATCACCTTACCGGAAGGAAGAAAAAAGGAATGAGAGAGAGAGCATGAATTATGAAACGGCTAACAATTGGATTAAAGGTAAGAAGTGCCAAAAAAAATTCGGACACAAATTAATCAATGTAAACCGAAAACCCTTCCCCGCCACTCAAACAAACGGATATATTTACAGAGCGCAAAATAGTCCAGGAGGGAGATAGAGAGTATAGAGAGAAATGGCGCTGAGACTGCTATCAACTCCATCTCCCACTTCTTCTTCCTCGCAATCGCACCTCACCTCCTTCTTTTTTAGCTCCCGATCGCTATCGAGACCTCACTCTGTCATCCAACGGCGGTCGAGAGCTCCGACATTCTCGCGCCGGCTGGTCGCCAGGGCATGCGTGAAACTGGAGGAGGAGGAGAGTGCCGCCGGAGGCACCGGAAGCGAGTGGGGGAAGGTGTCGGCGGTGCTTTTCGACATGGACGGAGTGCTCTGCGACAGCGAGGAGCCGTCGCGGCTTGCCGCCGTCGACGTGTTCGCCGAGATGGGCGTGGAGGTTGCCGTTGAGGACTTCGTGCCTTTTATGGGCACAGGTAATTTCGCTCTGACTCGATTTTTTTTTGTTTTGTCGCTATAGGTCTTAAGATTGTGTAATACACTTGGCAGAGCACTACCACTTACAGGGAAATTGCAGAGGAAGGAGAGAGAAGAGAGAGGAAATAACCCAAATTGGAAGAGAAAGGAAAGTAGTTCCCATTCATAACCCTCACACGTCTCTCGTCAACCTCATATATGGTGTTACAATCCATCTCGCACAACAACAAATCGAAACAAAGACTCAAAACAAGTGCGGGAATGTACGGGGAGGGGAGCGCTTGTGCACGTACGAGACTCAACTGCTAATTAACAACAGACTTTTAAACTAAACTTAATCGATGATGTCTTGGCCTACTCAATTACTTCTATTTCCCGCTTAATCTCGTCCATCTAAGCTGATCCAACGGCTCCTGTTGCTGCTGCCTAGCTTTTCCCTCTTAGTGCAGCTAAGCTGATCAATAGCTCCTGCTACGATTGAGCGTTTGAGCTTGATCTTGAAGGTCTTGGTAGACGATCCTTGTCCCCAAGGATCGAAGTCAGAAAACCTTTGATTGATAACGTCCCAGTCGTCCCAGGCTGAGCCTGCTTGACATGACTGTGACCACTCAACTAAGACTTGAACCACAGCATCATTATCCGTCTTGATCGTGCGATAATCACGGAATGCAATAGGTTCCACCAGTAATTTTTTATCTGAGCCAAAATATGGTAGGTTTGAAGACACTGGAACATCTTACCCAACCTTTTTTTCAACAAAGACGCATGAAGAACAGGGTGAATAAAAGCTGTCGGTGGAAGTAGGCAACCTTGCCAATTTTTTTATCCAATTCAGAAGGTCCATAGCATTTGCCATTTGGGGTATAGTTTGAGATTGCACCTTAATGCCAGGGAATTTTGCCCATAAGGTTGCAACCTCAAATTCACCCAATGCCCCTCTGTAAACTCTCTCTCACTCCAATGCTGGTTAGCATACTGGCTCATTCTCGCTTGAGCTTCTTCCAAATGACTCTTAAGGAGATGGATGAGGGCAGTTCTCGCCTTGACAAATTGGTCCAGATATGGGATGTTGGTGGGAGGTAAGAGCGTGCAGTGGTTTTGGCTTATACCCATTCAGAGCTTCAAAGAGGTAGTTCCCTAAACATCTATCGACTCTCTCTTTTTGGCCATCTGTCTCAGGGTGATAGGCTGAGCTAAGGAGGACTTTTGTGTCCATAAGCTCAAACTAGTGTTGCCAAAACTGACTGGTAAATATCTTGTCTCTGTCAGAGACAATGCTAGTTGGAACCCCATGCAGCATTTCCAAAGAACACTTGGGCCACACATTGAGCGGTAATGGGATGCGAGAAGGCCATGAAATGTGAATATTTGCTGAGCTTGTCAACCACCATTAGAATGATATCTTGCCTGCAGAGCCTGGCAAACCCTCAAAGTCCATACTCACATCTGACCAGAGTTAGAGATGGTATTGAAAGTGGTTGAAGAAGGCCAGGGGGCTTAACACTCTTAGCCTTGTTCCTTTGGCGGACATCACAATGGTATATGTATGTTTCCACTTGTGAGAACATTTTGGCCGGTGGAAGTACTGTGTTAGCCTGTGAAATAAACCTTAATACCAGAATGACCACCAGCTCCAGAATCATGCAGCTGCTTTATCGGCTTGAGTCTGAGATGACCTTGAGTGTCCACATAATGTTTCCCTCTGCATCTCAGTAGGCCATTGCAGTAGTTATATTCTGAGGTAGCCATTGGCTGCAGCACTAAGGAAGCAATGTGTTGTTGAGCTTCACTGTCTCCCACCAAACTTTGCTCCAGTTCTTGATGCCACAGTCGTTCAACTCTACTAACGGCTAAACAAGTTGAACCTGGTAGCCTTGACAAGGCCTTAGCAGGCCCTTTTTGTAATGAATCACAAACTCATAGCCCAATAGCTTGGATAGGCATTTTTTATGTAATAGATGGTAACTCTCTGGCCTAGCAGCTACTTGAGACTGTGATTGACAGTGCACAGCAAACTGGTTGATGACATATATATGAGTTCCAGTTGGTAATTGCACAACTGCCAATATTTCTTTGTCATATGTTAACATACCCAATGTCTTAGGCCCCCAAGCCTTGCTGAACTGCTGAAGTTAGCTAGAGGGTGACCTTGCTGCTACAAAACTGCTCCCATCCCTGATCCCTCTATCTCTGGGATCTGTTTCTAATCCAAGTGGTAGGTGAAAATTAGGGATAGCAAGAGTAGGAGTAGAGACCATAGCTTCCTTGAGTTGAGAGAAAGCCTTAGAAGCTTCAGGGTTCCATTGGAAACTATCCTTCTTGATATTTGTTGTCAATGGCTTGGAAATGAGGCCAAAGTACTTGACAAATCTTCTGTGCTAGCCTGTTTAGCCCAAAAAGCCTCTTAATGCCTTGGCACTAGCTGGGGGTGGCCAATGTACCATTGCCTCTATTTTGGAATGGTCAGCCGCTACACCTTGGCCAGAGATGATGTGGCTTAGGTACTCCAGTTGAAATTGAGCAAATAAACATTTGCTTCTGTTTTAAGACCAGCTTTAAGTGATGCTCATGCTCTGAAAGGTCTTGGCTGTAGACCATGATGTCATCAAAGAAAACTAATACATATTGCCTTATATAAAGCTTGAACACTAAGTTCATTAAGGCTTGGAAACTAGCTGGTGCATTAGTGAGCCCATAGGGCATTACCTTATAGATTAAAATGTCCAAAACAAGTGGAAAAGGCAGTTTTATGGATGTCTTCTGGTGCCATCTTGTTTTGGTGATATCCAGTCTGAGGTTCAATTTAATGATATCCGGCCCTAAGGTCCAATTTGGTGAAGTTGGTAGCTCCCTGCACTCATCTAGTAGATCATCAATGACATGAATGGGGTATCTGTTCTTGATTATGATTTTATTTAACTCCAGGTACTCAATGCACAGTCTCCAAGTTCCATCCTTCTTTTTCACTAATAGCACTGGTGATGAAAAAGAGAAATTGCTAGGTTGTGTGATACCCGAGTTCAGCAATTCATTCATAATTTTCTCAATCTCAATTTTCTGTGCATATGAGACACTATGGCCTGAGGTTAACTGGTTGAGCATTTGGTTGCAAAGGAAATGCGTGGTTATGAAATCTGTGAGGTGGCAGGGTGGTTGCTTCTTGGAATGCATCATATAATTCTTGAAGTAGCTCAGAAATGGAGTGGGGCGTAATGGAGGGTGTTGGGGCAGGTGTAACTGCAAAAAGTTGGCCATAAAGTGTGCCTGGATGCTTGTTTAGCTGTTATGCAAAGCAATAGCTAATATAAGCTTGATAATAGTCTTGGCTTGGTTTCTTTGGCTAGGAGCAGTGTCTGCCAAGATAGGTTGCTTCTCTCCTTGGTGCATTAAATTTTGCCCCTTTTGTAATCAAACTCAATAGGCCCCATAGCAGTCATCCATTGGGTGTCTAGGACAAGGTCAACCCCAAAAAGGAATGATCCTAACAGGGGTGCAATAGGAAGCACCGACATCTCATATAGGTCGAGGTATAGTGTCCGATACCTATCGACACCTCGACACAACCTACACCTCCAGACACGTGTCCGACATCTCTCAGCGGTGTCTGAATTTATTTATTAATTAGCAGACACCGTGTCGGGCACCTCTTGAAGAAGTATCGAACACCTTTTGAAGAATTGTCCGCACGTATTGGGCCAAAATACAATATTTTAAACCTATTTCAGGGTCAGCTGTAATAAATGACAAATCTTGGGCTTTTTTAGAAATGAATTTTTAAGCCAAATCCTAACTAGAACAACATAGAAAAAGGTACCCTTCTTCTTTCTCTTTCATCTCTTTCTCTTTTCGCTTCGTTTTGTTACCAAAAGCACCCGAGCTTACCAGTCCAAAGGAAACTACGTCAACATATCCTACCTCATTTAAAGACCCATCTGGTTATATAAGACCTCTTCTTGATCCTTTGGCCCCATGTTTTTCCCCACTCTCTTGTTACCGATACTGTTAAGACATTTAACTGCTTTCTTATTACCGACCTTTTTTGTTACTGTTGAGACTATTTCATGTTACTGTCTTTCTTTCTCATCCATTTTGAACAAAATTCAGCTACTCCAATTGATGTTTATTCTTATTATGTATATATTGAATATATTTATCTATACATATATAAAAGTATGTATGAGCTTAAATGGCAAATCTTTTTTTTAAAGTACCCTTTTCTAATTGATTTTTCCATAAAAGGTTAAGGCTGAGTAAGGGTGTTTTTGACTTATAACATTTCTTTCCCATTAAATATCCTTTTTTAAATAGAGTGTTATTTAAATTTGAGGGTCTTTTTGACTTCTCATATGATATCAAACCTCTTTCATTAATATATCTTTATTGGAATATATGTTTTTGTTAGTAAAAAAGGGTTGTTTTGACTTTTTTTTAAAAAATGAAAAATCCTAGAAAATTGTCCTTGAACTCTTGCATACTCTCTAATTATTGAAAAAATTCCTATCAAACCCTATCGCCTCCATTCACGTTAAAACTAAACTACCTTAGAGTTACTACATCTTCTCTATCATATTCAATTATAGAAAACAACTTGCGGAGAACAGAATTTTCTATGGACTTTTTCGAGAAATGTAACATACCTAAACTAAATTGAATATTTTGTCAGAAACTCAATCCTTTTTAGTTTTTATTTCATATTGTATGTTGATGCGGTATGCTACAAATTTGAATTATTTTGCATGTATACAGATTTCAATACAAACATATTAGTACATTTAAATATTGTAAACCTGAAGTTCAATTCTAGATTTTGAATACGGACATATTGATATAAGGAAGCTATCGTAAAATTGGAGTTTTTTAGGACTTTCTAAATGCATATGTAATCCTGACTGGGGTTAAATGGCTAATCCTTTTTTTTCTCCTTAAGATGTCCTTTTAAATTGGAGTCTTCATATAAAATTAGTGTTGATTAGGGGTGTTTTCTTCTTGAAACTTTTTTCCCATCAAATACCCATTTTGAATTAGAGTGTTGTTAAAAAAACTTGTTTTTGACTTCTCTTAAGATATCAAGCATCTTTCTTTAGAATACCGTTATAGGAATATATGCTTTAGTTAGAGTTAAGGGTTGTTTCGTCTTTTATGAAAACCTATAAAATCACTCTTGAATCCCTGCATGTACTTTGATTACCGAAAAAGTTTCTATCAAAACCTATCATCTCCATTCACGTTAAAGTTAAACTACCTCAGAGCTACAACATCTTCTCCATCAATTTCGATTAATGAAAACAACTTGTAGAGAATAGTGTTTTCTCTAGCTCTTAAGAATAAACATAATCTACCTAAACTAAATTAATATTTTGTCAGAAACTCAATCCTTTTATTAATTTTGTATTTCATATTTGTTATTTGACGGGTATGCTACAAATTTCAATTATTTTGCATGTATATGTATTTCAATGCAAACATATTTGTACGTCGAAACTATCATAAAATTGAAAGATTTCAAATTACGGACATATTGGTTTAATAAAGCCATCTTAAAACTGGAGTTTTTTAAAAAATCTTTAAATGCATAAGAGTTGCTAGATCGTACTATTCTGCTCCTAATTATAATTTGAGTTCGTGGCAAGTACATAATCTTATATTTGTATTAGAGTTATTGGAATATTCTTATTTACATGACAACATATCTTTCATATGATTATCGTCTTTCTATGATCCACTATATGCCGAGATATCATATATTTATATGATAACATATTTTTCATATGGCTATTGTCTTTGTAGATTTCACTCTTATAAGTGATAGGATTAGATGAAATCCAATTGATAAAGATTCCAATTTATTTCGGCTCAAATAATTAATAATTTTTTTGAGCTTGAAAACTCTCTAGTTTTGATACGCAAGGGGTTAAATAACTAAATTTTTTTCTTAAAATATTCTTTTTAAGTTTTCTAAATATTTTGACATTTTAGAAGGTGAGGCTAAATTACTACCGTTTTGGCTGACTTTAAACATTTTGACGTTAAAGAGGTTCACTATTGCATCTTTTAGTGACAAAACATTATGAATATAACGAAAATGGGTAAGGATCTGGCCCTAGCGTATAGAATTATCTCAAGGGATTAAAATGGCTAAACATTTTTCATTAAATATACCCTTCTAGAAATAAAAGGTTTACAAAAATTAAGTGTATTTTTTACTTTTAAGAAGGTGAGCCTAAACTACAACATCTTTAGTTAAATATAAACAATTTGTTGCTAAAAATGTTAAAAATTCACTTATACATCTTTAAGTGACAAAAATGTGGGAGTGGATCTAGCGCAATCATATAAATATGATGCTTACTCTTTGTTCACCTTAAAACTTACTAACATCAAAACGATAAATGAGCACCTTAATTTTCGCTACTCTATATAGAATCGTTCCTAAGTCCTCGTATTATCATGTTCTTTTTTTATATTTTTAAAGGTGCACCGGCTATTGCCTCTACTAACTTTTGCATATGTCTGCAAATTTAAATTTATTGACATAGGACAGAGTCAGAATATTTACAAGTTCGACTAGGCCTTCTTTTCTTAACTTTTATGTTGAATTTATGTGTTATTTTGTGTTTGGTAAAATAGTGGATTGTTATAATTTTAGGACCCTTGTCCCTGAGGCAGGGTGAAATTACAATAAAAGAAGCTAAGTTTCAAAAGGTAAAGCCATATTGATCCGTTAAAAAATTTTACTTTTCTGCTTATATCATCAATACGTATTTTTTTTAATGTCAATACTGCCCTCATTTTGTATCTATAAGGTACATACAATATAAAGATTTACAAATCCTAATTTTTTAAATTAGGGTTTCAACCCAAAATTCTCCCCCCATCCTCTGCCGCCGCACCTTCCTTAGTAGCATTCAACCTGAAAATCAGCAGCCTGACTCAGCCTCACCGGTCTCTTCCCGGCACCGACGAACGACAACCTCCTCGTTATCCCACCCCGTCTGGCCGCTCCCACCCCGTCTGTCTGCCTCCACCGCCGTAAACGTCCCCGGCAACAGAACAAACATAAAAACTTCAAAGCCGCCAAATAAGTCATGAATCTGTAACATTAGTTGAGGGTGTGTGTGTAGGCGTGTTAACTAGAGGTGTGGTGGGTTGTGGAAGGCTGATTCATGGCGATTGTGGTTTGTGGATGACCGATTTGAGGCGGTGGTGGAAAGCTACTCTGGTGGTGGTTAATGGCGGTGGCTACCGTGGTGTTGGGTAGTAGTTTGACGCAAACAAAAAAATCTTATACATCTTCAAGATTTTAAACCCCAAATTCAAATTTTCATTTTTGTTCATTTGGTTTGTTGAATTGTGATGGTTTGTTGCAAGTGATTGGAGTGAGAAAACTGTGATAATTGATTGGGGTGAGAAGGCTGAAAAAGGTGAGAAAGCTGAAGAACGCGAAGATGGTAGGATGCGATTGTGGCTTTGGTTGTGGTGTGTGGGGTGTGTGTGTGGGTCTGTGTGTATGTAGAAGCTGAAGAAGTGTAAAGGGATGATGGTGGTGGTGGGGCTGTACGGTGACATGAAGGTATGAGGAATGGCATTTGAAGAATAACATGCCTAAGTGATGGCCATCCTGGTCTTTTCATCCTTTCAGTATTTTTGTTCGGTCAACGGACATAAGTACTATTTGTTCCAACTAATGGACAAGCGTGTAATTTTACCCTAACCTCAAGGTCGCGGCCCGTGAGTGTAATTAACCCTATAATTTTCTTGACTCTCAAAACCATATGCCATGGGTAATAACTTTTTTCCTTTTTATTTTGATAATACGGGTTCTCGTTTGATGAATGATCTGTGTTATGAATTATTCTGATAACTTTTGTTGAGTTTGTATTTATATTAAAACTTTAATGCGTATGTATAAATATAGGGTGAAAAACATAGGTTTGCGAATATTATTGAAATTACTTAGTTTGTTACCATTATATGATATCAAGTTCAGACATTCATTTCGTAGTATAGATTTCAAAAGGACGGACACGCACACACACGCATATGTACATAGTCTTTTTAGTTGAGTAAGTGTGGTATTATCATATAAGTTTGTGTTAAAAATGAAAGTCTTCGGCAAATATATGCTAAATTACATGCACAACTAAAGTAATAGCCTTGTTGTACTACTAAGATGAATGAGGTCATGCTAGATAAGAATAAAATTGAGCTTTAAAGTACACTATTAAGAGAAATTTAGAATACATTATAGATTCTTTAATTGAAAAGTAGAAAAAAGAAAGTATAATTAAGATTAAGCGTAGTTTTAGACAAATTGTACTCGAACGTTGGAACTTAAGATAGAAAAAGTTGAAAAAAGACTTGCTTTGACTGGACGCTTATTTAGGGTATGAACCTTATTTTATGTATTTTCCATTCTATCCCAAGAGGGGGGGGGGGGAGGTAGAAAGTGATTCAATAGAGAGAAATGGGTTGGTGGAGGATTAAAGTGGAGACAGAAGTAGAAAAAAAGTGTTAAAAGGGTAAACATGTAAGAACATCTACAAAATCTTTCTTAATTTGAAAACTGATCAATTTTTTTGGAACAGTCCAAAAAGGTAATATGATCATTTTTTTGGGATAGACGGAGTAATAGCCTAGCATTACCTAAAGAAAGTAAATTGAGGGATATTTTGACCCTCAATAATCATCGGTACAAGAAATGACCATCACTCTACGGAAAGAAACAAGATGGATAATGAATGATACTAAAAATCCCAAGTGATTGTACTTTGAACTTCAGTGGTGATGCTTCGAGGAAAAAATGCTAAAACTCTAAAAGTGAACGACATAAAATTTTTGGGAAGATCATTGAAAGTTAGGGCTACTAAATTTATTATCTAAGCAGTTCAGTTTTTCTATGTGTCCTCCTAGATCTCTTGAGTTCACTTGATTCTTGGTTTTAAATATGCAACATTTAAGCTCCTAACCCATTTACAAACTTTGTTATACATTTGTTAATCATAACTTCTTTCCACTAGACACTTTACTTTCGACAATCCTTTTTGGGTTAATATTTGAACTTTCGTTAATATCACTTAATTATAATTCAAACTTCTTCTCAATTTCACTTTCTAGATTTATATATATGCCATCAAAACATATTACAAGAAATTAGACAACTTCAATGTATACACTTGACATTAATTATCTCTAAACACTTTTTTTTCACTATTATTAATGCACAGTCCAACTTGTAGTGTTTCGTGAGAGTTAGATATTTGTGAAAGATGTTTGAGACTGATTACAATGTTAGTGTACCTTGGATAACAAGATAAAATATGGAACGGTCATGATTCTCATCAGCGACAACTTGATGTGACGAAAGAAATAACTATGATAAATAGTGAAAAATATTGATGATAATTGGCGTAAAAAATTTGGTTTTGAAAGTAAGACATGTTTTGTTCAATGAACTTTTCATACTTTGAGTCTTTGATTAGTGGTTAACAGCTGATTTATTATTATGGTTTAATTATAATAGTCGTTTTGATAAATTTCAATTATTTTTTTACCAAGATTTATAATATTTTTATTTCAAATCACTACATAACGTGCAAAGCACGTGATCGTTACTAGCACATATAAATATGTGTGTGTGTGTCTATATATATATATAAACAAAACAAAAATAGATAAAAAATTCACCGGTGTCTTGTGGTGTCCAAAATCTCGTTTTATGGAAATTGCGGTGTCTGGTGTCTCGGTCGGTGTCGGTGTTGGATGCGGTGCCCGTATTTGTGCTACCATTATGTCGGACTCCTCGCAGTGTCCGTTTAAGCTCAGGGCACACCTCATCACTCACAATTTCAGTACCATCAGCCACAATCACAATCTTAGGAGATGCAAGTACAATAGTATACCCAAGTCCTTTATAGAACCTTTATCCGAAAAGCTGTGAGTACTGCGAGTATCTACTAATATAGTGCATGTCTTGTTATGAACATGGCCTGTGACCTTAAGTATAGTGGTGGATGGATTAGCTGTCAGGACATGCACTGAGATAGAGCTCTCTTCCACCGGTGGTGTTGCTTCAGTTGGCTCTGGAGTGGCTTCAGTTGTGTTGGACAGTCTTCCCTAGGTTCATCTTTAGAGACCATCAAGGTTATTTGTGCTTGCTTGCACTTATGCCCTCTGGTGTACTTCTGATCACACCAATAGCAGAGTCCTTGGGCAAGTCTTTGCGGGAAATAGGAAGGTTTCACCTGCTTGACATTTGGTTCCGTAACTGGTGTGATTTTGTCAGGGACAGGTAGTAGTCCTTTCTTTTGGTTAGCAGGGATGGGGTCGAATCGGTCGATCTTTTTGCCACTGAGAGGAGGTGTACTGAGCTGGGGTGGTTTGGATGTGACTTGGTTTTTGGCTTAGGTGTAGGGAATTAGCAAGTGGTCCAGTGAATGCCTTTGGGGGTGCTTGGATATGGCCAAGAGCTGGCTCCTGTTTTCCAGCCAACAAGATGGCTCGAGATAGTGTTCTTGGCTCCCATTTCTCAATATCCCACCTGATTTCAGGTTTCAATCCCCCAAGAAAGCTCTGAGTAAAATATTACTCGATCAAATTTGTCAGTTTCAGCCTCCAATTGAGCCCTTAAGGTCTCAAATTGATCAAAGTGTGCAGCTACACTGCCAGTTTGCACCAAATGGTGAAATTTTGTAATTACATTATTTTGGAAGAGCTTTGCAAACCTGGCTTTACGGTCTCGTTTGAAGTCATTCCAGCTCACCCTTCCTCTATTGTGCATATAGTTTTCGTACTAGTGCATTTGAAGTTATTCCAAGTCACCATTCCTCTTTTGTGCATATAGGTCTCATACCAGTGCTGAGCCTGACCTTCAAAGTGAACTGATGCAAATTCCACCTTCAGGTGGTCTTCTACTGGATTGGAAGTTACTTCTCAGCCTTTCCTAATCCAAGCCCTAGAATCATCTCTCGAGAAATATGAAGATTGAAATTTGGGTCTCTTTTAGTAAGGAATGCCATTGGAAACCTGGTAATAGTGGATTTGAGGTGGGTCTGGGTTACTTGAGGTGAGGGTGAAGTGCGATGACGATAGGAGGTTTCACCCGTGTGACTCCCTTTTGTGGCAAGCAACTGTGTTACCATGCCTTTGATTTTATCTCCTTTTGACATTTTCATCTTCACATCTTCTAGTGAAGATTGTAGCTCCATCATTGAAGTGTCAATAGTGGAGAATTTGGCCTGAATTGAGCTTCCATAAGCTGGACATGTTCATCCATATTGGATGCATTCTTTTCTTTGTTTTTGCGGGGGTAACCCATGGATCTTCAAAGACGATTAACCGAAAGGTCCTTGTCTTAGATAGGTCGTGGATCAAGCTCTGGTCCCAATTGTAGGGCACTTAGTAGAGCACTAGGAAGGAGGAGAGAGAAGAGAGAGAAAATAACAGAAATTGGAGGAAAAGGAAAAGTAATTCTCATTCATAACTTTCACATATCTCTCATCCACCTCATATAGTGGTTACAGTCCATCTCACTAAACAACAAATCAAAACAAAGATGCAAAACAGAAATGCGGGAATGTAGGGGAAGGGGAGGGGTGTGTGCCGTACAACACTCAACTGCTAATTAACAGACTTTTAAACTAAACTTAAACGACGACATCTTGGCCTACTTAATTACTTTTATTTTCCTTTTAATCTTGTCCATCTAAGCTGAACCAACGGTTCCTGCTGCTGCCGAGCTTTTCCCTCGCAGTCCAGCTAAGCTGATCTAATGGCTCCTGCTACGGTTGAGCGTCTGAGCCAGTGTTATAAAAAGCGCGCCTAGGCGCAAGGCGCGGCTAGGCTCGCACTCAGCGCCTCGCCTAGGTCTAGGCACAGCGCGTTCAAGAAGGCGCGCGCCTAGTGAGCCTAGGCTCCTGGGCGCCAGGCGCGCAGCGGTGGTGGAGGTGCAAATCCAGGCGCGTTGGCTGAACAGACCATTAGGGACCAAATGGGTGGTCGGCAGCAGCGTTTGCTTGACGTGGCGGTTGATGGTGCCTTCAGTGGAAGCACGAAAGCGCTGGTGATAAATCTCGTGCGGGGGTGGAAGTGGCGCGGCGGTCGCGGAGGCTCGGTGAAGGGGCAGCTGGAGTTGCTCGCCGGGGATGGGGCTGCTGTTGTTGGTCGGCGATGGGGCTGCCAACCGGAGTTGGCACCGGTGATGGCGATCCACGACGGCTTGGTGGTGGCGGTTGAATTTTTTGGAGGGTCGCGGTGGTGTTCGGCGTACCCGTGGCCGGAGTTAATCGCCGGCGATGGAGAGTGGCCGGCCGTGGAGCAATCGGAGACGGGAGCGGCGCTGCCCAATTAGGGCCGGTTGTCCTATCTCTTTCTCTCTTCCTGACTTCTCTTCCTCTTTTCTTTTTTTTTACTCCTTTTATCTTATTCCATATATATATATATATGTATATTTCTCAATTTCCTCTAATCTCTCTCTCTCTCTCTTTTTCAATTTCTCTCAGTCATTTTAAAATGCCACACTTTCTCCATGAATCACCTTCTTTGTCATATTTAAATAACCAAGATTATAGATTAAATATTTATATAATAAATCCTAATTAATTATCACCTCTCCAGAGTGACCGGCTACATTTCATTTATTTCTCTCTTGCACCCCTTGATGCAGACTTATCTTATGTTGGAAACTTGTTATTTTTAGTGGATTTAAGACTTATCTTATGTTGGAAACTTGTTAGATTATGATGCGATGGAATTTGAAACTTTTTCTAGTGTTTGAAAGTTTGTTAATTGTCATGTTCTTTTTTTTTTTTACATAATTTATTGTTTTTGTGTATTATTATTATTATTATTATTTATTTATTTTAATATTACGCCTCGCTTTGAAAAGGCGCGCGCCTGCGCCTTGCGCCTAGGCTCCAGGGACCTTTTGCGCCTTAGGTGCGCCTGCGCCTTTAACAACACTGGTATGAGCTTGATCTTGAAGGTCTTGGTTGGATTTTTGGGCACAACAGATATTCGCTAAAGATGATAAATACTTGGTTGCACGAAGCAGGGGTGGGGGAGCGTAAGCACCTCGAAGATTCTAAGATTGGGAGCGGCTTGAATAAAAAATGTTTCAAGTCTATTACAATTTGTTTAATATATTGCTCACAAAACTATGGTGTACACACTTTTTTCCTTGAAAATACCATAAGCGACAGTGAATTATTACTTTTTACTTGTCACATCAAGTGGCTACCAGCTACTTGCCTTCGAAAATAACAAACGTAAAAGTAGTTTTGCTCTACTGTTCACTTCTCAAGACATTTGTAGGCGGCACATCTCCTATCTAATAGGGTTAGACAGGGCCAAAAATGAATTAAAGAGAGACAAAGCACTGATTGACAAGCTCTGTCCTCTCGATGAGGGTAGGCAGCAGTGGACAAGGAGGCTTTAAAGACTTGAAGGAAGAGGGTAACAAGGATTGAGTAAAAAAGGGCTTGATTTTCAGGTACTCTCTCACTTGGTCCATACATCTTTGTCCAGCTGACGGAATCGAGTTCCCATGTTAGCTTAGGACATGATCCCATGGAGCTCCTAACTTGGGATCACAAAAACGAGTTTCTAAGAGAGAGGCGTCACCATATGAGGAGTTTCCTTGTACGAAGGATAAATCCATATACTCTCTTCAGTTTCATTGGACTTCTTCTTCTGACTTTTTGCAACATTTTAGGGTATGCTTTGGCGCATGCTAACATTGAAGTAAACTAAATAGCATTCGAGTAGATTAAATTAGTGATGGCAAGTCAAGCAAGGGTGAAAACAATGAGTAAATGTTACGTGTAGTAAATCCATCTTAAGGATTCCCAAAAGACAAATGGGGAAGATCCAATGGACCGGAGGGAGTATTTCACATGATGCGCCTGTTTAACAGGAACGTATTTTCTTTTTCAGTTTATTTGAAAAGAAGTACATTCTCTGTTTTGTAATTTTTGTCACTATTGACGCTTTGCGAGTTTCTAGGATAGAGCTCAAACATGTAAACTTGAATGGAAGTCAAGTAGTTATTACAGATTAAATAAGTGCTGTTTGACAAATCAAACTAGGGCAAGGACAATGAGTTATGTTTACGAGTTCAAATCCTTTGCTAGGAATTTGCAGAAAAGTTAGAGGAAACATAAATAATTGGTTGTGATAAAGAAGAAAGTAAACAAACAAGTTACCAAAGATCATACCTCTTCCTTATCCCACTGCAGTTACTGCTGTCATGGGGTAGTTGTAACTGCATACAATCACTAGTAGTTGTTGGAATTTTTTTCTTTGTTGCTTTTTTCATGCTTAAAACTGCATATAATCTTTTAGCGCACTTCCTCCTATTTATCCCAAGTGTCTCCAATTAAGTACGGAGTTGTGGAACACCTGGTTGTCATACCAACTCGGTCATTCCCTTTGTATAGTAGCATAGATTAAAGAACAGATAGTAGATTAGCGTGAGTTTATTAAAACTAATATGACATTTCTTTCATTATTGCTTAAGTGTTACTCTCTCTAAATGTATATCCAAATATATGCTATGTTTCCGCACATTATAGAGAAGTGTTAAGTTGATTCTAGCACTCTTCCTTGAGTAATCACACATGTAATGTTTTTATTCTGAATAACTTGTTACATTCAATGCTGAGGGACAAATGAAACCTTTCTTACCCTCTTTTCTTCCTCACTTTTGCTTCTTTTATTCTTAATCACTTCTTACCAATGGACTAGGTGAAGCGAACTTTCTAGGAGGTGTTGCTTCTCTAAAGGGTGTTGAGGGATTCAATCCCGAGGCAGCAAAGAAGAGATTTTTTGAGATATACCTAGATAAGGTGATGGATCTGCTATTTCGGTTTTATTTACCTTTTAATCCCTTAATAGCATGTGATGTAGCGAGAAGATGTGTTGAAATTGTGCTACTTTTCACTCACTGGTTGTAGCCTACCGTGAAATTGTATTAATTGTAGTATGCAAAGCCAAATTCTGGAATTGGATTTCCTGGTGCCCTTGAACTCATCACTCAGGTAATTACTGACTTGATTCAATGACTTTAATGCTGTAAGACTTTGTTGTCCAATGTGGTGCTATTGTACATCAGTGTAAAAACAGCGGCCTCAAAGTCGCCGTCGCATCTAGCGCTGACCGTATCAAGGTGGATGCCAATTTAACAGCGGCTGGTCTACCATTGTCCTTGTAAGCTATTTTTATAATGTACTATCACATTAAGTTTTTCATGTACTTCTGTGCATGCTTACATGGTTCTGCAATTAACTCTAGTACCAATATGCCCCAGTATTTGGCTCTTTTATACAAGTCTCTGCCAATGCCACTGCTAATTGCCCCTGGCGCTCCTAAAACTGTACCCTTTGAGCCATTTGTTAACATTATTTGGTCATTTCACCTCGATACATACTTAAAATTTCTGTCACGGTGAAAAAAATTCATTCATTAATGAAATCTCATTTCTGGGCAATACTAAGATAAGCTGTTCACCATATTTACTTCTGCCTCGAAGGCTTTAAGTATTGACCTCTTAACTTCTGTATATAAGGGAAAGGAGCCCTACGTGGTCTCCTCTAATGTAGGAAAATTCCTCTCTTTCTGCAGCTCTTTTCCTACATCTTATGGTGCTCTTAGTCGTGTTTTACCAGGTTTGACGCGATTGTGTCAGCAGATGCATTTGAAAATTTGAAGCCTGCTCCAGATATATTTTTGGCTGCATCAAAGATTTTGAATGTGCCTATTAGTGAGGTATGTTTGTGTATTGTGTATTGCTATAAATTCACAGGCATTAGATATTTTGGTTGTAATAGTATGCTGTCCTAACCTGCATGAAGGCAATGTTATAGCTATTATTTCTAGAGATCTATTTCCTGTGTGTTGATGCTCTTTCAATCTAAAAGAAGTCCTTTGCATCATCTCCATCTGAATTAATAGCATGACTGTGGACATATTACTACTGAGTTTGGTGTTGGAGTTTCTAGAACACTTAATTAATAGCATGACTGTGGACATAATACTACTGAATTTGATGTTGGACATAATCAACTTTTGTTGCCTTCCCAGTACTACAATACCTTTAAACGGAACTTGTTGGATGGTTATCAGTTGACATTTTCAATCTCAGTAAACTTTTTAGGTGAACTGTTTTTTTGCTTATTTGTGAGTATCTTATATCTATTATAGCACCTGTTGTTCCCCAGTGTGTTGTAATTGAAGATGCTTTGGCCGGAGTGCAAGCTGCCAGAGCTGCACAAATGAGGTAAATTTGCTATGTGATATTGTTGGTCCATATGAAATAATAAATTCAGGTTCACTTCAGCTTATGGTTCCAAATTAAAGCTTCTTGTTTCTTTTCTGCTTCATGATTCCCTAAATAAACGTTTCTTCTATTCAACTATTTGGCTTGCAGATGCATAGCTGTGACGACAACATTATCAGAAGATACTCTAAAAGCAGCTGCTCCATCACTTGTCAGAAAGGAGATAGGAAATATTTTACTTCAGGATATTCTCAGTGGTGGCTCTGGGTGCAATAGTATGCAACTTTAAAATAAGCTAAATAGTTTTCTTGTACCTTCAAAAACGTGGAATCATATTCCTCCTCCTTGTGTCAACCCTCAAAGAACAAAGAACTTATTTCTCTTGTAACGTGTGTACTATGTATGTGATGGTTTTCGTTTCTTCTATTGTTAAAGATGTGCTTGCAATTATAGATTCCACAGATTCACTTCTAGACAGCACGGAAAATGCTTTTAGATGTGATACTGTTAAGCTTGGAAAATTTGCTCCTTCATGGTTGATAAAATAAGCTTCTGACTATGACAAACCATTGCAGATGTGGAGATGCAGGGAGCCCAGCCTAATAATTATTCTGCAGAAAATTCGCAAGTGTCGTTCGTGGACATAACAGAGAGTAGTGTATCTCAGGACACGTACTCTATGAGTGATGGGGCCTTCTCTATTGGAGGGTAAGAAAGGTTCCTAATCTAGAATCCTCAAAAATTATCTATCAATCTAATCTGCCTTCCTCTATGGTTTTTCTTATGAAGATTATCCTTTGGTGGTTAATTCAAATGAGAGAGCTGCATCACAATCCTTACTGAATTTGATATCGTTTGTAGAAAATGCATTAGATGTTGTTATGGAAAAATGAGCTTGTAAAAGGCCAATCTGAGTCCATCTGAGATATGGACTGGACATGGTCCTAGTAATCAGTTGTTGAACTGTGAGACTTTTATCTAAAATTAGAGTGTAACTTTTTGGAGGGGGAGCAAACTAGAAAGAACATATGAAGAATGCAATAAAGCTGGGCCTGCACGTTACCCTTTCTGTTAGGCTCCAATCATCATGCGCCTTTGATTGCATGCAATCTTGCCTTGCAGCCAAGCTAATACATAAATGGGTTGAGTGCTTGTCCCCGAAGAGTAGTCTGGTGATTTTAAGTACAGACAACCAATCCAAATTGAACCATCTTCATCCTCGAAAAACCGTTAAGTTTCTTATTCATATTTATGGGGGCAAAAGTTGACTCTTCTATATGTTTTGGTTATTTCTGTTGTTTTTGACGTTTTTCCAGTTTGCGTTTCTATAGAGTTTTCTACAACACCTGAGACTTTTATCTCCCACGGCTTAAATTCATTTTTTTCACAAACACGGACTCTATTTGTTTCTTGTGTTATCTTAAGGAATCATTTCGTGTTTCTGCCTCTTAAATTAAGGAAGCAGGCCAGTCCTGCATCACTATGTAATTGTCAAGTTCAAATTTTCAGTCAGTTATTTGTTTATTGGTATTATAGCAAATGTTGGCTGTATACAGTCCCAGTAGAACTCTTTTTAACTCTTCTCCCCCCCCCCCAACCCACCCCCCTTACAACTTTGCTTGCTTGCACAAGTATGTTAGAGAACTAGCTGATTATATTATTTTCCTTCACTGGATTAAAATACCATGAAGGAACATATTTATACATCTAGTCAGACTTTTTCTTGAGGTTGCAGAAATAAATATGGACAGGTTGCAGGGTTCTCGGCGAGATATAGTAAGATATGGAAGTTTGGGCATTGCTATCTCTTGTCTCCTTTTCACCGTTGCAAATTGGAAGGTACAATTGCATGCCAAACATGAGAAACTTATAGCTACTTGGTTAGCTTTTTCGTTATTTCCATTTTCGCATTTCTGGGAACTTTGTGTTTAATTACCATTTTTAAATTTCATTTTTTAAGATGCCAAATTGACATATTACCAACCCATTTTAGAATCCGCTCCAGTCATTCTGACGTATAAAATGTGTTGGAAAATGGTACCAAACAAAATATGGGGTGCTTTCCTATTTTTTTGAAAGCAACCCAACAAAACCTAGTATTTTCACATTCTCGAATTGGTATCCGAACAAGCTTAATACTTGCTTTCATCTTTTCTGAAAGGCAAGCCCTCATGCAAAGCTCATATGGCTATTGCCAAAGCAGTGTACAGTTACAGAAGTGGGTGGTACAACCATTCCAAAGCATGCATTGCTTTGGCAAAAGCAACACGTACTTTGGCAATAGGGCTAACCTTCTGAAAATGTATCTTATCACCTTTTTGAAAATATGAAAAGAAAAACAATGAAGAAAGGCTATCCAAACTTGATTTGAAGGTCAACTTGAAGATATAAGCTACGTAAAAGGAAAATAGCATTCTGCATGCTGTATTTCGTCTTGAAACCTGAGAATTTCCCCTTTTGTGTGAATGACGCTTAATGTTGAATTTTAATCTAATTGTTCAGTTGTGCATAATTCTATTGCTTCTTTGTCATTGCAGTCAATGCAATATGCATCACCCAAAGCTGTTTGGAACTTGTTATTTGGGGTCAGCAGTCCTACTTTTGAACAGAGTAAAGGTCTGATGCTCGCGACAAAACATTTCCATCCGCATATGCTTTTGATTGTCCATTCCTCTCCCCCTTCCTTCTTTATGCATCTTTCAACCGCTCTCCCTTCCAAACTTTCTTGACTTGCAATAAAAGAATGATAATTGCGAGTTCTTTTGTTGCTTACAGACAAGTCTCGTTCTCTGAGAATCCAACAGTTCATGAACTATATATCAGATTTGGAGAGCAGGTAAGAGATAATTTCCCCTGCTCTTGACTATATTAATATCAATTTAGATTCTAAATTTTCCAGCTCTCTGAATGGAGACTTTATTTTCTTGTACATCGTAATAGCTGCTGTATCTGATTGCCATTATAGTTTACTTTCAACTAACTTTCTTAAACTTTTGCATAATGTAACTATGCTGTTGCATCGCTCATTGTGTTAGAGGAACTGCAACAGTTGTGCCAGAATTTCCAGCTAAGCTTGACTGGTTAAATACAGCTCCCCTTCAGCTACACAGGGTAATCCACTATAATGATTGTTAGTTCTTGTATGAGCTGCAGGTGTCTACATTTCCGTTGCTTTTGCCCGTAATTTCTAAATTTCACATTCAGTTTGCAAGGTTTCTTCCTGAGTTCTTTTCAAACTCTTACTCCGAACTTTTGTTTACCTCCTACTGTTGACTTTTAAACACTTTATGTTATCTGGCCATTTGATAAACCATGTCAGAAAAAACTTGTTAGATATTGCAGAGACAGTTCTGTTTCCTCTTATGTTTCTCTACCTATTTTTTGGAAGCACCTACTATTAATTAGTTGGGACTAGATAAACTAATATAATATGTTTAGTCCACGTGTCTCTATGCTGGAAGCTTTTTTCCAAAGTATAACAAACTATAATTGTTTGTCTAAGAGTGGGACCATTACTGTTGCACGACGTCACTTCTAAGGTATATCTTTGTTTGAACAGGATTTGAAAGGGAAGGTGGTTCTGCTGGACTTTTGGACCTATTGTTGTATAAATTGTATGCATGTGTTGCCGGATCTCGAGTTTTTAGAGAGAAAGTATAAAGATAAGCCAGTAAGATCCCTTTCTTTCAATTTTAAGCTTTTAAATGTTCCTCTTGATAGATATGGGGTTTTGCTATTAATGCTGCTCATGAGCCGTGAGAGTTAATGTGATTCAGTCTGTTTTCTTACGTTTGTTCTTATTCTGTTTCCAGTAGGCTTGTAAGTTCTCTAACATGCTTTTGCCCATCTGGGACATGGTTGTAATCACTTTGTAGTGAGGGGCACACCCTCTTCCCACGTGCTCATCTGCCAGGGCGGCAAACGTGAATGGGAAGTTTGTGCAAAAAGTTTACTAGTGGTTAAATCAAGGCCAGGAAGTGTCTCTCTCATACGCTCCATGAGTAGCATCTGATCAAGCCACACGAGTTTCTCCCTCATTATGGTCAGCATCCAATCAAGCCCCACTAGTGCCTCTCTCATTATGATCCACGAGTAGCATCCAATCAAGCTCCACGAGTGTAAGGGAGGTTGTGGAGCCAAGCTTGAATCTAACAAGATATGCAGAGCTGCTTACACCATTAAAATAGCATTCCTCTTTATTCTAGGAGTGTTCTGCCTCTTAAAATTAATGGGAGACACCAGGTTATTTTGTAGAGAAAACTGTTAAAGTTACCAATTGCTCTAAAAGCTTAAGCTGTTCGAGAATGTGCCCAGCAATGTTATCATGCTTTACACTACTGCTCACGTGCAAGCCCAGATTGCACGTGGGAAACAATTTAAGGTGCACCACCATCAAGTGCACAAATAAACGAGTGCAACCTGTACTATGATAAAGGGGGACCAGTTATGCAAGTGGGAAGTATTGGACCCAAGACTTTGCGCAATGAGAGCTCTGATACCTTGTTAAATTACCACTTGCTCTAAAACCTTAAGCTGTTAGAGAATGTGCCCGTAATGTTATCATGCTTAACAAAAGTTGTAAACTAGATTTTAGAAGATGCAACTACTTGAAGTGGGCGACAGATCATCAAGGAAAGCATTGCATCATCCATTCAAATCGGCAATGATGAAGGAGTAGAGCCGGTGAAGATATATATGCTAACGTGGAGTGCTTTTAACATCTGGAGAATGCGTTAAAAGATGCAAAATGGAAAAAGATTTGGCAATGAAGAAATGAGCAACTTAACTGATAATCATACACAGGTTGAGCCTGGCTACAGTGAGATATTGCAGCCTCTCATATTAGGCTATGGTAGAGAGACGTCAGTAAGAGGGCCACCATGAGAAGCTGATAATTTCATAGGATTTATTATACCTATGTCCCTGAGGTTTGGGTGAAATTACACGTTAAGTTTGGAAAATAGGCACTTATGTTGTTTGACCTAACGGAATACCCAAATATATAACGGAATGGTCAAAATGACTATATTGTCCATGACTTGAAAGGTAAATTCTTTACTATGCCATTCCTTCTATCTCCCTAATTTTCAAATTAGGGTTTCAAAAAGAATTGAAACCCTAATTTTCAAATTAGAGTTTCAAGCCATTCTTTCATCTCCCTGATTTTCAAATTATGCTTCAATTCTTTTTCAATTCCAACATTTATTATCCAACTTTTCAAGAAACCAAAAGGCAGTGGGGTAGGGGAAGGGATGGGGACGAGGGGGTGGGGTGGGGGAAGGGAGGGGAACAACGCGGGGTAGGGGTGGGGGAAGGGTGAAGGCATTGGGGCAGGGTATGTCTAGGGAAGGCAGGGGTACGGGGTGGGGTGGGGTGGGGTGGGGTGGGGGGAAGGGGAAGGGAGGGCGGGGGACGACGGGGTGGGGTGGGGGGAAGGGGAAGGGAGGGCGGGGGACGACGGGGTGGGGTGGGGGGAAGGGGAAGGCGGCAGGGTAGGGGGAGGGAGGGGGACAGCAACGGGGGGTGGGGGAGCAGCGGCGTGATGGTGGGCGGTGGGAGTAGCGGGAGTGGTGGGGGCAGCGGCGCGGTGGTGAGTGGTGCGGGCAGCAGCGTGGTGGCTGGAGAAGAAAAGAGAATTTCACCTGTGTTTGATGGAAGAAGAGAGATATAAGGGGAAGAGAGAGAAGGCTCATGAAAGAGAAAAGGGAAGAGAGAGAAGAGAGGTAACAGTAATCTAGGGGTAGGATTGCCATATTTTGAAAATACGTATTGATGACATCACAAAAAATACACTTTTTGGACGGATACTTGACGGATGGACACAAGTGTTACCTTTTTCACGTTTGTGGTCACAGTCTGTTACCTTTGAAACTTAGTGTCCTTGATTGTTCCACCCTAACCTCAGGAATATGGGTGTAATTAACCCATTTTGATATGTGGCCATATTTGGATAAAATAGGAGAGACGCTGTCAAGAACATCACTTATCCTATTCAATAAAGAAAGAAAATGCAGTTAGAATCTTGTTCAACCGTTATACAAGAAAAGTACTGCAATGAACGAAGATCTTGAAGTGATCTGGGAGAAATAAATGAGGGATTGGATGTTGTCCGATTTTTTACTCCAATCAAAATGATGTTACACCAGTTAGAAAATTTTTGGACTCATAACATTAAAACAATAATAGGCTAGATAAAATACGAAGTGAACCCACTTCTTATTCATACGTAAGGCAAAGAATTTATAGGAGATGACATCAACCAAATCCCATGAAAGTCTGGATAACAAAATATCTAAAACTGAAAAGATAACAATTGTAAAACTAAAAGCATGAAAAGTGGAACCAGCTGGTGATGGTGATCGTTCTAACAGATTTTACCAAGTCTATCTCTTTTACGCCCCCGCAAGTTGGTGTGGATATCAGCAACACCCAACTTGTCAAACATACGGCTGAAGGAAGCTCGTGGGAGTGGCTTGATGAGGACATCAGCCGCCTGATCAGCGGAATGAAGATGCTTGACTTCAACTTCTTTTCGTTGCACCTGGTCAGCGGAATGAAGATGCTTGACTTCAAGATAGATGACATATCCAGTGGTTGACGTCCGATCAGTGGGTCACTAGCCCATTCAGAATACACAAGGAGTCTATTATCTGATTCACGAGTGATACGAAGACGAAAGGAAGAAGTATGGTTGAGATATCTGAGCAACCGTTTAACAGCCTTCCAGTGAGGTGTCTGGGGACAGTGCATGAACTGAGATAGTTTATTTACTGTGTAGGCAATGTCTGGGCGCGTGAAGGATAGGTATTGTAGTTTTCTAACAATAGTGCGAAAGCGAGAGTCATCAACAATGGGGTCGCCCTTTTGAACACTCAGGAGGGTAGTGGAGGACATGGGAGTGGGGACTCCTTTGCTGTCTTGCATATTTGCTTCATGTAAGAGATCATCGACATATTTCTGTTGAGATAGTAGTAGGCTGCCACCAGAAAAAGGAAGAACCTCAACACCCAGAAAATAATTTAACTGACCAAGATCCTTGAGAGAGAACCTGTTTGCAAGAGCATTGATTATCTGTCGAACACCATAATCTTGATTCCCGGTGACAATAATGTCATCCACATACACAAGGATGCTATGAAGCATCGGTGCGGCACTTAGGGTGAAGCACTAGCACTGGATACACATCGAGTGCAGATGCACGTCGGGTGCGGCGTGGGTACATGTCAGGTGCGTGTCCAACGTTTTTTATTTATTTTTTAATGTATTAAATATCGGGTGTGGCTCGGGTGCATATCAGATTTGTGAAAACACTATTATCGCGCAGATCTGTTACCACCGGCGACACCGGGAACTCCGAAGACCACCGGCGAACACCAGCAAGGAACTGAGAGGAGAGAGAAGAGGTAGAAGCAGAAGCAGAAGAGAAGAAGGAAGACTTACCGGCAACGGAGAAGGATTACCGGTGATGGCATGCGGCGTGCCGTTGCTTCCAGTCCCAGAGAAGAAGAAGAAAAGGATCGATGTTATCTATGTCTGGAATGACTTTTGACTTTTGTTATTTTATTTAAGTACCCAATTGTTAAGTTATTATTTAAACTAACCCCAATGCTTCAAAGAAATAAAAGTGCTATCACATAAAACCTTTATTCTGTTCAGCTATAGAATTTTAATATTTATAAAAGGGCTCATTAAACTTAAGAAATTCTCACTAATTCGGTTAAAAGCATTAAAATTTTGTGAAGAACCCATTAAACTTAAAAACTCACTACTTTAGTTAGAATATTAATATCTTTTTACATATAACAACACATATATTATGATTATTAAGATTCAAATTATTTAGAAATTTAATACTAAGTGTATATCATTACAAAAATATTTATAAAATTTGCCGTATCCCCGCTGCACCTGTATCCTAAAATTTTTAAAAATGCCGTATCCGCAGCCGTGTCCGTGCTTCACAGCAAGGATGTAAACGGTGAGTCCAAAAGTATGTAGAATGAATAGAGAAGAGTCCGATTGAGACTTGAAGAAACCTTGACTAAGGAGAAAGTTCTTTAGTTCAGTGTACCATGCGCGTGGGGCTTGTTTAAGGCCGTAGATAGCCTTTTTAAGTTTGCAAACATGACCGGAGAGAGTGGGATGCTCAAACCTAGGCGGTTGGCGCATGTAGACCTTCTCTTCTAGACGACCCTGCAGAAATGCATTGTTTACATCGAGCTAATGGAGACGCCAATTGCGCTGGATAACAACGGTGAGAACAAGACGAACTGTGGTGGGCTTGACAACAGGTCTGAAGGTGGAATGAAAGTCGAGACCAGGCCTTTGTGTGAAGCCTTTCGCCACTAATCGAGCTTTGTACCTGTCAATGGAACCGTCAGAACGATACTTAACACGAAATAGCCACTTACAGTCTACTAAATTCTTCGAAGGATCGTTGGGGACCAATGTCCACGTCTGATTCCTCACAAGAGCATCAAATTCGGCCTGCATAGCTGCGTTCCAATGGGGAGAATGCTGAGCTTGCTTATGGGTGGTGGGTGGTTTGGTACGGGTAGAGTGGGCAAGGAGGCTTGGAAGGTGTTTGGGCTTGTGGATTTGATTTTGGGATCGGGTAACTATTGGGTGTGTAGACCTCATGGTGGGTTGGGGAACATGCTCGGATTGAGAAGTGTTGGAAGAAGATAAAGGTGGTGCAGTGGAAGGCGCAATAGACGAGGGCGCCGAAGACAAGGGTGGAGCAGGTGCCGAAGTTGACGGCAACGAGGGTGTGGGTAGGGCTTGTTTTCGGCGGCTGTAAGTTTGAAGAGTGGGTTGGGCGCGATTGGGATTTAAAGGAAGGGGGGGATAAGCTGGAGTCGAAATAGGTGTAGAGGAAGTTGGGATTTGGGCAGTTGGAATGGCCGATTGAGATGGAGAGGGAACAGATAGTTGCCGAGATTCATGGGAGGAGATCTCGGGTATAACAGATGGAGAAGAAAGCGGGATAGAGTTGGGAAAATTACCTAACTCCGGGAGCTGTTCTCTGCGTGCAGTGAATGAAATGGGTGAACTTCGTGGAGGAGGCACACACTCAATTGGCCGAGGTAGGTCAAGATTTAGAGGTGAAGAGTGACGTGTAGAATTATTATCCTTGTCTTGGTCAATTATTTCCCATGAGTTTATTTGAAATTTGGATAAATGAGGAAAAAAAGGTTTGAAAAGGATAATTATTCTAATAAAATACGACATCTCTTGAAAGATATATTTTTGAAGAAATTGGATCAAAACATTGGTGGCCATAATATTTGTTGGAAAAACCTAAATAAACACATGGCTTGGAACGGGGTTCAAGTTTATTTTTCGTATATGGACGAAGCCAGGGATAACATAAACAACCAAAGGTTCGAATTGAGTCAAATTTTGGAGTATCTTGAAAAAGGATTTCATGAGGGCATTTATCTTTTAATGTAGCTGTGGGTAGTTTATTTATTAGATAAACTGCTTGATGGCAAGCAAAGCTCCAAAAATTTGAAGGGAGGGAAGCTTGATGAAGTAAGGTTTGGTTGTTTCAACAACATGTCGGTGACGTCGTTCAACTAAAGCGACACGTTGAGGAGTATAAGGGGGTGAAACAAGATGTTCAATGACATGTGTTGTTAAATAGGGAGATAAACTTGCAAATTCACCACCACCATCGGTGTAGAATAAAAGAATTTTTGTGTTAAAGCGACGTTCAAGTAGTGGATGTAACATTTGAAAAATATCTTGAACTTCACTTTTGGTTTTTAAAGTGTAGATCTACATGCACTTTGAAAATTGATCAACAAATAGGACATAATAACGCTTTTGATCAATAGACAACACGGGGATGGACCCCATAAATCACTATAAATGATTTGTAGTGGGCGTTGGCTTTGCAAAGTATTTTTAGAAAAGGGTAGCCTGTGCATTTTATTTGAATTGCAGGAATTACTAATTGAGGAAGTGTATGGATGACAAACTGGAATTGAAAACTTATTGAAAATTTTATTTAAAACTTGACGATTTGGGTGTCCCAATCGTCGATGCCACAGGTCAACAGGGAGGCGACGATCTACCAAGAATGATTGAGGTTGGGACATGCGTGTGTTGTGGCCACTCGTACAGCCCTTGTCTATCCGATCCGCACATCAGAGGCGCCCCCGTAGTCAGATCCTTCACAAAAAAATGAAGAGGAAAAAATTCAATGGATGTTTTGTTATCATGGCAAAATTTAGAGACATAAATTAGATTTCTTTTGATGGTTGGTGCACAGAGGGTATTATTTAGTTTGAAGCTTTGATTTGATGCACTTAAGTGAGTGTTAAAAGTGTGAGATATTGGAATGGTATTACCATTTCCCATTGAGATCTCTTCGGAGCCATTGTAGTCCTGAGGAGTGGCGCGAGCATCAGTTATGATGTGGTGACTGGCGCCAGTGTCAACAACCCATGGATCTTGTTGATGGTATTGGCTGGCAAAGATAGCACGGGCCTGAAAGTGGTTGTGGGACTGAGGTCTGCACACTTTGGCAGAGTGACCGGGGCGAGCACAAAGTTGACAACGAAGGGGGTTGTCATTAGTTTGCTGCTGCTGATTTCGACGACACCATTGCGGAGGATTTGATTGATCTCGAGCTGACTGAGAGCGCCATGGTTGGGTGCCTACTAAGTTGTTGTTGCTTTGCCTTCGGTTGGTATTGTTCCTTGACGGTTGCTGGTTGTTTCGTTGAGCCATTGCAACTGTGATCAGTGGTGTCTGTTTGGTCTTTTCATGTTTAAGAAATATCTCATGATCAAGAAGTTTCTCATACAGTTCTTCGTAGGAAATTGTTGTGTCACGCGATCGGATGACTGCAGAGATGGCCTTGTATTCCGGACCTAGGCCTTGTAGGATTCTCACAATGAGTTGCACGTTCGTGATGGGTGCACCGGTGGTTGCAAGTTCGTTGGCAATGGAGCGGATGTCACGTAGGTAGTCCGTGACTGGTCGAGAATCTTTGGTGATACAAGCCAATTGATCTTGGAGGCTGATGATTCAAGTTTGAGATTTGTTGGCGAAGGCAGTGTGTAGGGACGTCCATGCTTTGTGTGCTGATGGAGCGATTGCAACGGTAGATGCAAGGCTGGGTTCTACCGATGCTAGGATGGCATTTTGGAGAAGCTGATCTTGTCTAAACCAGATTTGATAAGCTGGGTTCGGAGTGCTTCGGTTGATTTCTGTGAGTGTGGTCGGAGGGGCAGCGAGGGTGCCGTCGAGATGGCCGAAAAGATTATGACCATGCATGAGCATGGAGACCTGTGCTTTCCAGATTGTGAAATTATGACTGCCAGCAAGCTTGATGGGCAGGATTAAACTGCACGACAGTGGTATTGCCAACGGTATTGTCGGCGTTGACAACCGTGTTGTTGGTGGCCATTATTTGTGAGGCGGTGGGGAAGAAAAAGAGACTATCGGTACTCGTATGAGCTTAGAGCTCTGACACCATAAAACAATAATAGGCTAGATAAAATATGAAGTGAATCCACTTCTTATTCATACGTAAGGCAAAGAATTTATAGGAGATGACATCAACCAAATCCCATAAAAGTCTGGATAACAAAATATCTAAAACTGAAAAGATAACAATTGTAAAACTAAAAGCATGAAAAGTGGAGCCAGCTGGTGATGGTGATCGTTCTAACAGATTTGACCAAGTCTATCTCTTTTAAACATGAGTGCCAAACATAGAAAAGAGTCTAATCTGCTCGAAGTGAGGCCCTTTCAGGAAAGAGCAGAGCAAAATGGGCAAATCAAGCACAGGGGTTTGGTTTAGAACGTTGAGAGTCTTGTGAAGATGGCACAAGGGCTTGGTTTAGACCGTAGTGAACCTCGTGAAGATGACAAACACTATTGGGTGGAGTGGGATGAGCATACCCGGAGTTTGTTTCATGAGCCATTGATACATCTTGATCAAGTTTGTTTCATGAGCCATTGATGAAGGGGTGGTTGCAAACATCAAAGTTGCCAAAGAGGCTAGTTGAAAGTACACTCGAGAATCAGGACAAGGCTTACGGAAGCAATGGCTCCCTTCGTTTTTAGGACAACCCTACAGTTTTTGGTGATTTGTTTTTTAGTAGTAGCAGTGGCTCCACTTGTCTAAATCTCAGCGACATTTTTTCCACCTTACCCAATATTTGGCTCCGTTGCTGATGATAGACCTTTCCATATAATTTGCATAGCAAGAAAATTAATAAATTTACTTACGCAATTGCATTACATGTGCGTGATGTGCACTTTGTAGGCATTGTAGCTGATTGATATGCTTTATGTTTGTGCAGTTTACTGTTGTAGGAGTGCATTCTGCGAAGTTTGACAATGAGAAAGACTTGGAAGCCATTCGCAATGCTGTGTTACGCTATGGCATCACTCACCCCGTAAGTTAGATGTTCTAATCATGTTATCAGCGCGATATGTTAGTGGGATCATCTGGTCCACAACGTCTATTAGTGTAATCATCCGGTGCGTAGAATAGTGTTTGAAAACATATGACGGTCCACCGATTTTACACGTGAGGAAATATGGATTTCTTCGTTGTTGATGTACACAACTGTGCACAATACTAGAGTGAGTTCCCTTCTGCAGTCTCATATGTGTATGTAAATCTGATTGTACGTGGTCCGCTTCTTAGTTTGTGTGTACTTTGACACGGTGTTTTGCACTCTTGTTCATCCCTTGAGTGGTTTGAACAGAGTTTTGTTGGTTTGATGGCACTTGCACATGGATTGTAGTGTACTACTGTGTACTTGTAGTGCAATTTCTCTCTTCATAGTTGTTGTCCTACAAAATGTGCACCAGTGTTCTCAAGTTGTACTTGCGGGGCAACATATAATTTACTGAAATATGTTTTTTAGGCCTCCAAAAAAAAAGAGGCAAGGTCATAATTAAGAGTCCCAAACTTGCAAGCACAGGATTGAGGAAAGTCACATCCATCCTAACTACGGCAATCGTGATATGAGCTCTTAGATGGCGTTTTAGTGTATCATATAGTTCTGAGTGAGCATAGGTGATCTTGGACATTGGAAGGTCTCATTTTCGAGAACTAGCTGAATCACATTAACTCAGCCGTAGGGTGCTTTGAAGATTAAGATTCCAATTGCTGTTCATGCTCGACCCGTGGACCCCAGGTGCCAAAGACTTGGGCAAGCTGGCCAATCTCTTTGTTTTGAGCGACACTGTGCATACTTGTATGTTTAAGCATGGAGAAAATAAGATATTCATGCAATGCCATGGAAGTAGAAAAATATTAGAAACTGGTCGAGAACTAGTGAGCAAGTACACTAACAACAATGCATGTTTATGCATTCAAACGCAAGGAAAGATCTAGTATATCACAAAAGAATAGTATGCAGATCCCCATAAAGAACATCCTGGGTAAGACATATCTTCTGTTATCCACTAGTTTCAAAGGCATACTAGATATGCGTCATTGTTGTCAATTTGATGGTTGCTCAAATCTTATTCTTAACAGTTTAAAGGGGAAGCAGGATTTTTCCCTTTTTACTAGGAAAGTTTTTGAAGAGGGAACTTGTTTATTAACAGGTTTTTTTTTAAGTACCTCTTACTCTTAGTATGAAGAATAGGAGTAGGAGCAACGAATTCTATGAAGTTTTTAAGACCTCACTAATCAGCGTTACACTTTTGAGTTCATAACGAATGAAATGAACCCCCGATGAAAAGAAATCTCCCCTCCCATTTACTAAAGCATGGGTAGCCTCGAGCAGCTTACCGCACAAATGAAGTTGTCATGACGAGACCTTTCTTAGTGGAAGATCGGCTTCATCGCGAGACATCGGATTTGCTGAGAGACGCTAAATACCTCCACAAGGCAGGCTAAAACAGTAAGATGACAAGAAGCAAAGAGTTACGCTTTCACTTTCATTTCTTTGTTGAGATTGAAAGTAAGTTTAAAAAGGGGATATGTATAATGCACTTTTTTACTGGTGCTACTGCTATTGAATCATCTCTCTGAAGGCCAAAACCAAGCCCCACCATTGGAGTTGGTAAAGTATCAAAGGCTTCCCCCGATGGGAAGAGATGCATGGCGCTCCCGCTGGAAAACCTGGAAAATGCAGCTTAGGCGACCTGTTGAAGTTGAAGCTTGACTAATAATATAATGCAGAATTTAGTTGGGAACCGGAGCCAGCAGCAGCCTTTGCTGAAATAAGGAGGAGGTTGGCAAATCCCACAGTGATAATGCCCCCTTCCAAACAGGAGCCTCTTAATAAAACTATTTCTTTCAGCGGCTGATGACTCCATAGGAAGTTTCTTAGCCCAAGATAATGTAAATGACCATGAACAAGCTATGTTTTACGTAATTTCATGCGTTAGCCATTCAGTTCTGGTCCACCTTCACTTATGATTTTGAGTTATGCTGGTGAGTAGAAAGGGTAGAATTCCTTGAGGAAGATCCATCTAGGATGTTCAGAATCTGCTTTTCTGTTGACTACTTAGAAAATGATTGATCTGAGTCAAGATTAGGGTAATATGATGATGAGAGAAACGGCAAAAAAATGTCGGCTGTGATGGTGGGACTGACATAATTGCCTGATGCCCATAGTCAAGAGAGAATGGGGTTCAAGATAGATCTCAATGGTGACAATACATCTGTATACCTGAATTTATTCATTATGTTATGTCATTCTGATGTTATTTGATCTTTCATACAATGCATTTTATGGCTAGGGGAGCTTCAGGACTCAGAAATTTGAAACAAATATGCGCACTTTACGAGCATCTAGTTCTTCAGCTACTGCTATCTGGCATTTTAGATTCTTGCTTGTACCACGTATTCCTGTCAAGCTCGACTGGTTGTCTTGTAGTTAAGTGTTTATAGCGTGATGTTTACTTTGGATAAACTGCAATTGGTAAGTCTTTCTACAACTATTTAACATGTAGGTTGTCAATGATGGAGACATGTATTTATGGAGAAACTTAGGTGTCAATTCATGGCCTACATTTGCTATAGTTGGTCCCAATGGTAAGCTCCTGGCGCAAATAGCAGGTGAAGGTCGGAGAAAGGTACTAAATAACTCCTTTTTCTTATACCTGTAAAATGTTTATGGTCATGTGGCCTTGCATGTTTGACCCATTAGTAAAAGTTGTTGAAATAATTGAAAGGTATAGACAGTAAGTCCGGACTAATAGCTTTGTCCTATTATTGTCCCTTTTCATTTGGAAAAAGCTTGTAAATCTAGCAAAAAAAAAGCTGGTAAGTTAGGAATCTCTCCCTCTCCCTCTACCCCTTTCCCTTTCCCTTTCCCTTTCCCCTACCCTTCTTTGCCATGAAATCCTTCAATTGAGGGGGGTTCTTTTGTCAGTAAGCTTTTTTTCTACTGTGATGCACTTGAGCGACGAGATTGAGATCAATCACTGATATGATAGCCGAGCGATCCCGAATTACTGCAATGCTAATGAACAATATTTGACCATATGGCACACATTACTGTGGTCTAAGATGTTCTCTCTCTCCCCCTCCCTCCATCTCTATACAATTCAGTTACTTAAGGCTCCGTATCCTATCCCCGTAATATATATGTCCTTTCTTAATCTGATTCATTTTTCTACATGGGCTTTCTTCACTCCCTTGAATTGAATTAGCTTATTGACATGTGAAGACTCTGCTTAAGATGCAATTTGGAAGTATAGGTAGAGTTGAAACTTCCAACAAGCAGCACCAGATTCATGGGTAGTGTTGGGGTAATCTAATATGTTCACTCTGGGTAGCATTCGGGTTATCCTAATGTGTTCACTCTAGCATTGGGACAATCCTATTGAATTCATTAGGTGCCATTATTTAAGGCGAGGTGGTTAAAAAATTCCTTTGCTTTGTGAACATTGCAAATGCTCTGTTTATATATATATATATATATATATCTCATAGTTGTAACAGCTATTTTAGTATCTTAGCACGTCGTCAATGAACAGAAATGTAATTTTTATGCTCATATTCCTTTTGTTTCTTTCGTCAAACAAAAGGATCTTGATGATTTAGTGGAGGCCGCACTTCTGTTTTATGGTAAAAAGAAGGTTTTGGATAACACACCCATTCCATTGAGTTTGGAGAAGGATAATGATCCTCGATTACTAACATCCCCTTTGAAGTTTCCGGCCAAGCTGGCAGTTGATGCTCTCAACAACAGGCTGTTCATTTCAGACAGTAATCATAACCGAATAGTAGGCTCTCTCTCTCTCTCTCTCTCTAACACACACACACACACACACATAAGGACAAGCACATATTCCCACTTCATTTTCGGAGCATGTTACACCTATTCTACTATTGTAACCCCCGTCCCCAACCCCACCCCTGCGCGCTCTTCCTCATCTCTGAGAATGAAACATTTCCTACAGTATAAAAATGCATTTATTCCAGTTTTCTATGTTCCTTTGAGATGATGGGGTGTGTATGTGAACCTGAACATATGGAGGATAAGCAAAATGTTGCGTTAAAACATCTTGTCACATGCTCAGGTGGTAACCAACCTGGATGGCAATTTTCTAGTCCAAATTGGTAGCACTGGAGAAGAGGGTTTTCGTGATGGTAACTTTGATGAAGCCGCCTTCAATCGCCCGCAAGTAATTCTTGCAGTCAATCTTTGAATATTGTAACTAATATATTCTACCTTTTAGCCTGTAATTCTTTTTCTATAGATGCACCGGTGTCATCGTGCTTCTGGTTGGTAAAATATAAGCTAATGTATATATGGTTGTACAGGGTGTGGCTTATAATGCAAAGAAAAATCTCCTGTATGTTGCAGATACAGAAAACCATGCATTAAGGTACTGGTGATGCGAGAATATTGTTAACAATTGATTGTTTCATTTCTCTCATAGGTTATCTAGTTGTTTTCCTGGTCTTACTTTCCACTAACACGCGTATTTTCCCTTCTAAGAATCAAAATGCTTATTTATTTAGTCTCTTCATCATTTGAGAGATGTGCCTAAATGACCTTAAAGCACTGCCTCGAGAGGCATGTAATGAAAGAGGAAACTTGATTCGATATTGGTTGTGAACAAAACTATGTTACATGGACTCGGTACAAATCTTGCATTTTTGTCCAAGCGTGGAGTCATCTTATCTCCAAGCTGCAGACTGGGAGACATGGGGACAATATTCATATCAAACATTATTTTTTTGTTTTTTCCCTGTTTGCATTGGGACTCCCCTCGTATGAAAGTACTTATGAAACAAATCAAATGTATAAGATGCTCTGCATGAGTTTCTACATTGACCTGTGCTTCTAAAGAAAGCATGATGAACCAGAAATCTTAGCAAGTTTCTACAACCAAAGCGTGTTGTACGGGGACTGGGGATTCATAACTCGTAAGTCAGTAAGCACAAAGTATCACAGAAACGATGTAAATTCTCTACTTTATTGATATTATTAAAACTGATGAAAAGAGTGTCTACAAGAAAAGAGCTAGTCCAAGTTTATAAACCTTAATCACTTCCTTATATGTTGCGTGAGCATATGAAGTCTTAAAGCAAAGGATTTCTAAACCATTTTCTATTTTAAATCTCTCGCATTGTAGGATGATTGACTTTGTTAATGAGACAGTACAAACTCTTGCTGGAAATGGAACGAAAGGTTCTGATTACAAAGGTGGCGGAAAAGGAAGTTCTCAGGTAAGATTGAAGAACATGTAGGTTTAGCATTTAATAGATTATAGAAGTAGGGAGCTTGTTTATAAGATTATTATATGCTTTATCAGTTAGGTGAATGTTGATGTGGAAATCAATTTTCATATTAACTTCCTAGAAATTCTCTGAAACCCAATCATGCCTATTATCTTTCAGCTCCTCAATTCTCCCTGGGATGTCTGCTTCGAACCGGTAAATGAGATTGTCTACATTGCAATGGCTGGCCAGCATCAGATCTGGGAATACGATACCTCAGATGGAACTACAAGAGCTTTTAGCGGTGATGGTTATGAAAGAAACTTGAACGGTTCAAGGTAATCTATGGAATAAAGATGAGAAATTCCTGGTTTTTTTTTTTTTTTTCTAATGTTGTCTCACTGCATGGACTGAAATTTCTAGTAACCAATTTCTGTTCATAATAACTGACCTTTTTTTCATACATCTTTTATGTTAGAAGATTAAGTATCTTCTTGAAACTTATGCCATACACTTCAATAAGATATTCCACAGCTATTAGAAATATGAACATACTAGTCAATGCATATACTATATATTCAATGCCCCTTTTTTGTACTTTTTATTTTTCTGTAACTTCTATTACATGAACAAGGAGTTGTTATCCAACTTCTGCAACGTAGAGCATTGTGAGCTTTTTGCCTAGATAATCACAAATTTGGGGTCATATTTTAATAGAATTAATATATCGATTATTAACTTAAAGCTTTGGGTCTGTTTTGTTTCCTCGATGAAGATCACATGGACCATGTTAAATAATATTAGACATATGCATGTATACACCATTACCTCCTTTCTGGATTTTGTAAGAAAGTTTGTTTCTTCCACTTCATGGACACTGTCTTAATCACCATAAAATTTGTCTTCACCTCTTCTGAAATAGTTCTAGCATTTGCATTAACTAAGTAACAAGTTTCGAGTATGCATGACCTATTTAGGAACATGCATGTGCAAAGGAAGGAACTCCCAAAATAGCTACCACAAATAAACAACGAAATTTAGATTTACATCTTTTATGAGTTTCATCACTATAGTTCTTCACTTTCCTCACTTTTTAAACCTGATTATTGTGGGGAAAACCTTCTAAAAATGTGGTCTTACAATTTGACTTTGGGAATCTAGGTGAGCTGCCTTATTTTAGATCGTTTTTGTTTTGCATTATTTGAAATGTGACCGTATTCACCTTGTTGTGATAACAGGAACTACACTGTTATAAAAAGATAGGTAGATTCCCCCATCTTTTAAGTTTCTGGCAGAAATTTTAGTTGGCTTACCTTGGATGACAGCTAACTCACTTAGATTCTATGGTGGCTTAGTAGTTAGGAGAAAAGGAGGCAGTTCAGTACAATCTGACAAATATTTTGGTAAGTATAATTAAAGCACGTGATATCTGCCCATCTGTGTTAATTACTATAATATACTATCAGATGAGACAATTATCTGCAGTGCTTTATTATATGGGTTTCTCTTAGTGTATTGCATCAGGGGCGGACCACCCACCTGACCGGTGGGGGCCATGGCACCCCCCAAATTTGAAGAACTCTTTTAACTTTTTAGATAATGGATAATCATATTTTAAAAAATTAAAAAAATGTCACTAGATTATAACATTAATTAATTTTAATTTTATTTTTTTGTGTTTTTTAACTCTTTGTACTACCGACGGTCATATATTTGTATTTCTCATTCCCTTACGTCATCTTCATTCTTCCAAATTTCATATTCTAAAACTTCATATTACAAATAAAAGAACGAGGAGATCAAGATTAATTATTTTTTTAGTTTAAATTCTTATAGTATGTTAACGTGTATACGTTATTATTAAATTTATATATTTGATAATTACAATAGTAATACATCTAAACATTAAGAATTAAGCTTCTTTCTGCAAGATTAATAATTTGTTGTTGACTAACCTTATCAAGTATAATAAATTACTATGAATAGTAAAAATGTATGATTAGTAGCCAAATTAATCAATCTATTTTGTATTTAACGTAATCAATAATAAGCTAATTACAATATTTATTTTTATTTTTTTATATTTTATGTGAATTTGAACCTTCTAGATTTTTTTACGTTAGTCATTAAAAAAAATTATGACTTTTTGGCCCCCAGCGATTAGAATTTCTGGATCCGCCCCTGTATTGCATGATTGTATAATTTACCAGAAAATATCTGCTATGCACAAGCTCACACTTAGTCTCACTCCCTAACATTGCTAACTTTTACGTTTTGATGTTTTGTTTGTGTTTTGGTCATTGAGATAGCTCTACAAGCACGTCATTTGCACAGCCTTCTGGAATTTCGTTATCACCTGGTAATCCTTTGGAGCATTTCTTATTTTCATGTTTTTCAGTTATGCACATGAAGTTTCTGTATCGACTTTCGACCCTAACCCTTAACTTGAGTTCTGTTTGTGATTTTATAGATTTGAAGGAAGCATTTATTGCTGATAGTGAGAGTAGCTCCATCCGAGCACTTGATCTGGAAACAGGAGGGTCGAGATCACTAGCTGGTGGTGATCCAGTTTTCTCAGACAATCTATTTAAGGTATAGTTGCTTCCTTTAAAAGTAACGATTTTTCATCTTTGGACTAGTATTCTGGCTTTGCATTGTGTACGCATGATTACAAAATCTAATGCTTTATTCTGGTGCATTTTTCTAGTGTATAAATCAGTTCGACTACGATTAACTTTGTCCATCTGTTGCAGTTTGGAGATCATGATGGCATAGGCTCTGAAGTACTTCTCCAACATCCCTTGGGTGTCTTATGTGGAAAGGATGGCCAAATTTATATAGCAGATTCTTATAATCACAAGGTATATACTGATTATTATACCGGAGTGTTCACTGTAAGTACTTGCTCCATGCAATCGTTTTTGCTCGGTTCACAGGGATTGGAAACAAACAAAAAACATAAAAACTAAGTTAAACCACAGGGTCAGACCACGCCACAAATATCAGCATGCAAATAAGAATCCATTTAAACAGTCGGGGTGTCATGCAAACAGGTAAATCTTGTTGATTAATTCCATTTTGGATGAACCTGCCAAATTTTTGGTTGTGTTCAAGGTACGAGTCTTCAGTTTCCATTGCAAGTTGCAGCACCAAAGAAACCACGAAAAAGAAATTAACTGCCATAAAAAAAGGAAGATCATATAGAAGTTAAATTGGGAAATTCTACGGTGCATTTCTAGTGGTTTGGGATGCACCATACACGCTTGTCTTACCATTTGATGAGCAAAAGTTACTATCAAATGCTCAATGCTGTTTCACAAAGGTAGGTTTAGACTACATTGCAGTACTAACCAAGTTACTAGTAATAGTTGTGAATGTTTTATCAACTTCCATTTGTCTAATATATTAAAGTAATTAAACATTGGGGAGGTTGAGAACTAACTGATAGATGCAAAGTGTGAAGCCTACATGCTGTTTACTTTAATCGAATGAGACTTGCTTTTGAAATCTATAACATCCAGGTTCATGGTTTAGTACTTGAGGCGTAATAATTAGATGCTATACCTAATGTCTGTTGGAGTGATGACACCTGTCTTTATATTTCAGATCAAGAAGCTAGATCCAGCTAGTAGAAGAGTGACTACTTTAGCAGGTACTGGCAAAGCTGGTTTTAAGGAAGGAGCAGCCCTAGCAGCTCAGGTTGGATGACATTTATCCTCTTATTAAATTATACTGCAGACACCAACAATGTAGTATGCCTTGGTTTTTTTTCCATGTAAAAGGTCAAAACTACTTATATAAGAATTTTGATATCTGTATGAATCTACTTAATTAAATCTGTTAAGAACTCTACTAAGGCTCCTCTGACCAACAATAGCAGTATAGGCAGATACAGGACACCACCAATCTTAGTAATTTTGATCAACAAGATACAGCCAAGTCTTGACACGAGAACATACATCTGCATGCTACCTGTTAACTGAGTAATGAAATGATTCTATATCTATCATTTTCTTTTGAACTTGTAACTTCACGTAGAAGGTGTTAACAGCTTAAGCTTTTAGAGCAATTGGTAGCGCGGAGATACATTCAGTGGACATGAAGTTAGGACCAAATCGGACACCATTAACCCTTTTGGCATCAGAAGTCTGCTTTAAAAGTATACCCTATGGCAACCATGCACTTACCAAAAGATAAAATCTCTCTTTGAATTGTCATCCACCTCATGAAATCTCTGATATATTAGAATCAAAGGTTGGGTTATATAAAATGGCTATTGTTTTGCTTTTACCTGATACCATGGGATGCCAGTTTGAAGCATTTATGTTTGCAGCTTTCAGAGCCATCCGGGATTGTTGAAGCAGAAAATGGTGAGGCTCTTTTCCTTGAAGTATTGCAGTTACAGAGCTGCAGAGTTCATTTCTCAAACTTCATCACATTCTTGTAAAAGTTCTGAAAAGATAATTTTGTCCTGTGCAGAAACACTCACAAAAAAGTTGATAGCATATTTCTAATCAACAAAAAGTTATGTACTCCACCAAATAAAAAGCGTATAAATAAATGACCTAATCCCAAAAATGTACCCTCAAGTTTACCCAAAGTACAGCTTTAGTACCCAAGTTTGAAGGTGTGCCAAAGAAGCACCCAACTTTTAAAAAGCGTATCAAATCAGTATCTAAGCTGACGGAGCACGGATGCCGTTAAAAAGTCAAAGAGTAGGACTGTCATTATTAAAAAAAGGTGTTTTTACTTAAAAAGTTCAGGTACTGATTTGGTACGGTTTACTTTTCATAGGTACTCATTTGGTTCGGTTTACTTTACTACTTTTTCTTTTCACAGCCGTTCGATGTGGCACTATCTTAACCGTTTGATTATTTTATCTTCCTTAATTAATCATTAAAAACTCTCTCTCTCTCTCTCTCTATCTATCTATCTCCTCTCCCTCTAAGCCACAGTCTCCCTGTCATCTCGGAGCCACTGGTGTTGGGTTTGTGACGGCCGCGTTGGGTTTGTGATGGCGATGGTGACACGCGGTGGTCGGCGACGGTGTTAGGCGACGATAGTGGTGGTGGTGGTCGTTGTCTGGTGGGTGATGGTGGTAATGGATAAATCGTCGATCTGGCCATTGCCACCTCCCACACCAGTGAACGCACCACCGTCACCACCGATCTAGCGACCGCCATTACCTACCAACCTGTTTACCACCATCGTCCCTGACCGCCGGCGTCCAAATCAATCTTAAATCACCGTCGGCGCTCACATCCACGACCCAAGATCAACCGTCGCCGGTGCACCCAGCACCACCACAACCTAACATCACCATCACCGCAACTCCTACACAGTGGCATCATCACTGCCGGTTGACTGAGCACCAATTTTTAAAAACTGAGGTACTGGTTATAACACGGCGTTTGTGCACAATCTTCTCCTTTCGGGTGACACAGTTATGTAGAATCTGTGACTTGGTTGCGAGGAGAGTTTGAATGTGCACAATCTTCTCCAAGGTTTATGTGTTTTGCTTCAAGCCTCTTACTGTGTGCAATGGTGTTGGTAGTGTGCGATGGTCGACAGTGTTGGGTTTGTGGCAGCAGTGTTGGGTTTATGACAGCAGTGGCCACACACGGTCTTGGGTTTGTGACGACGATGGTGACACACGGTGGTCGGCGATGGTGTTAGGCAACGATGGTGGAGGTGGTGGTGGTGGTAGTCTGGTGGGTGATGGTGGTAATGGATAAACCGTACCAAAGTCGAACGGCTGTGAAAAGAAAAAATATTAAAAGTAAACCGTACCAAATGAGTACCTATGAAAAGTAAACCGTACTAAATCAGTACCTGGACTTTTTAAGTAAAAACACCTTTTTTAAATAATGACAGTCCTATTCCTCTGATTTTCTAACGGCATCCGTGGTCTATCAGCCGAGGTACTGATTTAGTACGCTTTTTCAAAGTTAGGTACTTCTTTGGCACACCTTCAAAGTTGGTTACTAAAGTTGTACTGGAGGCAAACTTGAGGGCACAGTTTTGGGATTAGGCCTAAATAAATCTAAATTTGCCCAGTTGCAGATTTTGTATTCTCACTTACAAAATTGTTGAATATATGTCCATTGGCCTCCTTATCAAAAGACGAAATCGAAAAGACATTCAAATAACTTTTATACCATGTTACTTGGTGCAAGTGGATATGATGGCAGTTCTGAGATTGGAGTTCAATGATTCTAATCTAAACTGACTCAAACATAATACTTGGGAAATATAAGTTTATGTTTAAGTTTTGTTCTGTACTCTCATTCCTGCTCTAACTTAGGCTACGAAAACTCGAGTAATCATTCAATTGAGTTCATAGTAGCACCTCTGATACTTATGGCATTGAAGATATTGTGCTTCTGTATCTAAATTAAGTTTCAGCTTTCCTTCTCCACCCGTATTGACACGCACACACACACGCAAACAAGGACAGATGCAAGCACACACAAGGCAACACACCTCATGTCTTACATAATTCCTTGATATCCTGCAGGAAGACTGTTTATAGCCGACACAAACAACAGTGTGATCAGATATCTAGACCTGAACACGAAAGAGGCAGAACTTCTTACTTTGGAACTGAAAGGGGTTCAGCCGCCTACACCAAAATCCCGATCTTTTAAGCGTCTTAGAAGGCGATCTTTAGCTGACACACAGGTGATTATAGTTGATGGCGGTTCATCCAAGGAGGGTAACTTGTTTCTTAAGATATCTGTACCTGAAGGATATCACTTTTCCAAGGTCCGTCCCTCTGCCAGGGTTTGACCATGTTTGCAAATGTCCATATATGTTCTGTAAAACTCAGCCTTCTAGTTCCAAATGCAGGAAGCACGCTCCAAATTCAGTATGGAAATTGAGCCAGAGGATGTGGCAGTTGTTGAACCCATGGACGGGAATCTCAGCCCAGAAGGAACTGCCATGCTTCATTTCGAAAGATCCTCCCCTTTAGCCTCCATGGGGAGAGTTAGTTGCAAGGTATTCCTTCTTACTGAAAGCTCTTCCGGGTAATCAGGTTATTTGTGCTTAACCTACTTTAAGTTCTGGAGCACTTTTACCACTTCAGGAATGGCTAAGCCTGTGTGTTTACTCTAAATCCTTCGCTCTATCGTGTTCACGCATGAGCGCCAATAATATTTAGTCGATTATTCATCCTTGCCTCTATCAGTCCAGACCTCATAGAGATTATGTCAAACCAATGCTGGGAATAGGTCTCGAAGCAAATGATCTAACATGTGGGCTGGACACTGTAACTTGATTATGCATGTGCTAAAGGTCTACTATCAATTTCAAGGACCTTTGCCATGGTCCTTTATAGTTCTACAGTCCCTCTATTGACAACAAATTTATAACCGTTGAAGCTTGAAAAAATCAAAGGTGATCGGTTCCAGCCCTAATTTATAATTTATGTAATTTGACTCCATCTTTCAACTATGACGATGACTGTAAAATGGGGTGTTCCAGTCCATGAGGCAAAGATATGTTTTTCAATCTGAAGGGCCTAATCCTAGAACCTTGTCAAAGTTTGTCCTCTTAAATTCTGTCATGCCGTTCCACTTGTATTTGTATTCCGTGGAAAGATTAACGAGCTTTTCCGGTTTACAACGGTGTTGTAAGAGAGTTAGAGAGTGCGGATGAATAAAAGAGACATCAGACTTGGTGTTCGATCGGCTTTTCTTTGTGTACTAATTACCAACTAGAAAAGTTCGTTTATTTGCAGGTATACTACTGCAAGGAAGATGAGGTCTGTTTATATCAGTCTCTGGCCTTTGAAGTACCTTTCAAAGAGGTGATTCCGGAATCCACCCCAGCAGAAATTACCCTTCCATATGTTGTGAAGCCCAAAACTTCCACTGGTAGCTTACAGCTACAGCTACCAGTTGTTAGCTGACACAGGACATGTCACCATGTACAGCTTTTTCAGCTCTACTATGACATTTGAACCTGGATTCTCGTGCACAGATTGTGTATAGCAAGGGCAGTCATCATAATCCTGAAATTTCCATAGAGTAATTATACGGGAAAATATAAGATAGCAATAAAGATTTCGTAGTCGGAGTTAGTATGCCGTATCATCTTGTAACTTCTTCACTCTGTAATTATTTTCTTTCTCTTTGGGCTGTCATTCACTTTGTACTTCGATTCCCAAATCGCTTTCCACATTTATCATGATCACTGACATTGTTCGCGCATGATTTCTAGTTTCTCCAAGCCTTGTAGTATGTTTAAGCAACAAGTAAATTATCCTTTGACAAGATAATATATACTTAGGCATTGCTTTAGGGTCGCAATGTTAATCTTGTCCCTTACTGCTTCAGGAATGTGTGGGTTGGTGTGGACTTGGTGGTGTGGGTTGGGGGATTATAAACAGCATGTCCCACCCTCCATGTGAGGCCTCTTTGTTCCTTCATTCTAGGTGCCTGCACTATATGGACTAGATATTATTATCATCATCATCATTAGCTTGTTTCGGCCTTAAGCGAGGGATAGATTGCTAACTAAGGCATACACCCGTGTGCCCTTATCCTCTAATGCTCTGTAATGATGAGAGTTGAAGTCAATTATCTGGGTGATATAAGCTACTTCTTTGTTTAATGAATGCAGAGGACCAGGTTTAGACCCCCCCCCCCCCCCCCCCCCCCACAACGTAGGAACCGCACTAAGTATTATCTTATCAGCACTAATCTTCAAACAAGCTCTGGTATGAGACTTATGTGGGAAGTCTTATGTTTAATCAATCGGTTTAAGCTTTTAAAATTGCACGCAGACGGCATAAAGCGCGTTTGTTCCACCAAACCCATGTTTGTGTTGTACCCCCCACATTTTCTGTCCGACCATAACTTGCAAATGATTGTGCAAGGTGAGTTTGATACACTTGTTCCATTTATTTGTCATTCAATGGGAGGATTTTGCGACATGCAAAGGGCGGTAAAGCGAGTCATACTTGATCATATACCAAATTCTCGTCGATTTATGCCTATCGTACTATTTTGAAAAGTTTTAGGTCGACTACCTAAGCGCATTGGCTCGTTAACCAAAGTACGTCCCCGTTGATTCATATTCAGTAATATTGTTGAGCGGTACTCGTCTAAGAAGAAAACACTATCGTTGCTTCACACTTGCCAACCTTGATCCTAAGAAAATTCACTGTATATGGTTCCAATGATACACTCTCTCCCGTCCGCTGTTTGCGCTTGCGGCTACAACGTGTGCGTGTGTGTGTGAGAGAGAGAGAGAGAGAGAGAGAGTCAATGATCTGCTTAACAGACAACCAAACTGTCCGTGACAGATGGGACGAAGCCATGGTTTGCCTATCAATTATGTGGAGTATCATGCTCTAGTTGAATGAGACATTACGCATGTTACTCTAATTCTTTAGGTCTTAACAAATGCTTATCTTCCTAATCACGTTATCTAGAAAATTATTACAATTTTCAATTTGTTAAGAATGAAAGAACAGAGCCAATGTGATCTTCCTCGAAAAATGATCAACAAAATGAAAAGAATCTTCATGTGGAATTGGATAAAGCTTTTGTCTCAAGTTTCAAACCTCCAATGGAGTAATAGGTAAAAAGGTATACTCAAATTCAAGTGCACGTTTTATTTTTTTATTTTACTTTTTTCTAAGAACTTCTTTTTAAGTATTTGAAAAATTAGAATTGGTGAAATGTAAAATGTAAAAAGTGCACCCGAATGTAATTAAAAGCATCTAACTTCTCAAAAGGATTTTGATAAACTAATCTATAAAGGCTTTTGACAAGAAAATTTAAATGGTACATAATATACTCCTAAGAAGGCATCGAAAAGAAAAAGAAAAATGATTTGATTGATGTTGATGATGAGGATGATACACTGAGTTTTGCAACTAATACGTACAATACAACAACATAGGAAAAAACTACCCGTGGTAAAATAACTACTAAATTGCACCAAAAAAAAAAAGTAAAATAACTACTAAATATAAATAAATTCTACCCCCATGAAAATAACTAGCAACAATTATCCCTAGACAAAAAGATAACATTATACATAAGTTACCTTCTTCATATTAGAAAATAACTTCCAGCAACCATCATCATCTCCATTTGAGGGTTCTAATCAGAAACCTTAGAGCCATTTAGTGACATGTAGTACAGACAAGACAAGTCATTAACTAACTTTTTAGTGACTATCGATAGTGTACGAGCGAATAACCTATCAATCAATACTTTATCTTATGTTGTCAACGCCCTACCGGCAGCGTTCATTTTCTATCCTACTATCGCTTAGGAAAGAAAATCATTTTGTCCAGATAAAAGGGTATTTTCACCCCAAATTTACCCGGTACTTGTTCAGTGAAGCGTTAACTGATTTTGTGTGGTGAAATGTTCAACTAAAGAACAAAAAAATGGAAAATTGTTGAGAAGTTTCTCGAGGGGGTCATATGGTATGGCTCCAGTCCAGGTCCAGGTCCAGGGGTAAAATCTCATCACCCCCATGACAGACAGATGGTGATCAGTATGGGAAAGGGGACAAAACTGTACTGGCCACAAGATTTGCCAATTACATCTCGTCTTCTCTTGACTTGGATAACTTTAAAAAGTGCTGCATGCGTTTAACCCAATTGGTACAACCATGCGGTGGATTTGCCTAAAGAGACATATATACTTATGATATTACAGTGTTGTGTGTGTGTGTGTGTGTGTGAGAGAGAGAGAGAGAGAGAGAGAGAGAGAGAGAATCCTATCCTATAAATAGATAGAAATTAAAGATTTTTACAATTTAGAGCATGTGATTCTAACTTTATGTGTTTTGAATATGGGACAGTAAGCTATGTCCAACTTATACTTACCCCCACTGGATCAATTTATTATAGTCTTTTTTGCAAGTCCAAATTCATTGCAACATGTCTCACCCAATGAGGCAGACTACTCTGGAAGTTTTCTTTCTCCCCAAGTGAGCATCAATCACAGTCTGTGATTGATGCTCACTTGGGGAGTTTTTGGTTACCCTCCATCCCATTTTGTTTTTAAAGGCCTTCGTTAGCAGATATTATGGTTTGCTTGGCAGCATGTGTGCTTGCACCAGGTCAAATTTTGGAAGAGTACTAGTCAATGGTTGGTTGTCTGATTAGGAGTTGTTCGGGTTGTCAAGATTATGTAAGCGTAAGAGACGAGGTGATTATCGCATTCAACCTTTGAAAAACGTCACTCCTTTCCTTTGTTTGAGATTAAAGCGGTTACGATATAATGCACAAATGTCTTCCCTACTCTGCCTTCTAACGTATTTGAGATGACAGACACTTTGTATTTTGAACTTCTACCTACGAAGGTCTTAAGATTGAAAGAACTGCATTCTAGTAAAAGAATATTTGAGTTCTTCTAACGAGCTTTAATTGTGTAGCTGATAAGTCCAGAATAGCAATAAAAAAGACAACGAATTACCGGTAGAACAATAGGATAACAATTAAGTCCATCGCCGGCTTCACCATTTTTCCTTGTTCTTGCCAAGAAGAAGAACAAGGAAGAAAATTTGGACAAGAAATATGAAATGGAATGAAAGAAACAAAGGGAAAATAGTAGAGTACCGTAGTTTTAATTAAAGTCCCTAGTTAATTAATGAGAAAATGAAGGAGGGAGAGGGGAAAAGAGCGTGTTGAGGCAATGTGGATGAAACCTCTCCACAACACAAAAACAAACAAAACAAAAGGGGGGAGAAGTGAATGTGAGTCCAAAAACGCTCCTGACTCGTGAAAAAGAAGCAAAAAGACAAAGAGAGGCCAAATGCCATGCCACAGTTGGTACAAACAAAGTGCCATGAAAACAACCACATGCACCATGCCCCCCCACCCAACCATATGTTTATCTTTATGTGTTATATATATATATATATATATAGGTAGCTGATTCATTGTTCGCACGGGTAACGGATCAGCTGTTGTCCACGCGATCTGGCCGTCCACGAGGTCCTGTGAACGGACTAGATTTCGCTTTCCGCTACATAATGAAGCGGACGACAAAAAACAGGCCGTCCACGCGCGAGATCTGGCGTCCAGATCTCGTGCGTGAACGGCCAGATCGCACGGACAACTAGCATGCTTTGCTCGCGCGAGCAATGAATCACGATGTGTGTGTATATATATATAGTTGCTGCATGGATCACCCACTAATCATTGCCCACAATAAAAACAAATGTGGACCCGGCCCCACTTTGGCCAGCCAATTAGTGGATACCAAGGCTGCCAAGTTTCCCAATCAGACATATCCACATCAGCACCCCATTGTATTTACAATAACAAAAAAGAACTCCAATTTTATATGCAAAATGGGCCGTGTATCGTGTGGCATAAACCGGCCTTCTAAAGACACGATAAGGAGACATGCTGTCACTCTGTTTTTCTCCTCCATGTTTGTGTAACATTTATGCGTCTATTTTTACGTTATATTATTATATATTTTTTTTATTCATTATAAAAAAAGATTTATATTTTCATTGTTAATGCATTTTGTAGCGGTAAAAGAGGATGTACTATGATGGCATAAAGGGTATGAAAATGCACTGAATGCAATTATAGCAATTCCGGTTTGTTTTCTTTATTCAATATCTTGACCACGTGAGACTTGAAATTTTGTACACTTGCGCTTTATGCAATTATTGTAGTGGCATGTTTGGCGAAAGCTCCACTTTGGCGCATTTTAAGTGATATTACGTGGTGATAAATGCTTATGAACTGTTGCAAGGTAATGTGTCACTCACTCACACCAAACACATACTTATAGCCTGTATATAACAATGACTCCGAGTATATATATGTTAGTTAGGTTGACTTAATCCTGAATAGGAGTATGTGTTGAATGAAGGGTTTAGGTTGACTGTCATTTAGGGTTCAATTGGTGAGTAGTTAATCTTCCTAATGAATGAGATCTTACCCTAGTATTGATAGCATGAAATTCTTGGATTTATATCAAAAATCTCACAGGGAGAAGCATTTTTGCGTGTTGTTTTGTCATACCCAACGATAAAAGAGTATATATCTCATTCGCCATCCCAATATAGGCTTTGGTACAAAAAAAGAAAAGAAAAAAGGATGGAGATATAATGATTGAATGAACAAGCTAAGTGGAGTAGTACGCCATTTGATTTGCGCTCGGAATTCTTCGGATGTTGGAGCTGAAACTCGGCACAAGCTTTGCTGATGCGAGCTCGAGATGAAAGCCCATCCCGATATAGGCTTTGGAGATGCTCAACTCATAACGAATTCACACGAGCTTACAAAGCTTAGCTTTTTCGCAAGCTCGAGCTCAACGCGGGTTCGCCATCCCAATGTAGGCTTTGGCAATGCTCAAATCCATGGACCTTACAAGCTCAACTTTTATAGTCATTTAATAGTACAATACCGCATATACACAGACACAGTTGGGTTCCTGTCCTCTGCATAACTCCAAGTTGTTGGAATTTAAGCACAAGAATCTATGTGTGACATTTTCCTTAACAAGGCTTCCTTCATCTTCTCTTATCCCCACACCACAACCTGGGTATTAGTACTATTTATTTTTGAGACAATTATTTATAGCTAAGAGCCAGAGCTCTAAGTGCTTCCCTTTATATATTTATATAACGAAAATCAAATCACAAGCCGTATGTATGTATATACGCTTGAATAAAGTAAGAAGATCTCGAGCGTAATTGATGTTGTCGATAAAATTTAACGAAATAGAGCGATTTTCAAACAGTGCGATGGCAAAACTTTGTTACAGTATATTCTAATCTCATCCGCCAAAATTTCCCATGTGCACAAGAAAGTAAAACGGAGGAAAGGCAAAAAGGCAAGGAAATTAATAAAAAATAATTAATTTATATATGGGAATTTAAGAGAAACGACGCGTGGTGTCCTCTAATTGCTCCGCCTCTTTATTATACCTCTCTCCCCACTCCCACCTTCTCTCCAAACTTCCCTTCTCTTCCTTCCGCTCTCCAGTCTCCAGCTCTCCCCCTTCCCTCTTTCCAATCCCATTTCATCCACCCTCCCATCGCCACCAACCTTCTCCGCCACCGCCGTCATCTCTCAGGTATTGATTGACCTCTCATATTTTCCCCTCACGTCGTTGATTTTTGCTTCGATTAATTGTTTCATTTTACGTTGGAAGATGTTTTCGTTTTACTGGTTTTAAGAGTTCTGAACCAGGTGCTTTGATGTGCATGTTGATTTGCAGAATCTCTCGAGGGAGGGAGTCCATACGTAGGCGAAAAAGTGAATTCGCTACAGAATTTCATTCGAATACGCACCTTTTCTTTCTCTCTCTCCACTGATGGCGTCGCCTTCGATCTCGAATCCCGAAGCCAACTCGAACCGGTTGCGAGACTCGAAGCGCAAAAAGAGAAGGAAAACCGGCGCCGACGCCCCAACCGAGCCGGCCACCAACACCGACCCGCCCAGGTGGAAGACCGAGTCCGAACAGCAGATCTACTCGTCCAAGCTCGTCGATGCCCTCCGCCGCCGCCGCCCGGCCGCCGCCTCCCCGGAGTCCTTTCCCGTTCCCGTCCCCGTCCGCGGCCGCGCCGTCAGGGAGACGGCGGACAGAGTCCTCGCCGTGGCGGCGAAGGGGCGGACTCGGTGGAGCAGAGCCATCCTCACGAGTCGACTCAGGTTGAGGATGAATAGCCTTAGCAGTAATCATAAGAAGCACAGGAAGGTGAGGGTCACCGGCGATATCCGGTCGAGGAAACCTGCTGTGAGGAAGACGTTGCCTCCGTTGCAGCGGAAAGTTCGCGTTCTCGGCCGTTTAGTTCCCGGTTGCCGTAAACTCTCTTTCCCGAATCTTCTAGAAGAAGCTACCGATTATAGAGCTGCTCTGGAGATGCAAGTCCGAGCCATGACTGCCCTCACCGGCCTTCTCACCGGTGCCGCCGCTCCGTTTGATCGGCTCGGCTCCGGTCTGTCTTAGAGCCCTGGCATTTACAACTTTGCTAAAAGGTGTTTTTATTATTTTTTGTTTAAAAAAGCCTCTTGTTAATTATTTTTGAAAATTTTAAATTTGTGTATTTATTGTATACATGGCCACTTTTTTTTCCCCCCTTCTCTTGCAATTTACGTTCAATTTTTGAAATCCTTTTGCTTTTGGGTAGGGGTTCTTCTTTACCATCAATTAATCATTTGATTTGTTTATTTGGATTGAAATGAACATGCCAACTAATTCTTTGGTTTAATACAATGTAAGCACCAAACCCTCATGTAGTTGGGTGTTGTTTTGGATAAAGTAATAGCTATATGGTGGGGCAAATAATTCAAGTCCTTTTGTTTTTGGGTGGACAAGGCATTCATAGAACTTGCTATTTTGAGTATTTGACATCATGTTATGTAAGGTTCTATGATTCATCTTCTTTTGAATTATGCTATACTTATTAGCTTGTTAAGTGCTTTTATTTCTGCACATAGATGGGGATGGTGTTCTGATTTTTCCAATACTATAGCTGATTTGGATCTCTGAGAGTCGCTAAAGCAAAAGTTGTGCGGTGCTGGTCATTTAGTGACACTTTTGTGTAGCTACGAATGTCGGACTTAGTAATGACTAGCAATTTTCTTCTTCCACATTCATAATTGTGTTTTTTCCTTTTCAAATTTGTGATTTCGGTTTGCGTTGCAAGAAGCTTTTGTGAAGAAGTTGAAGAACTACGTGGTTTTCGGCCACTTTTGGAGAACTACTTAATTTAGGAACAAACTTACACTAGAGATTGAAGATGAGAGCATAATTGTTGTCTGACATATGGTTATTGAGTAAACTTGATTGGCTTAACTGATGTTGGTACTGAGGGTTCAAACAATAACACAATCATTCCTGCATTGTTTGTTATTACCCATGAAGATGAAGCAATTATTTCAAATATTTTTTTGTACCTTTCGTACTTGATTGTGTTTACCTGATTAGGGCCTGGTTGAGATCGAAATTGTTCTTGACTTGTGTTTGCCTGGTTAGAGCCTCGTTCAGCTTGCATCTTGGTATAGCTAGGTTAATCTGTTTAGATTTTTTTCAACAAGAACCAAGCTTTTGGAGCTATGTTCGTTATCGGAGAAATCAAACTCAAGCCCGATGAAATTGTGCATATACTTAAGGAAGTCAACCCCTAGCTCGACTAATTTTTTTTTTACATCCCTAATTACTTTTGTTCTCGAAACCCCTAAATCACCATGTCCATGGCGACATATAAAATTTATAACCTACAAATAAATCAATAGTAGTTCCACGTTTAATTTATACATGACTTTTGTTCTTAATTCCCGTCCGGGTAAGTGATTATGGTAGATTCTTTTACAACATTCTTAGCCTATATCATGTATTCCCACGAGAGAAATGTCACATATGCAACCTCCAATCTTCGGTTACAATATCAATAGTTACCGTATCACCGATTTATCCCGAGAAAATGAAAGACAAACAAAATTAGAGTAAGATTCTGTCAACGTTCCCGCAATACAATGGACCAACGACTGGTCATTGAATTTTCATGCCGCTGTACCAAATAATTATTGCAAGCAATCAAACAAGTAGTGCGTCAATATTTTGGATACACCGTAAAACAGGAAATTGTGTACACATACAAAAGGGAGGCGGGGAGAGAGAGAGAGAGAGAGATTAGAGAGGGGAGACTTAACCCCCACAAGTTTGAAAGTTGGCGCATCTGCCAAAAAGAGTTTATAGGCAAGGGCTCATCCCCATGTGCTCCATTTTGAAAAAGCAATCAAAGCAGTCAGCCACACCCACTTATGGCACATGTGACATCTATAACTCCACGCCTTTGCATTTGAATTGAATTGAATGAATGCCCCCATTTACATTTTAGTGTCCATGATAAAACTTTATGGTCAAGGATATTTTTTGTTACCTGTTTGCCATTGGCACCTACGTACGTAGCTCTAATTAAGATAAGCTAGCAATTCAATTCTCCCAACCCCAACCCCAACCCCACCACTGTTGGGGCCAAAAACAAAAGCGTCGCTCTCAAATCTCAATCTTAGCTCTCCTGTTTTCGTGTTATTAAGGGCTAACACGTGTGCCCCCAACCCTGTCCGCCCTGCTGTCACTTTTCGGACCATATCGCCATCGCTAGGGTTTTGGAGATGAAAAGGGGATGGTGTTTGCATGGAGATCGAGATAAAGGGCCACTTGTTTTGTTCTTGTAGCCTTCTTTCCGTAACAACAACAACACCCCACACACACACACACACACACACACACACATGTGTGTGTGCGCTTTCATGATTCCTGAATGTGTACTGCACTTACAAAACTCACATGCATCCATGTGATCGACTTTAACCAAAGAACCCATCTTTTCCAATCCGGATCGGATATGCTACCAGATCAACTCCACAAATCTCTTAATCTGTAGTAGCTTGATGGGTATGTTTTTTATACTAATCATGCTAGTACTAGAAGAAATAGGGAAACTGGCCCACTGTCCCAATTAGCTTATCAAGCTGCCTCCCATGAGAGTTGCTAGGATTGGTATCCTATATATATATATATATGAAGGTCCTTTTTTGGCCTTGGTCAGCCGTTAAGCTACATTTTAGAGCACCATTTTAGGGTAGGTGGTCTTATATGTGCCTTTTGTTCATGCAGATACAATGTTCAAACACACAAAGGGAAAGCAGCTACGGTAATCTAACACAAGGTTTGATTCACACATGGCGCTTTTGCCCACGAATATCCAATCCCTACATCAAAACAACCGAGTCTGTCCCAACCCCACGAGGGAATATCTGAGCTAGGCTATCAGTTTACATGGCCATCATCTTAGGAGTTATACGAAAACAAGTCTTGCCACAAAAGTAAAATTATTCAACTTGGATCTAGCAGTCACAAGAGTAAGTCCAGATAGTTCTCCTCAGAGCCTAATTAGCAGTTCATGACTGCACAAAGGATCCTGAATATAAGCTCTCAACATTCACAAAGCTTATTTTCAGTAACCAGTTACCATAGATCCTCCTATATCTTCAAGAATATTTGGTTGCAAGTGATTTGCATCGTCCTCATGCCTTCATCTCAAACTAGTTGTGATGGGTTACATATAATCATCTTGACACACTCGTATATAAGCACAATACTAAGTGAAGTATTTGGTAATAAAATTGCTGGGGGAAGTTGAAGTTTAAAACGAGTGGGCTCCCTGGCTAAGCCCCCTAGACCAGTCACTGTCCTAATGGCACATTTTCCTCCAAATGAAAGGCTAACATGCACGGGTGCAAGCTTGACAGCCAACTATCACTTTTGGGACGGAGACATCCATATGTATACATATACCAAGTGGCATCGCAATCAAAAGGGGGGTGCATTCTATAGCAAGGAGGTGTCCAAGCCAAAGGACCACATAATGCTTGCAACCTTCGTAGGCATCTCAGACAAAGCTGAGAAAACACATCATGTGTGTGTTTTCATGGATTCATAAAAGCTCACATGCGGCCATGTGACTTCAATTAAGCGAGCTATCTCTTTTTTGGCAACTTACCAGATATCTCACCAATCTTCTTGTTGGGTTGGAGTTAGTAGCATGGATTTTTTGTAGCACCGCACTTGAAGACCATTGTCCGTTCCTACCTTACCATGCCCAAGTTGGTGTCAAATTGGCTGCCTCTGTGGGGGACTACTATTGTTGATTTCCTATTTAGGCTCTTTACTAAACGAAGAGAAAAGTGAGACCAGAAAATTAAGTGAGAGCGTACAGGTACTGATTAAAAGAAATGGTAGCAACGCAATGATGTAACTAGTGTCGCATTTACGAGTGTTAACTTTAAGATATGAAACTTTCTTACAACGACGAATTCTTAAATGATTGTTGTATACAACGTTATATAATTTCGCCGTTCTGGATGTTGTTAAAGTCCCACGTCGACAATACATGAATTGAGATCGGCTTTTGTACTTGGTCAATTTCTGTTCCTCTAGAACATGCTTTTAGGTTGAACAACATATTTCAACGTGATATCAGAGCTACCCTTGATCCATGGTCTTTGAGTTGCAACCTTGCCACTTCTTTGTATATACAGACCGCTTTACTTGGCCTTGGCTCGAGTTTTGTATCACCTCGTACTCCACGCCATGCGTGAAAGTGGAAGTTAAAGCTCCATATCAACTATATATGATGATTGTGATTTGTTCTCATGCATAGCGAGCTTATCCTTATTTAGAGCATATTTTTTATTTGGACATCAGGTTTTAACACATGCTTTGTTTGATAACTTTGTCAATAAGAATTGCCTGTATTCTTTTTTTTTCCCGTGTGGCGGACAAATATCTAAGTTAAAAAAAAAAGAAAAGAAGAAACACACACAACATTACTAGCTAGGACCTCCTTGTAATCAAATTAGCTTGAACATAGGGCCAACTATACTCATCCAAGATTGAGCACACGCATATCAATATTTCATACCATCCCAGATCTAATTAATAATTTGACACCAGCCCAAACAACTTTACTTGTTCACCAAATGCTTTAAAGTTTGGGAAGTCCTTGGCTTTTTGGGTCTTCTTCTCCTTGTTTTTTTTTTTCTTTCATTTTCCTCTTCTTTCCTGGTAACCAGCTGGATTTCTTCTTTATTGATTGCCTAATTGCCTGCATGTTTCCAGCTTGGCGTAGCGTACCACTTGTCATGTTTGCGGGGGGGATATCTGATTTGGACAACTCACTTCCACATGGCACCTTGATTATTAATTTAAGGCAGCCAAGTCAGATATGTATGATTGGTTCGAGGACCATGTATTCCTCCATCTTAAGGCGTCCCACGTTGTAAAAATGAACTCCGGTGGTCCTTAGCTAGATATTAAACGCAAAAAGCGTTATATAGTAATAATTACCGCTCGTTAGCCCATACTTATATGCTTAATAGTAATAATAAAATTAGTAGTAACAGTAGTAATAGTAAAATTGTTCTTTCACCTTCTCAATTACATGAGTTTTCTAACGCCTTTTGTCCTTAAAATGAGCTTTCATAACCATTGTTTGCCGTTTAGAAACAAATAAAGAAATAAACTAATATTTTAAATGATGGAAATAGTTTCTCCAAAATAATAATTATAATAATGATAATTCGAGTGTTGAGAATTATATTAATTAATGCTACAAGAAGACAAAAAAAAAGATATAAAAATGCAATAGAAACTAAAACGAGGTATGCGATCTAAGAAGAGAGATATGAAAAATCTGTTTGATTGGTTGAATTTCAAAAATACAAAAGAATACATACTAAATAGGAAAAAGTAAATCAAATTTTCCTCTCAACTTCGACCTTAATGTCCAGTAAAGTTAGGTATGAACGGTAATTCAACATCTTTTCTTGGACAACAGTGACGGAATATTCATCGAATAGAATTAGTCACAAAAGCAAGACATATATAATTATAATACTCATATTTTGCAACGCAGAAAGACATTAACTTGTTGGACCCACATCTACATTTTGGAGGCTATATATGTTGTTTGGACCCATAATAATATTATAGATAGAAAGTTTGGCAGGCCTGTGGTAGATGGTACTCTAGATCTGGTGGCGTGCATGACTAGCTAGCTAAATTAGACACACAACACAACAATGCGGACCATGGCCATAGATTTTTAGCAAGAAAGGTTGAGAGCTATGATCCCTAGAGACTCTTACCAGTGTAGCATAGGGGACAAATTGTTGACTCCTCTGCAATTGAAACCATTCCCACTTGCATCTGAAATGTTGGCATCTGGCTGCTTAATGAGGAGGCCCATTTTGCTACTACAACTCACGTGGGGGTCTGTGGTGGCTCAATCTAGCCTGGGCGTGCTGCTAGACACTACTACTCGTGTATACAGCACTAAATTCACATAGCATAGTATGTCTCGTTCACATTGGTAAGGTTAGGTTTCTTTCACTGTCATAAACTGGACCCAATGTTATATATATATATATATATATATATATATATATATATATATAGGGAGCTGATCCGTTGAGAGCGTTACCAAAATATGAAAAGTTACAAGCGCGATCTTGCCATCCATCCCGAAAGATGGACGGCTCAAATTTTTTTTTTTGCGTTTTTTTAAGTACGTCCGCTACATTATGTAGGGGACAATTTTTTGACAAAAATACCTTTTGTGTCCATCCGCTACATTATGTAGCGGACTATCGAGACTACTATTCTGACTTTTTTTTAAATCCGTCCGCTACATAGCAAACAATTTTTTGATAAAAATACTCTTTGAAAACTTGTACTGTTCTGACTTTTTTTTAAATCCGTTCGCTACATTATGTAGCGGACAAGTTTTTGATAAAAATACTCTCTGAAAACTTGTCCGCTACATAATGTAGCGGACTTTCTGACTATCTCTTTCTCTGTCCTTTCTTTCTCATTTCTATTCTGACTATCTCTCTCTCTCTCTCTCTCTCTCTCTCTCTGTCCCCACTCCACTCCCCCATTCCTCCTTTGCTTCTTCTTCAACAACCGAATAAATTCTTTTCATCTGTGCTTTGCTTTTCTTTTCATCGGGCTAGACTCGGGCTTGGAGCTCGACGAATCGGACGTGTGGAGCTCGGTCGGCGGCGGCGGCGTCTCGCCGAACTACATGAAACCGGTGGTGAGTTCGAGAAAGAAGCCGCTGGCAGTGGCAAAGAGGGCTGAGGCGGTGGTCGGGGGGACGGCGTCGTCGCTGCCGGTGAACATACCGGACTGGGCGAAGATGAAGATATTGAAGGAGGACTACAAGGACAAGCGGCGCCGGGACATCGACGATGATGTGGACGGCGAGGATCTCTGACCCCATCTCTGAATTCAGAACCTCTCTAACCAAACAACTTCTTCTTCTTCTTCTTCCTCTGTTTTCTCGAGAACAGCACCACCCTATCATCTTGATACTACAAACATATGCTTCATATCCCGAAAACTGTGGCAAGTCTTTCCTCGGGAAGGAGTTTTCTGGCCTTTTAGCTCTCTGGGTGTGCGTTTATATTGTTTATCAGAGTAGACAGAGGAATTGAAAGCCACAGATTCTGCTCAAAGGAGTCAGGCGGTGAGCTTCGGAGTTCCAAATACGGGTAAAATCCTCCATCCAGCTTTCCAATCTTAGCTCCTTTGTCTGCTCTCATTCAGTTGGAATTTCTGTTTGTTAAAAGGTATAGTTGCTGAATCAATACAGGAGGATGAATGCTGAGCTTGTTCCAAACATACTGAGGAGAAAAGAAGAGAGAGAAAGGACAAGAGAAAGTGAGAAATTGACGTGAAAGAGAGATGTGTCAGAAAATATATTGTCTACTTGTCCGCTACATTATGTAGCGGACTGTCTATTTGTCCGCTACATAATATAGCGGAGGTAACGGACTCTGTCATTTCTGTCAGAACATTAAAGACAGAAAGAGAAAAAAGATCTGAAAACTTGTCCGCTACATAATGTAGCGGACGGACTCGGAGGGTATTATTGTCAAAAAAAGTCAAAAAATTGTCCGCTACATAATGTAGCGAACGTACTTAAAAAAACGCAAAAAAAAAAGATCTGGGCCGTCCTATTTTGCTAACGCTCTCAACGGATCAGCTCCCATATATATATATATGAGCTGATCCGTTGAGAGCGCTAGCAAAATAGGCTATTTTGCTAGCGCGATCTAGCCGTCCATCCTGAAAGATGGATGGCCCAGATCGCGCGTTTTTCGAATACTGTCAGTCGTCCGCCATACTGTATAGCGGACGGCTTTTTTTACCTTTTTGCCCCTCCGCACCATCCGCTAAACTGTATCCCGGACGATATTGAAGTCCTGACACGGGACAGCAAAAAGGTATCCGCTATACAGTGTCGCAGATCTGGCCGTAATACCCAGACCATCCGCTACATTATGTAGCGGACTAGTTTTCTGACATTTTTTTTCTCTCTCTCCCTTTTCTCTCATTAATGCTCTGATTTTTTTCTCTCTCTCTGTCCTTTCTCTCATTCGCTACATAATGTAGCGGACTAGTTTTCTTACATTCTCTCTCTCTCTCTCTCGTATTAATGCGCTCTGGCTTTTTTTTCCTCTCTCTCTCCTTTCGCAGGTCATAAACCCATAGACACCATCTCCCTGCACCCTTCAACCTTCTTCCCCGACCTCAAACCATGCAAAACCCTAAAATACCTGTCCCAGGTCCACGCTAAATTCATCAAAACCGGCCGCATACGCGACCCCTTCGCCGCCGCCGAGCTCCTCCGCTTCCTCGGACTCTACCACTGCAATCTTCGCTACGCCCGCCACATCTTCGACCAAATGGACCCACCCAATTGCAGGTCTTGGAACACCATCATCAGAGCCCTCTCCGAAAGCGACCAAAACGACGACGACCCATTTCAGGCCTTGGTTCTTTTTCGTCTGATGCTTGTTGACGAGCTTGTGGAATCCAATAGGTTTACGTTCCCGTCAGTACTCAAGGCGTGTGCGCAAACGGGTCGGGTCGAGGAAGGGAAGCAAGTCCATGGGATGGTTGTGAAGATTGGTTTGGAGGATGACGAGTTTGTTCTGAGTAATCTTGTCAGAATGTATGTCATGTGTGGTGCCATGGAGTATGCTCATGTAATGTTCAATTCGAACAAGGTGAATGTGGAGAGGAAAACTCAGATGGCGACCCCCGTCTACGGCGACGACGCCCCCCCCCCCCCACGGCGTCGAGCCCCTCCACTTCTCCCAAGCCCTCTACTGCCACCGCCGCACCACCTTCTATAAGCTCCATTTTACCCTATTTTTTTAATGCATGTAAGTGCAATTCAATTGAATTTGAATTTAATTTGTTATAATATATAGTGTAATTGTATGTGGTTTGTTATAATTGCTATAATGTTTAATTGTATTAGAAGTTTAATTAACCCTAATTAACTCCTAATTTATAGTAATTAACCTTAATTGAACCCGGTTAATCCTAATTAACCCTAATTAATCTAAGTAAACCCTAATTAGCTCTAATTAGTCCTAATTAATACTAATTAGCCTTAATTAATACTAATTAACTCTAATTGAACCCGATTAACCCTAACTAGCCCTAAGTAACCCTAATTAACCCTAATTTATCCCTAACACATCTTGAAGTAACCCTAATTAACCGTAATTAAACCTAATTAATCTAATTAAATCTTAATTACCCAAATTAACCCTAAGTAGTCCCGATAAACCCTAACTAAACCCTAGTTAACCTAATTAGGGTTAATTAAGGTTAACCCTGATAAACCCTAACTAAACCCTAATTAAATCCTAATTAACACTAATTAACCCTAATTGATCCCGATATGATTAACCCTAATTAGCCCTGATAAACCCTAACTAAACCCTAATTAATCCTAATTAAACCCAATTAACCCTAAGGAACTCCTAATTAACCCTAGTTAACTAGGGTTAACTAAGATAAATTTTGTAGGTAGAAGGATAAATTCGACGGGACAATCGAGCGTGAGGTTGTCACATTGGACTATTCATCTGGTGAAGAAGTGTTCTCGCACCTGGAGGCACTTGATACTAACATATCATACGACAATGGTGTGTCGGATCAGAAGATTTCAGGATATGGGAAATAGCACAACTGGAGGAAACAATGTATTTTCTGAGAGTTAGCCTATTGGAGGACACTCATTATCCGAAACAACATTGATGTGATGCACATTGAGAAGAATGTTTTCGATAATGTGTTCAACAGAGTGATGAATGTCAAGGGAAAATTGAAATATCACCTTAAAGCGAGAAATGATCAACGACAATTGGGTGTACACCGTGAACTGCATCCTCAGACAGTCAGCGGGAGAACGATACTTCCAAAAGCACCTTACTGTCTAGACAAGAAACATGTGGAGAAGGTCTGTCAGCGGGTTAAGAATTTAAAGCTTTCAGATGGGTATGCGTCCAACATATCTCGTTACTGCAATGTATCGGAATGCAAGTTTCAAAAGATGAAGAGTCACGACTGTCACGTATTTATGGAAATATTCATTTCTATTGCCTTCTGGGGACTGTTTCCAAGGTTTGTATGCGAGACTTTAACTGAATTATCTAATTTATTTCGAGATATCTGTTCTTCTACAATCCGAGTGAGTAACATAGAGGTGCTTGAGAAGAACATTGTGTTGACAATTTGCAAGCTTGAGAAAATCTTTCCACCGTCATTCTTTGATTCAATTGAGTGTTTACCCGTTCACTTGGCGTATGAAGCTAAGATGGGTGGGCCTGTATAATATCGGTGGATGTATCTATTCGAGATGTATTGCTTTAACTCTATGTTGTTCGTTTACACGTAATGCAAACCCTGTTGTCATTGATATTCCACCTAACTCTATTCGTTAAACTTTCAGGTTCATGTTCCATTTGAAGAAGAAAGTCCGTAATAAAACTCGTGTTGAGGGCTCAATTACTGAAACTTATGTAATGGAAGATCTTGTAAACTTTTGTAGCCAATATTTTGGGTCTAATGTTAATACAAGGTTAAATCAACTAGGTCGAAATGAGCCCGGAGCCAGCACACATTTGGAAGAGCAATTGTCAATATTCAAGCAGTCAGGTAGTCCATTCAGACGACCTATATTCGGTGGCTAACGGATGTAAAGTACAATCCTGCAACAATATATGCCCTTCTAAATTGTGATGAAATTTCAGCATTCGTTGAGTAAGTTTCTGTCTTCAAATAATTACTGTACATAATTGAAAATGTGTGATTAAGGGGTTAACTTTCTCGATTTGCAGTGAGTTCGATGCGGAATCTTTAATCACTGATCTCGCTGGACTTGAATCTCATCAGAAATCATAATTTGTAGAGTGGTTCAAAAGACATGTAAGTCTTTAACCGAAATATACTATGTATTATATACATCTATGTGGTTTATTAAATTTTACCGTCTTTTATAATAGGTTCAGTTGGTCGATAAACCAGTAGCCTCCTTGTTGAAATTACTAGCTCAAGGCCCTAGTAAACAAGTAGCCTGTCATGGAGGCTATATCATCACTGGGTTTAGGTTTAACGTAAAACATGATGACCGGACAAAACAAACACAAAACAGTTGAGTCTTGGTCAACGGCGACAATTATGACGAGAATTGCATGGACTTTTATAGAGAGCTGTATGAGATTGTTGAGTTAACATATCTGGGTTCTTAAAACCGCCTGGTAATGTTCAAGTGTACATGGTTCTATGTCACATGCAGTAGAGGAATCCGTGTTAGCTCGCAAGGGATTGTAGATGTCAATGTTAAGTCAAAACTTGCATCAGATGAGTCATTTTTGTTTGCTAGTCAAGCTGCACAAGTCTTTTATGCGGAGGACGTTGCAAATCCCAAATCTCATTGGTATACAGTTATCAAGTTTAAGAAATTGTCAGTGGCATATAACAGTGAGGTAGACACTTTTCAAGCTGACCAAGCACCAGTCTTGGTACCTGTTGAGGTGAACAACGAGGTGGACGATCTTTCTTTTTAACCAACACTTGATATATGAGAAGAAGTCGTAGATGATGACGCGGAAGACGTAGAAAGTGTTGAAGATGATGAGGCTGAGTTTATTGACGAAGATGAAGAATTACTCGATGAAGAGGACGACGAGTCACAGGAAGAAGAGGATGACGAGTCCGACATTGATGATGGCGATGATTCCCAAAATGAAGATGATTGACTTGTACTGTTATAACATGCATTCTTTTAGTACTCGGTTCATATAGTGTTTTTATACTCGGTTCATTTATATAGTGTTGTAACATGTTGTAGACTATACATTTTTTTAATGTGTTAATTTCTTTGGACTTGTTGTACACGAAGTCAGACATCAATAGACTATGGGCCATTCGTGGTTGCGGTGGACGCCGAGCTGCGTCCACCCCGGTGGCTCCTGCCTCGTTGTTACTCGCTGATGACGAGGCACATAGTGCTCACATCCAGCAGGCAGGGGCCCAGCCCCAAGCCGATTCCTCTCACATGCGCGATGGTTCTTCTTCTTCTGTGGGTTCTACCTCAGATATATTTGATAACAACATTTGGTCATAATGTTAGGCTTATATTTAAATTATATTTGATATGTATTAATGTTGGTGTTTTGTAAGATCTCGACGAGGCTGTGGACTGACACGCGGGGTGCGCATCGACCCCCAGCGTAAACAGAGAGCTACTCTCACCTAGGAGGGTCAGTAAGTAAAACAATTACATAATGTCGTACTTACAATCTTCAATTTCAATATTTATTACGGTCCACTTATTTAAAGTACTCGATGTTTGTTTCTTTATCAGGATCCTAGAGACTCTAACAAAGACGAAGATCGGCGTCCTTGTGAAGGGCTGATTCTTTGAGCCACGACTATACTGGAAGGACTGAGATGCCGTGATGAGGGAGTCCTTATGAAAGGCCGTGTATGCGGTCTCCCCGCTATGACTGCACATGTCGTGATAGGACTTTCCTCACCTCCCGCTGCCCTTTCACAGACGCAGACACCGACCACGGAGCGATAGTCATTACACGAGGACGAGATATGTCGCATTGCTGTAAAGGTGTATAGGATGAACGCCATATAATAAGGTACAACCACTATATACGTTTAGTAACTATATACGATTGCTATCGAGATTAATGCGTCCATGACTTTACATGCAGGGCACTGCTGCTAAACTTGTCGAGCCGGATCCGGATCACAGTGCCCCCGTGGACGAAGACGATCAGTAGAATTCAAATTCGGGACTTACTGACCCCTGATCAGCCTTTCCCCTCTTAGCTATTTGTATCCCGCTCTCGTGCCCTCCCAACTTGTACTCCCCTCCCCTACTCTATTGTACCCCGCTCATGTGCCCTCATGAACTTTGTATACATTTTATTTTTCGATTAGTATAGAATCCATTCTTTATATATATGTATTGTGTCTGTTTAGGGTTAAATAATTGCTGATGAATCAGCAATTATTTAACCCTAATGTGCATTTCGAAATATTTACCGGATAGAGAATGATTGTTGAGAATTTGTAATTACATGTTTGGATTTTTTTTAAAAAAAAATTAAAATTAGTTTGACTTTTGGCGACAAATTTTATTCCGTCGCTAAAAGTCTTACTTATTCTGTGAAAAAATGACTTTTAGCGACGGAATAAAAGTCATCAATTTTTGAATAATTTTTAGTGACCGATGTTCCGTTGCTAAATTTCTGTCGTTAAAACTTTTAGATACCAAATTGTTCCGTCGCTAAATATTTTACGTAATAAATTATTTAAAAATAATAATAATTAAAATACGAAAAATATATTTAGCGACGGATATTCTGTCACTAATTGTATTAATATGTTCGTCGCTGAAAGTTGACTTTTAAGCGAAGGAATTTCAAAATTTCGTTGTAAAACTTTTAGCAATGGGGTTATGGGTAACGAACTTTTAGCGACAGAGTGTCCGTCGCTAAAAGTCTTTGGCGATGGATGTAGAGCTTTTAGAGAACAAAAATGTCTGTCGCTAAAAGTCCTTTTTCTTATAGTGAATGCAAGGATATTTGTTATGCTTCACAACCTCATTAAAATATAGGTATAAACAAACAAAATTTATTTTTCTTTTTGAAACAAGTCGATTCCATTTCACTAAAGCAGTGAGTTTATATCTTTTAAGATGGATGACATAACAAACTGAGGAACTTCCTCCATCCATGACTCAAAATCAAGAACAAACTTAACATATGTAGCCAATTCGTGCGCTAGCCTATTACCAGTTCGTCTAACTAGTTGCATTTTTAACATATGTGAAATACCTAAAATGGTTATGGATATCACAATATATTTCCAAACTCAGAATAATCCTAGCCTCTCAAAATAACCTGACAAATTTTGGTATACAAAAATTACATGATATCATGATAATATAAGTATCACAAGAAAGTACCATTAGATTCATTTACATGATATAAGAACTATAACTTGATGACAAATAATAGCCATGAAAGATGTGAAACACAAATTCAACATATCAAAACGTCTTGATGGGTTGCCTAAAGCTTTACAAGAGACACATTTTAAACAATATCTCTAACGAGATTTTAGTTTTGCATAAATTTGTGTAAAATAAGAGTAATGCAAGTGAATTCATTCTTTAATATTTTACTTAATTTAGTCGTGATTAGATTAGGTATTAGTGTTATTCTTTATAGCTAAAAACAATGATTTCTACAAACAAAATTTCTCCTACTAATAATTGTAGTTTAAGCAAAAACAAGTATATTTTTGTGAGGTGTTAATTTCTTTTTTGTCTCATGGTACGTGGTAGGCATTAATACACTTCTTAGACATTTATGACATAGTGTATAAACGGACTCGAGCTAGCTTAGCTTACTGGGCTAGTTTTATACAAATACCGAATATAAATTTAAGTCTACTCATTTTAACGAGAGGATACTCATCGATCGTCTTGCATGAGTGATCACGTAACGTGCGACGACCTCCTAATGCGTACAAGGGAACACCCTTCTCACTATCTATGATCTTCGAAATCATAGACCACTTGATCAATCTCACTCCGATGAATACTTTAGGCCCCGTACGCTTACAGTTTTTGTTTTGTGTATTTGTATTGTGTTTTCGTTTTCAATATTTTCGTATCCAATCACAAATTATGGTTGTGTACTTTTATCATTTTCATCACTTTTTTGTGTCTACTTTTTTCAGTTGTTTTTGTATGTTTACCATTTTTATTTCTGTTTTCGTTACTGTTACCATTATTATTTCCGCTTTTACCCTTGCTCCAAAGTGCACATGCTGCCCACCAGACCATCTTCTCCACCATTCCAACGCCTGCCATCTTCTCCACCAGTTCATCAAGTTGAGGATTGAAATAGGACTTTGCCCAAAAGTGCAGCCATGTTCTTAATCCATTTAGAAAACCCAAAGATCTTATGCTTGTGCTTCAGAAGGTTGTACTTTCTGCACATCCTTCATGTAGTACTCCGTGCCAACTCGAGAAAGAGCTCCTCCAAGCCCCTGACTTACCCCATAAACCATCATTACCCCAAAGGTAAAACTCCAATGCATCTCCATTGCCAGCATTTTAAACCAATAGATTGGTACCAAGATGCACTCACACATCCGTCCTTTTGGTTTAGTTTCTGGCACTGCCTCACTACAAGTTGGAATTTTCTGTTCTTCCACCATGATTCAAGATTCTAGCAATGACCAAATCCAGAATGGTGCAATTGGAACTGGAACTCTCGCAAATTTGGTGGGGATTCTTCAGAGAATATGAGGGTAAATAGGTGATAGTACAAGCAAGAAAAACCCAGTTAAGAAATAGGCGTTTCTTGATCCGGGTCTCCTAACAATGGATAAAAAGGAAGATCTATGGGGGTGAAGAAAGAGTATAGAAAGGAATATCTATTCTCTTTCATGGTGATTACGGTGGGTGAACAAAGGATAGGAAGAGAGAGAGAGAGACATAGAGAGAAGTTGCAGATAGAGCAGGGGCATGGCAAAAATTGGGGGGACATGATTTGTATTCTCTGACAGAGAGAATAGAGAGAGCCAAAAAAGGTGAAAACACCCTCCGAGTGTTTTCACAATTTTCACTACTGTTTCGAAAAAGCATCCAAAACGAATACAAAAAAAGATAAAAGTACACAAAAATGTATCTTTTTCATAATCATTACAAAAAATGAAAAACAAATACTCTAAACGTACGGGGCCTTACTTTCTCGTGTTTCTAGCACTTGATCCCGGATAACCTTGATCGTCTTCTTACAATTGAAAAAATCCACTGCGGCATGCGGGTGGTGCCATATTTCCAAGGGCAGTAATGAATGACCTCCACCTCCAGCCAAAAGGCCACACATTTACAAAAGGCTGACATGATGCGTATAGAAAGTCCAGACAGGTCTACATATTTAGACCTTCATGGTCAAGGATAACTGTTGTTGGTATATAATTAAGCTGCTGGTTTCACTTCTTTCCAACACGTACACGCCCCACCATCGGCCGCCACGGGGGGGTGGGGGCACTCTCAAGCTAGGCCTTTTCCTAATTAAGGGCCAACACGTGTGCCACCGCAACTTCCCTGCTGTCACTTTCCTCATCGGTGGCATCGCCATCGATAGGGTTTTGGAGCTAGAAAGGTTGATGGTAATGTTATATGAAAACAAATGGCCAAATACACACTTCCTTTTAATTTTTTCTTCTTCCTTCCTTTGAAGGCTTCTCATCACTCTCACCAAATGTGTGATGTATACGGCCGCTACAAAAGCGCGCATGCGGCCACGTTGCAATTATAAAGCAAAGAAGCCATTATCTTTGATGCATGGGTCAATTAATTACCAGTAATAATTTGATAAAAATACCTCCCACACACTTCAACTAGTTTAACTTGTAATATCTTTTAAGAACGTACCAAGAGAAACAAGATAAATTTTTGCTTACATGTAATGGGAGAGTTAAGGAAAAGGTGTAATTCATGGCTAAGTAATTTTACTGTAATGTTATTCTCCCGAATTTCTAACCCAATTAAGAAGTAAACCCAGAATGGTGACAGTTTCACGTTTTGAAATACTGAGACTCAAATGTCCTGAAAAGTTTCGACACAAATGTGCTCTAAGTATTTGGGTTTCATGTTCCGAAATTAACATTTAGAAAGAGTAGCGTCGCTCATACACTTTTGGTTCATTCTTTGAAAATTTATGATTTTAACGCAAAGGTTGAATCTCTTATACCGTAAAGTTATTATTTTCGAGTCTCTTTACGATTCAGTTCTGATATACAATACATTAGCAAGGACATTCATTCGTTGAAAGTTTAGCTTTTGAGAAACTAATCATTCAACACGCTAAGTATCAAGCTAGAGACTTAGTGTTGTAGCCGTGGGAACTATGGGTGAAGGGTGCATGCATGCAACTCCACCCACTACTGTCGTTGCAGGGACCTCAGGACCTTCAAGGGAAGAGTATGAACGCCGCCTGCATCTCCACACCCAAGGCGACAGCTATAATTTTGGTAACTTATGAAGTTTAATCTTCTAATGAAACTAGCATTTTTAGCGTCATTAAATGTCCCTAAATATTCATAGTGACTATGATATGCAGGGTTGTAAACTTCTCTGTAATTTTTTTTTTTTTTTAATTCAAAGACATGAGTAGTACTCCGTATGTTTTAACCACAACTATAATTTATACATCCGCAAATTTAGAGATAGACTTGAGCTATGACACGTACATTAGCACCTATCAAGAAGCGAAACTCGAGATCAAATTGAGATTGAAAAACTGAGAGAGATAGTTGTACTTTTTTTTTAATTTAAATTCTGATCAGTCGAGTAATTTAATTACTTCGGTTTCTTGGTAGGTACAAAGAAACGACCACTAGCTACCTGCACCAAAGTCGGATGTTGGGATCATGTAAAAATTCTGGTTTTCAAGTGCCTCATTTCACTACTCTGTTTACTTCTTTTTGGCCTAAACCTATTTACAATCTTTATGTGGCTTCTTTGCCAACGCGTTCCCAACTTGTCATATATACTACTACTTGCATGTCATGTTCGGAGCTGAGCTGATATGACAAGTCACATTCCTGAAAAAAATATTCAATGTAACGGTAATACTAGTAAGGTAGCGTAAACAACAGAAACGTATGTAAACAGTTGGAATAATTCATAGATAATAAAAAGTCAATATTTTAATATTTTCTCATTTCATCTGTTCCTTACATCATGTCATCTCTGTCACCCGTTACACGTTTATTTTTTTTATTTTTTTCTTCACTTACCGCAGGGCAGCATTCCTTACTTGAGCCTGCTTCCATTGATATCACTTGCTCCACCTTACTTTGTATATACCCAGCCCAAACCATCTTCATGTTCCCCCGTCCAGCCAACATCCGTCTGGCCCATTAGAAAACTAGCCGGTTTTCTGTTTTGATTGTGTGTGTGTGTGTGTGGATTGGCAAATGGGATGCCCCAACCATTTACCCCATTCCAAATGCCACCGGCCATTCCTTTGCCCCAACTTAGTTTAATCATACCCAGCCCAAACCTCAATCCAACGACATGGGGGCTCATTAGAAACTTTTCTTTCTTTTTTTTCTTTTTAGAATTTCAGGACATTTTAAAATATCAAAAGATATTCTTTAGATTATTCATATTGCTTATTGATAGTACCTTTTTGTTTTTCTAGTTAAAAGAAGAGGAGGGAGGGAGGGGGGGGGGGGGGTGGAGAAAGGACGGTCTTTATGATTTTTGTGAGATCGAACCCTATATTAAAGGTTCGATAAACGTTTTTTTTTTTCAATTAATAGAGCTAACTTCACTATTCTGCTGGCAGTGCCTTACTGCCTTCTAAGATTTAATAGTCAATATGTCCTTCAGAATAATATTTTGGTTTAAGAACAAGTCAATCATGTAAAAGTTTCGACCAAAAATTTATGACGGGATATAGCATGAGGTATCTGATTGTAAATTTTAAAAAATTTTGGGGGCAAATGTAGATCTTTTTTTATAGTCAAGGGTGATAACCCCAAGCCTAAAACAAATAATTTAAAATATGCGATAAACTTTTAGCAACATTTGTTCACAACCTATTCTGGACCGCACCCCGGGGTCCGCTAAACGATCCCAGTGGCGCGACACGTCACCCATTTGGCGGTCAACATCGTTGCTCGGTCAAAGCTTTACGCGCCTTAAGCATTCAAACGGCGATCGAAAGTGCATCCCCCCCCTCCCCAAGGGGTCGGCCACCGCCCTAAGAAGGGGGTCGGCCACCCACTTTGTAAGGGGGTCGGCCACCCCCCTAAGAAAGGGGTCGGCCACCCCCCTAAGAAGGGGGTCGGCCACCCACTTTGTAAGGGGGTCGGCCACCCCCTTGAGAAGGGGGTCGGCCACCCCCCTCAGAAGGGGGTCGGCCACCCACTTTGTAAGGGGGTCGGCCTCCCTTGTCCTTGGGACGGGCTCGCAACCATGAAGCCCTCGCCGGCTCAATCAAACCGACGGGCTCCGGCCCTCGCAGGCACAATCATTCGGAGACTCCGGCCCTCGCCAACACAATCAACCGGGGGCTCCGGCCTTCGCTAGCACAATCAACCGATGGGCTCCGGCCCTCGCGGGCACAATCAACCGGAGGCTCCGGCCTTCGCAACAAGGAGGGGCTTACAACCCTAAGGCCATCACCGGCACAGTCACCCGACGGACTCACCGGGGGACTCCGCTCGTAGTTCTCCGGCACGAGGACCCCTCGCCACAGACTCTAAGCATTGAGCTGTGAGCATGGCCGCTCGTGTTACCATTGATCATCGGCACCGCCAGGGCAATGACCCCCGGGTCACTCCGGGACGGGGGCAGGTCCTCGGAGGGCATCGCGCCTAGTCCGCCTGGCAGTTGGCTACAGGGGCAACCCTCGTCGCTGTCAGGATCTCCGCGCGTCTCTTGACGCATCTCGTGGGATTCAGTAAGGGCTTGGACTGGAGGCTGGGGCAACGGGCTACTCTGACCATGCTACCACAGTGTGGTCAGTCTCCTCAGACAGGCAGAGGGACGCTTCAAGGGGAGGACGACACGAACTCGGGGACCGGAAATTCGACGGACAATCAAGACTGCGGGACCCCCTACGGCGACGTGTCACTCCCAGAGGACGACACGTGTCGGCTGATGACACGCGCATATTTGTGCCTATATATAGTGGATTCTGGAGCTTATTCAAGGATCTCGGCCTCATTTGACACTTTCATTTTCTCTTTCTAAAACCCATTCTCTCTGGATTTTCTAGTGAGAGAAAGATATTTGGACTTACAACTTCGGACTCTTGACGCTGCACCCTTGACACAGACTGTCGACTGCTGACCCTGTTCGTCGTCACCCTGCCTGCGCGGCACTGCCAGCCCTCGCGACCTGCCCAAGGAGCCTTGCTCTCAGCCCTTGCACCATCCTTGCTGTCTCCCACTTTGCCTACCTGAAAGCCAACTCAGACTGCATCCCTTGTGGCACCTCGACGTGGCGAAGGACCCTCTTTCGGCACCAACAACATTCAATTGAGTATCATATATATATATATATATATATATATATATATATATATATATATATATACATCTACCGGTGGAGAAGTCACTTTTTCTCCAACTAATCTCTAGCCGTTCACCTCACAAATCGAACGGCTCATGATTTTTTTAATTCAACTTTTTGCTTAACCGCTGCACTTTGTGGCGGTTAGCTTTTTTTCATCTTTTTTCCAAATATGCCCTTATAACAGAACCAAAGCAGATTTAATGCACTCTGGTCTTCTCTCATCTCTCGTCCATTTCTCTCTCTCTCTTCGTTGAAATCCTTCTTACTTCCGCAAATGAATGACGGGGTTACACGATTGATTCTCTTAATTTCTATGTTGAGCCCACCGACTGAAACTAGGAGATGGCAATGATGAATTTGGTTATGCTGGTGTTGGTGGGTAAGGCCATGGTGCAGTTGGGTGGTTCTTGAGGTGTTGGGATGTAAATGGGTGTTATGTTGGGTGGTTATTGTGGTGTTGAAGAGGCGTTGTTGGGTGGGTTGCGATGGGTCGCTGTGGTGAGGTGTGTTGCTGGTGGGTAACGGGATTGCTAGTAGGTCGCGATGGTGTGGTGGGTCCTTGTCCACCGCCGTCACCATTATCCTTCGCCCAAGCCACCACCGCTGCATCTGTCCACAGCCACCGCATCTATCCCCACCGTCCTTCTCTGGGGATGTTTTTTTTTTTCAGATCTACTGTGTTGCGGGTTAATCTAGTTGATTCTGCCCAATTTGCGTCTCTCATTTTTTTTTTCAATTGATGGTGTCGGGATTTGATGGTTGGGATGATGTGGTGAATGGATGTTGGCACTTGATGGGTGTTAGTGATGGTGGTGCCCCGGTGGTGTTGGTGGATATTTGTGGAAATGGTGGGCGCGGCGGTATTGGTGCGGCTGACGACTAAAATGGTGTGGTGGATGGCTTTGGAAATGAAGGGTGATCGTGGGTACTGTTATGTCAGTTATGGTGGTGCCACCGGCAATGACGGTGGTTTGGGTGGCCAAATTAGTCTTGATGGGATAATGGAACTGGGTTCAGTGGTGTTTGAATTTCTTCTCTATTTTTTCAGTTGCTAAAAATGTGCAGACTGTGGGGAGTATTGTGGTGGAAACGGCTGGTTATGTTGGAACCATGATGTTGAGTGGTGGTGCCGACAATGATGGTGGCTAGGTTGGCCAGTGGGTCGTGATGAAATAGATTACAAGTTTTAAGAAAGGAACACATAATCCATCAGAAAAGAATAGAACTAAGAAAGAGAGATATGACCAAGAGAAACTAATAAGGAGAGAGGAAGATACGTATTGAAGAGAGGATGGCAGAATTGACAAAAAGCTAACCGCTACTCTTAGTAGCGGTTGGTTAAGCGAGTTGCACAAAAAATATATATAATCTGGACAGTTCACAATCACACGTGGACAGCCAGATGACAGTTGGAGAAATAAGATTTTCTCCACTAGTAGATAGGGATCGGCTCCCTATATATATATATATATATATATATATATATATATAGGGCTGATACGTTGCTAGCAACTTAACCCAAGCTGCTAGCGCGATCTGACCGTCCATGCGAGAAAATGATCGGCCAGATCGCGCGCCACGACAGTCATTGTTTTTACCGTCCGCTACATAATGTAGCAGACGACCAAATAGCGCTAGTAACTTGCTAGCGCTAGCAGTGGATCACGCCCCATATATATATATATATATATATATATATATATATATATATATATATATATATATAGGGAGCTGATCCGTTGCTAGCGCTAGCAGAGTTGCTAGCGCTGTTTTGCCGTCCGCTATATAATATAGCGGACGATAATTTACGTCCGCTACATTATATAGCGGACCTGCTAGCGCTAGCAATGGATCACGATCCATATATATATATATATATATATATATATATATATATATATATATATATATATATATATATATATGGGTCGTGATCCATTGCTAGCGCTAGCAAGCTTGCTAGCGCTAGCAATGGATCAGCTCCATATATATATATATATATATATATGGGCTAATTACACTTATGTCCCTGAGGTTAGGGTATAATTACAGGCAAGGACAATAGTTTGCACAAATTACACTTATGTCCGTTGACTAAACAGAAACTTAAAAAAAACCTAACGGTTTTGACAAAATGACTTTATTGCCCTTATCTTGGAAAGCTAATTTTTTTCAAATGCCATTACCTTTTTTTAAAAAATAAAATCAGAAAAGAAAACCCTTTAATTTGAACTTTACTCTTTTTCTCTCTTCCCCCACTCTTACCCACCCATTTCGTCGCTACCCTCCCCCCACCCTGTCCACTGCTGCTCCTCATACCCCCCACCCACTGGCCACCAAGACTTCCCTCCGCCCATCCCCTCGGCAGCCACCTCCGTCAGACCACGCCGACATCAGCCCCTTTTCTCGCTCAATCTCGTCGCAACCCTATCCCTCGCCCAACCCCGTAGCAGCGCCGTAGCCGCAGCCCGTCAGACCACGACGCCATCAGCCCCCTTCCTGGCCCAATCCCGTCGCAACCCCTTCCCTCGCCCAACCTCGGAGCAGCGCCGCAGCCCGTCCCTCGCCCGCACCGTATGTGATACCATTTCCACAGCACCGACATCGTCCCCATTTCCACACCCACAACCGCCAAACTTTGTAGCAACCACCACCAACCGTCTCTGCAATCACCGGAGTAATTCCCCGCCCCTTACCTCTGCATCATAATACTCCTCACAACCGTGTAGATCGAGTAGCTGTGTACACCATCCCTACCACAAAAAAAAACACAAAACTCAGCGTCTGCATTGCCATCACCGAGGTCTATTCAAGATTTAAGCCAAAACCGCAATCATCTCGGTGGTTTTGGCTCAGATCTAGTGTAGATCTCGGTGAGTTTGGCTTCGATAAACACAACGAGGTAAGTAATTTCGCCGGTGGTTTTGGCCGGTGATTTTGGTGGCTGCAATGGGCGGTGGATGGCTGTCGCCAGTCACTGTCGCCGGTGATTTTGACTTCTATCTCTAGATCTATAAAAGTACCAGTTAGGTTGGTAGATGGGTGCGGGTTGAGGTGTTGTTGATGGTGGGTTGTTTGGTGGTTACCGTGGTGTTGGCCGGTTGGTATGCGGTGGTTGTGGGCAAGGTGGGTACGATGTTGGATGTACCGTGGCCGTGATTGGGTTCGGTGGTGGGTGGTTATGGGTTCAGTGGTGGGCGTTGATGGTCGACGATGGTGGGTGTACTGTGACCATGGTATTGCGACTGATTGGGAAAATGTCGGTCGGTGCTTAAACTGTGATGGGATCCCATTTTTCAAATTGATTAAAGTTTTTTTACCAATTCATCTTCAATTTTTTTTTCATCTTTTCAATTAATTAATGGAACCTTTTTAGATCCAATACACTATTTGGCTTTGATGTTTGTCCATGGTGAGTTGCTGGTGTGCTGGGTGGTGGTCGTCTATCACGGTGGTGGTTGGCTAGATACACAAAGGAACAGAGACAAATGAACATAGAAGATCATCTTAACCGCTACAAAGTGTAGTGGTTAACCTTTACACTTTGTGGCGATCAGACATATATTGTTGTGTTGTGAAGTGTGCGAGAAGCGCGTTAGGGACATTTTGGGCATAATTCCTAACCGCTACAAAGAGTGGCGGTTAGGAAAGTTAGAGTAAAAAAAAAGCAATCTGTACCGTCCACTCTCACGCGTTGACGGCCAGATGGATGGTATTTCTCCACCGGTAGACAGGGATCGGCTCCCATATATATATATATATATATATATATATATATATATATATATATATATATATATATATATATCACTACAAGAAAAGAGGGAATTAGCGACGGACCAAATTCCGTCGCTAAAAGTCGTTTCAGAGACGGAAATAATCGTCGGTAAAAGTCCGTCGGTAAAACTATTTAACGACGGAATAATTCCGTCGGTAAAAATACCCGTCGGTGAAAGTAGGGTTTTACCAACGGACTTTAACCGACGGGTGTGTTCCGTCGGTAAAGGACTTAAAAAGATCAGATCCCCTTTCTTTTCTTTCTCCCGTTGCTCTCTCTCTCTCTCTCTCTTTCTCTCTCTCTCTCTCTCACCGGCGATATTCCTTCTGTCGCCATCCCAGTCAACCTAGCCCCGGACGGAATAGAGCCTGCCACCGCCACTGCCGCCCATCTTCAAAACCGAAGGACCGCCGCCACCACTGTCGCGCTGCCACCACTGTCGCGCCGCCACCACTGCCGCGCCGCCCATCTTCAAAAACCTTGCAAGGTGAGCCTTGAACTTATTCTCTTCATGCTTGCCTTAAGTCTTTTTATCCAGTATATATAGACAATGCTATGATGATCTGTCACAACTGTGGGGGAAGAGGGCATGTTGCAATGGAGTGTCCTTCTGGAAGGTTTCTGGACCGGTTCGCCCGGAGGTATTGATGGATGGAACTTGAATGACTGGTAATGTTGGCACCCGTCCTACTTTTCGCTTGAAGTGAGATTGCTTTTCCGTTCAATAATAATCGAACTAGAACTTAATAGATCCGGAGTTTGTGATTGAACTTCTTTTTTAAGAATGTGTTGTATCAGAGTTAGGGCATCACATTATTGGATTTAGTATTCTATGAATGCGTTTGCTTCAGGGTTTAGTGTTCGTGTTTAGTGATTTGTTCACCTGCCGACGTGATCAATTTAGTTTAAGTGATCAATTCAGTCGAAGTTTGGAAAGTAGATTGATAAGATTAACTCATGAATTTTGGCCATACATTACTGCATTCACCTTTAGGTGTAACTCTTCCCTGCAATTCTTGCTCATAGACTTCGGGCTTATAGCGAGAAACAGGGGAGGCGGTGGAGGTACAAGTAAAAGCCATTGCTATACCCTAGTAATAGTTTGTGGAGTATTTACAACACATAAACATCGTGTTGCTGCTGTGATTGTGATTTACGATTTAATATGGGCAACTCTAGATACCGCCTAATGCAGTTCCTGTTTTTCTCTTGGTGGTTGTCATCAGTGGCTTGGGGTTGGTTTTGGGTGTTTGGGGTGGGGGGTTACAACATACTTCGATAGGCAAGTAAAGATTCACGGTCACGGGCGACGTCTCCATCCGATAGGAATAACAATAAAATAAAAGCCGACAACAAAAGTGACAAAATAAAACAAACTAAGCTATGAAATCCTATAAGTAGATGTTTTTCTTATATTTAATATTTTTTATGAATAATCACTAACCAGCTAAATACAAAATCAAAATCACCTAAAATAAGAAAAATATTAAACTAAAACAAAATATAGCCTAAAAGCACAACCAATCAAAATACAAAACTGTTGTCGGCCACTCACCCAAATTCTAGACACCTGTCCCCACCAACACAAATTCTAGACACATGTTCCCTTCGATGCCACGTGTCTCGATTTCTGTGCATCCACGTCGGTGCCTGAAATCCCCATTAGAGTGATCTGTTAATGTCAATGAAGGGATACTGCAAGTATAGAGCAAATGCTATTTCTTGGCAGTGAGGACGCAACAAACCAAAAAGACCAAAAGAGAAAAATCGAACGACGGGTGCCTAAAGCATCATGTCCATAACTGTACTGAGTTACTCCACAAAAGGAGTGGACATGTTCACTATTTTCTAAACCCTAAACCCTAACCCTAACCCTAAACCCTAAACCCTAAACCCTAAACCCTAAACCCTAAACCCCAATTGAATCGAACCCTAAATTAAACTAATTGAACCCCTAATTAAACCCTAAATTGATTGCCCCAATCTAACCAAACCCTAATTGAATGCCCTAATCCAACCGAACCCTAAATTGAACTAATTAAACCCTAAATTGAATGCCTCAAATCAACCGAACCCTAAATTGAATCAATAGAGCCCCCTAATTGAACCCTAAATTGAAGTAATTGAACCCTAAATTGAATGCCCTAATTGAATCGAACCCTAAATTAAACTAATTGAACCCCTAATTAAACCCCAAATTGATTGCCCCAATCTAACCGAACCCTAATTGAACCCTAAATTGAATGCCCTAATCCAACCGAACCCTAAATTGAACTAATTGAATCCTAAATTGAATGCCTCAAATCAACCGAACCCTAAATTGAATCAATAGAATCCCCTAATTGAACCCTAAATTGAAGTAATTGAACCCTAAATTGAATGCCCTAATTGAATCGAATCCTAAATTAAACTAATTGAACCCCTAATTAAACCCTAAATTGATTGCCCCAATCTAACCGAACCCTAATTGAACCCCAAATTGAATGCCCTAATCCAACCGAACCCTAAATTGAAATAATTCAAGCGCATCGGATATGTGAATTTTGAACATTTTTTTTCCCATTTGAACATTGATCATTTGTTTGATAATTTTAGGTTGTTAATTGTGCGTTTTAGAATTGTGATTATTGATCGATGATTTTAGGTTATTAGCTGTGCATTTGAAGTAATTGCGATTATTAATTGATGATTTTAGGTTGTTAATTGATGATTTTAGATTGTTAATTGTGCATTGAGCATTTGAGATATTGAGATTATTGACGGAGGATGGGACCCAATTGGATTGAATGTGTGATTTTTGTTAATTTTTATTGCATTGAGCATTTGAGAATTGAGAATTGAGATTGTTGACGGAGGATGGGACCCAATTGGATTGAGATACCTGTTAGTTAGCGCAGACACGGACACCACGGTTGAAGAAGGCGCTGCCCGCGGGTGCCCCGATGACGGACATGACGAAATATCCCCCACATTGGATATCTCACGGTGTATGGGGGGAGATGATAGATCGGTGGGCTGCGGATCCAGGTTGGGACGCCAAGAGTAAGAGCGGGGCTGAGAACAGACAGAACAGAGATCCGACGCACACGGGGGGGGGGGGGGGCGGTGCCACACGACATCGTCCGACACATGAACGCGGTCGAGCATCCGGATCTAGAGGAAGATGAGGTCATAGCTCTGACCTATACTCAGACGCACGTGCGGAAGAAGGACAAGGACGAGACGCACCAGGCGGGCGACTATATTTCAGATATTGCCCGACGGATCGATGTGAGTCAATTTATTTAAGTTAATGTTTTTTCTTTCTATCCTCAATGTCTGTTTCGTTAATTAATGCCCTAACATATCGTTAAACCACTATTTTTACAGGCCTCGTATGAACAGCTAAGGGGGTCCGAGCAGCAGTCCGGACAGCCATCAGCGTCCACTAGTACGGCTGCGAGTACTGGGGGGTTAAAGCGATGGCTGGATACGCCGGAGGTCGTGAATCGGCCGAAAGGCCGCATACGCGGCCTGCCTAGCACGACTCCTCGTGCCGTGATAGGAGCGTCCTCACCCCCTGCTGCCCCTCCACAGACACCGGCTCCTCGGCCTCAGTTGGACGACGAGGAGATCCAGCGCATTGCTACAGTGGTGTGCCGGATGATGAGGGAGCAGGGCACTGCTGGACCAGCCGCCCCGGCCCTGGTTCAGCAGGATCCAGATCCGGGACTCGGGAACCCCTGATGAGCCCCTTCCCCTGCCTAGCTTCCCCCCCCCCCCCCCGCGCCCGGCTTGTACTCTTCTCCCCTCTCCTAACCGGCTATCTCCGGTTCTCGACTTGTACATGTATGAGTTTCTTTTATAATAAATATTTTTTATAATTGATTATATATATTTCTTTCTGTATTTCGCTTATTGCGCGTTGTTGTTGAGAATTGAAAATTGTATTTCTGTACAGGTTTAGGTAATTGAAAAATAAAAAAAAAATTCAAAAAAAAAATTGACTTTTGGCGACGGATTTATTCCGTCGCTAAAGTATTCCTTTCAATCAGTTATTTAGCGACGGAATATTCCGTCGCTAAATAAGTTTTTTAGCGACGGAATATTCCGTCGCTAAATATTTAATCCGTCGTTAATTGGATAAAAAAGAAAATAAATTAAAATTCTAAAAATATAATTAGCGACGGAATATCCGTCGCTAATGAAAAATAAATCCGTCGGTAAAAATCACATATTTAGCGACGGATTTAAAAATTCCGTCGCTAAACTATTAGTGACGGGCTTTTATACGAGGGATTTTTAGCGACGGTGAATCCGTCGCTAATTCTTTTAGCGACGGATTTTGGGCTTTTAGCGACGGATTTCCCCGTCGCTAAAAGCCTGTTTTCTTGTAGTGTGTATATATATATATATGGAGCTGATCCGTTGAAAGCGTGGGCAAAATAGGAGAAGTTGCAAGCGCGATCTGACCGTCTATCCCGAAAGATGGACGGCCCAGATCGCGCCTTTTTCGAAAGCTGTCAGTCGTCCGCCATACAGTATGGCGGACGGTTTTTTTTTACCTTATTGCCCCTCAGCGCCTGTCTGCTACACTGTATGGCGGAGGACATTAAAGTCCTGATGGGAGACAGCAAAAAGACGTTCGCGATACTGTGTAGCGGACGTCCCTAGGCTGACACGTGTTAGGGCCCGTCGCGTCGGTCCTTTTCGGCAATGACGGTTATCTTGTCCTTATCTGTCACGTCAACAGTGTCCGCTACACTGTGTAGCGGACGTTATAGCCATCCGCCATACTGTATGGCGGACATAATAGCTGTCCGCCATACTGTATGGCAGACGTTATAGCCAGAAGCCATCGAGGTCGGCGTTGAGGGGATGACGGTTTATCGCCGGAGTTGTGGGTCACCGGAGATGTGGGTCGCCGTAGATGGGGTAACGGACTGGGTTAGATGTTCGAGACAGAGAGAGTGCCCTAAGCGGACTGATAACAGCTGATTGCCCGATATGATTAATATATATAACAGGGTAGACTTATCCGCTACATTGTATAGCGGACATAAAAGAATATCAAATGTTTTTCTGCGATGACGTCCGCTACATTGTATACCGGACATAAAAGAATACCAAAAGTTTTTCTGCGATGACGTCCGCTACATTGTATAACGGACATAAAAGAACACCAAAAGTTTTTCTGCGATTGCGTCCGCTAGATTGTATAGCAGACATAAAAGAAAACCAAAAAATTCAAGTTGTTTCTGCGATGTCGTCCGCTACATTGTATAGCGGACAGGGCTTACAAAAAAAAATTAAGACTTTAGATTTGATTCGATGGCCTCTCATATGTTCATTTTTTAAAAATTTCAGTATTCGGTGTAAAAATTATCCCTCCAAAAATTATTACAAATGTCAAACTTATACAAAAAATTAAAGGTCCACTGCAGCTTGTTCGTCCTCATCTTCGGCGTAACCTTCTTCCTCGTCTTGCAAAACCCCTGAACTTATCCCCAGTGCCTTATAATGGTTCCGCTTGTCGTGGTCGGTCATTTTGTTGCACAATGCACACCTTCGCAGCTTTTTAGGTTGAGTTGCCGTTTCAATAGAGCTTTTCATCCGCGTAGATCTCTTGCGGCCTTTTGTTTGCGATATAATTGGATCCAACGGCCGGATATCATTGTCGTCTTCCTCCCCCGGCTCGTCATCTTCTGATCCCGTCGTAGGCTCGGTGTCAATCACATTGGTGACTGAAGCTGCTTCCAACTGGTCGATGATGGGCTCTTGCTGCTGAGCTACCTCGAGGAGATGTTTATAACCGACCATTGAAGCAGCAGCCTTTACGGACAAACGGGTGAAACTCGTCACCAGATGATTATACAGCAACATCTCCGATTCTTCAAAGTCAGTATACGGGTGCTCCGGAAAGGCAATGGTACCGTGAAACCTGTTAGCACCTTTCGTCCACCGTGGCAAGACATATTTATCGGGGATTGTCCTGATATTCTTCTGGGTGAAAAAGCGCAGAATGTGTCTACACAGGATGCCATGGAACTCAAACTTTTTGCAAACACATGTCACCGAGTCCGTCAATGTGTCGTGGCTCACCGTATACATTCTGCGCAGCTTCTCAGGAACGAGGTCATTCACGAGCGAATAAACCTTGTACTCACGCGTAGACTTTTCTGCCACCTTGTTTATACAGTACCGTCCCGATTTCTGCAGCTCTAATTGGTATAGCAAGAAGATCTCCTTCGTATAGACTTTGGCACCATTCAGCTCCAGCGGGGTCTCAAGCAACCTTCTCCTCTGTTTGTACGTGGTTGCAAAGTCTACAGCCCTTTCTTTCACGAACAACGACG
>JAVXUO010002885.1:257500-278231 GCA_033065855.1 Escallonia rubra
ATCATTTACGCATTTGCTTTGCCTCATTTGTTGCATAGTTGATTAGTTGCCACTTGTTTGTCAATGGTTCGGATTAGTGTTTGAGTTAGAATTATTGTGTAGTTTACTTTCGATCTCTGCCTGCAGTTGGTTTTCCCTTACTCGGCTACCTTACTGGTTACTTTTGCCCTTACGTTAGTTGAAAGAGGTGATTGGAGGCTCTAGCAAGCTTCGAAAGTTTTGCGCACTTGTTTAATTAGAATAATTGAATAATTTAGTTAATTATATATTTGAGAACCTTTACTCGAATGTGTGTATTTGATTTGGACCTAATTAGAAATCTTTAATTAGATTTAGCTGTTGCATATATTACTTTCTTTTGGATGGATTTCTAGGAAGATGGTTTCTCTTTAGATCGGATTGTTATATAATGGAGACATTTTACTTTTAGTGTTTTTTTGTATACCTAGTATAGCTGTAAATCTAGTGGAATATTATTTCATTTTAAAACTTTAACTTTAGTAACGGCTTTTGAAATTGGGATCGTTATAGGGTCATTTTGAAAATATAAATTTGGAAGCTTTGAAATGTCTATTTTGGGTCAAAATGTTATTACAAAAAAATGTTATGGTGAAAACTTTTTAGAGGTTCTCATTATGCGGGGCAATATGAAATAAATGAACTAGTCAATTAAAATTTAAAAATTTTTGTTTTTCCAGCTTGGTTTTCACTTGGGATTTTTTTCCGCATAAAAACCACAAATCAAATACTTGTGTGCTATTCTAAATTTTTTGCTATTCTATGCTAAAATGGCATTTTTTTTTGTTCCGGTTCGCAAAATTTGATGAAAAGAAATGAAAACCAGATCCACGTCAAATAGCAACCTTGATTGATCAAATAGGACATAAAGTTTTACTACATGAGAATACATTTAATTATAAGCTTGAGGGAAATGACATGAAATTAGAGTAGCACGCCTATCGTGAAAAAGGAAAAAAATTGGCTGCCACCCTGATTGGAGGAATCTTCCTCCTACCCCTTATATAATGACAATCAATCGTCTCTAAATGTTTCTAGTGGCTTTTATTTAGTGATGTTAAAAAAGTGCTGCCAATAATTGTCCCTGAAAACGTTAAAAGAAAAGCCACTAGAAATATGTAGCGACTATTAATTGTCACTATACACGGGGTTGGAGGAAGATTCCTACAACCCAGGTAGGAGCCAAAGTTTGTTCCTTGAAAAATAACCCCTCTTTCTCCCCCATAGTCCGTAGGAAAAAATTTGACTGCTACCCCGGTTGGATTGGAGGAATCTTCCTCCTACCCCTTATATAGCGACAATCAATTGTCTTTAAATGTTTCTAGTGGCTTTAATTTAGTGACGCTAAAAAAGTGTTGCTAATAATTGTTGTCGTTTGAAACATTTAGCCACTATTAATTGTCACTATACATGGGGTTGAAGGAAGATTCCTACAACCCGGGTAGGAGCCAAAGTTTGTTCTAGTCCGTATTTCCGCGCTGCCACCGCAGGTCTCCTTCGTAGCTTGGTGGCGTGGAAAAGTATATTGTGATGCGGTGGTATAGTTTTTTGTGGTCTCGTCAGGGTTTTACTGTGGATTTTGGGGGCGATAGGGAGCTGGACAAGCGTCGCCGCTCTGATGGCTTGTAACTGGTTCGGTGGTAATTTCTGGTGCTAGCGATCGGTTGGAGCTTGGTGAAAGGGGTAAGCTGTTGGATCCTTGGGGTGCCTTTGATTGGGTTTTGGTGGGCTTTGGGTGGTGGTTAATTTCGCCGACGGGATTCATGTGGGAGGCACTGCCGTGGTTTGGTCTTGGGCTGGTGAGTCTAGGGTTAGGCTTTTTCTTCTAGGATTTTTGTTCCCCTTTCTCCCTTGCCTTAGAGAGGTTTGATGGTTGTAATTGCAAGTTGGTAGCTGGTTAGGTCCAGGTTGGTTTGCGTCGGTGCTCTGCGGGAACGCGATTGTCGGTGATTGAAAGGCTCCTTGGGCTGCTGATGGTCTAGGTTCTCCGATTGCAGATGGCCGAGGGTCATATGTTTACGGTTGGGAGGACTGGTGGTTTCGGGGGGCTCGACTGGTGTTTCTGATGGGTCAAAGGTGAAGGTTAGTGGTTGTGAGGGGCATTCGAGGGTCGACAGAGAGGAGATTGCCGAAAAAGGTGGCTTTTTCGGTGCCAGAGTGGATGCACGGTGATCCAGGACAGGTGGCAGCGGTGGTGGCACGTGTCTGAGTAGGGCTTGTGACGGGTGAGTTGGTGTTTTTCGATTGGTTGTTATTATTATTTTTTTTAGTTATAGTTATCTTGTATTAGTTATTTTATCTGCTTGTTTGTTTTTAGTAGGTTCTTTGAAAAACAAACATATTTAGTCTTATTTGTTAAAGTTTTATGTAATTTATTGTGTTCTTAATTATGTTGTAGGTGTTAGTGTTGTAGCTGGGTGTTGTCGAACTGTAATGCCGTAATGCCTATCGGATGGAAATGTCATCCGCGTGCTATCTTTCGTATTAATGTAGGGTTCTTAACCTTTTTAAAAAAGAAACTACATGCTTGATCAAATTGCAAGGGCCTCATAATCAACTAGGCTTTCAAACATCAAATTGCAAGTCATCAATCGATTACTTCCCACAGATGACAAAGTTCTAGCTCTTTCGGACTAGCGCAACTTTGCATCCTAAAATAAGTGTTACTAATAAGGCTACTGTCAACAGATTTTCATGTCTGCAACCTCACTTCTTCCCACAGATGACAGGTGAATTATTATCTTTCGGCAACCGTAATTTGAAAAAGGACAAAAACAAAAGACCTACAAGGCAAAAAGAGGCTGGGGAATACCCTCTAATCATACGATATGCTAATTAACAAGAGACTGAAGCATAGTAAGAATCAAAGAATGCATCAAATTATCTTGTTTCTTATGGGTACGGCGGCGCAGAAGGAAGGGGTTTCGGCGGAAAACATCCTTCTACATTAAAATATGGCGCCGAAGGGGTAGGTCTTTCCGCAAAGCATCCTTCTTTGTGAAAACATGGCACCGAAGAGCAAGGGTTTGGATCTTCATACGTAAAATATGGTGCCGAAGCGGTGGGACAGGGCGGCGCCGATGGCAGTAATGCACACCCTGTAACTGCAGTCTCGGTATCAAACATGTACGATAGGTACAAAACACCATTGGCCTTCCCAGATCTTGAGCTTATGGGGTAAGCGACATACTGAGGGTACTTTTGGGAGCCTCCAGCCGCATTATCAAGGAGGTCCTTCACCGGAACGTGAACAAATCCAACGTCCTTGTCGCGGCCTAGGGTTTGCCTGCATCTAACTTGGAACAGCACATCTTCCGATTCTTTGACATGGAACTTGAGCTTGTAGCACCAAAAGGGCTTTCTACCGCTCTTTTCGTCGACTGGGGTTGTGCTCTTGGAGAATGGGTCCCCGACGATGGAGACGGCGGTGTAGACCCGCATCCTGGTGAGGGTATTGGCGTTCTCGAAAATGTCTGCCGAGATCAGGGTGATCTCTAACGGTATCTTCTGGGTCATGGCTTTGGGAACAGAATGATGAGAAGGGAAAAGGCTGGAGTTCCAAGAAAAGTGAAAAGAAGGAGAAGAGTTTTCACTTGGGGGGCATGGACGAGGGTTACGTAAAGAGCTCTAAGTAGTAGTATTGCTTTTGGAGTTTGAATCGAATTCTTCTTTGGAATTCCAAATAGAACTAGAAAGATCAAATTCCACATAGAACTAATACCCCGCATTAGAATTTAAAAGGATATGGACTGAAGGTGGCCAAAGTGGATCTCAAGGGTGTTAATCCATAGTCCGTACTGAATTTTTTTTGGCCGGAACTCGGCTCATAAGAAGAGTTTACAACTCTCAATGTAGCAACATATAATGATCGCTAAATATATGCATAACGACTTTCAATTAGTTACTTTAAAAAAGTGGTGCTAAGAATTTTTGCCAAATCACTGATAATCATAGTTAGTGACAATTAATTGTCACAATAGAAAGCGTTATATACTAACTCTTTCTAGAACGTTGCAGCCAAATCACAGATGCATTGATTTTTTTTTCCCTCAAATGGTAAAAACATCATCACTCTACTACAATAAATTACATTGACACAAGAAAAGGACAATGCATGCACCAGCACCAGAGTGGAACAATTGGGTTTCTCACCCAGTTCTGAAATCTATTTATATGTCAATCAAGCGTTCAGGGAGTATTAACAATCTCTGGCAACAAAGACCGATGACTAATTTCACCAGCAACTTCAAGCATGAAATTGGAGACACACAAATACACGTTGTTTAGAAGTTTCTTCGTGTCTATATAATAAAACCATAAGGCTGTGCTCACATGCAAAATCAATTGTGTTCATTATTTTGGAAGTTGAGACATTATTCTGGCTGCCTGCATCAAGAAATACTAAGTCTATATATCTCCTCTTATGCTTATCATGATAATAGTTCTTGAGTCTCCATAAATTCTAAATGAGAAAAGTTGGTAAAAATAATTTGTATAACATCTCATAGTTCATGTTTTGTTTGCCTTTTTCTTTGGTATATATATGTTAATTTCTTCTAATTAACGATTGATTTTCCGGCCAGTATATATATTGAAGTGCATGCATGCTTAATAATTAGTTCTCATATTATTACGTAGACCAAGGATCATTGAAACCAAGCAAACCATTAACTTATGAAGCAGTCATATTCATGCATTTCGTAACATACAATCAAAGAGAGAAACTCTAAAGTCTCGTGATTCGATCTTTCTATAAAAGGCACGCACCTAGGAGCTAACAACTTCCTCATTCAAGAGCCAGAGGCTTGCATTTCTCAATTCACTCCAAGTTAGCAGCAATGTATGCCACTAGAGCCAACCCAACCATAACCTTCAACAGCACTTCCTCAAAATACCTTGTCAACTTCATGGGGAAAACCATAGAGACGACGGTCACGGATAAAGCCGCTGTTGCCGACGAATGGGTGGCAAACATTGGTTCTGTTTACCGTAACAAGCCTATGGTTGTTGGCCTGGACGTTGAATGGCGACCCCATCCAATCCGCGCCATGAGCAACAAATCAGCAACCCTACAACTTTGCATAGATGACAAGTGCCTCATCCTTCAACTCTTTTACATGGATGACATCCCTCAATCTCTCAAGCGTTTTCTTATGGACCCAAACTTCACTTTTGTGGGAATTGAGGTTGGTGATGACATAGCCAAGCTTAAGAATGAGTACGGGCTAGAGTGTGCCCGCAGCGCTGATATTCGTGATGAGGCGAAGCGTCAGTATCCGTGGAAGTTTAGACGGCCGGGATTGAAGGATCTTGCACTGGAGGTGGCAGGACTCTATATGAAGAAACCAAAGCATGTATGCATGAGTAATTGGGAGGCAAGGGTGCTTAATGAAGATCAGGTTGAATATGCATGCATTGATGCTTATGCTTCTTATAAAATTGGCCACAAGCTGCTCCAGGAAAGTGATTGAAGGGTTTTTGATGGACTTAATAGGTGCCATGGGTTAGTGTCTTCGTGGTGGGAAAGCAAATCAAATCAAATGGTACCAATAAATTGTATGCATGGTTCATTAGAGACAAAATATATATATTCTCATGCAACGAACTTTAATTAATTATTACTAGTAGCCAAAGTTGTAGCTTTCAAACTCGTTACTTCTTGGTTTGATCGTATTCAGATGTTTGACTAAGTAGTTTTCAGTTTGTTAAATGAGAGCACGAACAAAGTGAAATCATAAGCGTGAAAATACTATCGATTTGTCAAATGGGAGAACAAACGAGAGTGAAAATAGAAACATTAACACATCTTTGATAATTAAATGTCAAATTACAGAGATCATATCTACTATCACGTGAGTACCTTGTCTAACAACTAAAACAAATTTAGAATCCAGACAACATTTTATTTGTATAGGCATTAAAGGGGCAAATATTTGTCATATGAACATATTTTTATGGGCACAAAGAATCTGGCGACATCAGCGGTGAGGTTCGGCACACAAATATATATATATATATATATATATAGGGCAATGATACACACCCACCGGTGGGAAAAAAAAAAATTTCCCACCGAATCGCATGACAATCAACCGATTGTATATAAAAAAAAAAACAATGGAATTATGGACGGCCGCGATTGGAAAAGGGAAAAAATTGGACGGCCGCGATTGGAAAAGGGAAAAAATTGGACGGCAGCGATTGGCTTGGGCCAATCGGCTGACTGTCAGGCGATTGGCCTTGGGCCCAATCGCTGGACAGTCAGCCGATTGGCCCAAGCCAATCGTGACCGTCCAATCTTTTGGCCTGCTGCCCCGTTTTTTTTTGTTTTTTTTGCCTGCCCCTCCCTTTTTTTTTTTTGCCTGCCCCTCCTTTTTTTTTTTTGGCCTGCCCCTCCCCCAGTCCAGTTTGCCTCCAATTTCTTTTTTTTATCCAGCCTCCCCCGTGGCCCCCACCTCTCTTCCCCCCCCCCCCACCACGTGTCCCCACCCCCTCCCTTGCCCCCCCCCTTCGGGTCAGTCACCCGAATTCCCCTTGGCCCCCACCCCTCTTCCCCTCCCCACTTGTTTATTTCCCCCCCCCCTAGGCCCCCACCCCCCTCCCCACTTGTTTATTCCCCCCCCCTAGGCCCCCACCCCCCTCCCCACTTGTCCAAATATTTTCCCAGACCCCCACCCCATTCCCCACTTGTCCAATTCTTTCCCTAGACCCCCACCCCCCCTTTCGACAAATGTCACACCATTAGTTGCCCCCCCTCCCACGGCTCACTTTTCTGTCTATAAAAACCCTCTTCTCCCGACTTATTTCTTACACTCTCATCAGTCTCCCTATCTCACCTAAATAATCTCCACAACAATACGAGCGAAAAAAATTTTACGCTAGAAGAAGATCGGTGGATTTCTTCGTCATTTTTTTCAAGTCAAAACAAGTAAGTATTTTGAATTTTCTTATAATTCAATGTTAATTTAAATTGTTGTTACGCTTAAATTGTTCTTACCATAGCCTAAATATCGTGTTTAGGGCGTCAAAATTGCGTTTTTACAAATTGGGATATTACATTCGAAAGATTCGAAAATAGCGATTTTTTAGGCCGTCAAATTTATGATTTTTCACGAATTTATAAAAAATAGCTAGAGCTAGATTTTGCCAAAGTGCAAAAAAGAGACCCTAGTTATTTGTAAAATATCTGTATCAGGTAAAAATTTCAGATTTTTCCAAAGACTGGAAAGGGGTTAACTGATACGCGCAACCTTGTAACTTCGCAGTGTAATTTAAAATATCAAGCTAGCGCGATTTCGCGCGAAACTTTTTTGAGAACCCTAGGATGTTGGAAAGTTCCATTCCCCATGAATTCGGGCCATTCCGAAGCCGGTAGCAATTTTTGCCGAACGGGCTTTTAAGCGCTCGATCCGGACACCGGTTCGGGATTTTTTGACGAAAAATCCCTAAAATGCTTTTTAGATCAATGATGGACTCAGCAACCTTAGAATAGCGTCTTAAAGCACTTTTGAGATTTTTCCCGATGCCAGGGGGCATTTTCGTAATTCGCCGCCCGATAGGGGTATTTTCGTAATTTCACGCTGTCAACTTTTTTGAATGACTGCTCAGTCCGTAAATGTAAGCAAACCCTAGCCAAGGCGGGAAGTTCCATGTCTAACGAATTCGGGCCATTCCGAAGCCGGTAGCAATTTTTTGCCTATGAAACTTTTAAGCGCTCGATCCGGACACCGGTTCGGGATTTTTTGACGCAAAATCCCTAAAATGCTTTTTAGATCAAGGATGGACTCAGCAACCTTAGAATAGCGTCTTAAAGCACTTTTGAGATTTGTACTCAATGCCAGGGGCATTTTCGTAATTCGCCGCCCGCAGGGGTATTTTCGTAATTTTAAATGTCAACTTTTTCGAACGTCTTTCCAGTCCGTAAATGTAAGCAAACCCTAGCGAAGGCGGGAAGTTCCATTCCCCACGAATTCGGGCCATTCCGAAGCCGGTAGCAATTTTTTGCCGAACGAAACTTTTAAGCGCTCGATCCGGACACCGGTTCGGGATTTTTTGACGCAAAATCCCTAAAATGCTTTTTAGATCAAGGATGGACTCAGCAACCTTAGAATAGCGTCTTAAAGCACTTTTGAGATTTTTCCCGATGCCAGGGGCATTTTCGTAATTCGCCGCCCGATAGGGGTATTTTCGTAATTTTAGGCTGTCAACTTTTTCGAACGTCTTTCCAGTCCGTAAATGTAACCCAACCCTAGCGAAGGCGGGAAGTTCCATTCCCCACGAATTCGGGCCATTCCGAAGCCGGTTTTTATTTTTTGCCGAACGAAACTTTTAAGCGCTCGATCCGGACACCGGTTCGGGAATTTTTGACGCAAAATCCCTAAAATGCTTTTTAGATCAAGGATGGACTCAGCAACCTTAGAATAGCGTCTTAAAGCACTTTTGAGATTTTTCCCGATGCCAGGGGCATCTTCGTAATTCGCCGCCCGACAGGGGTATTTTCGTAATTTTAGGCTGTCAACTTTTTCGAACGTCTTTCCAGTCCGTAAATGTAACCCTGGGCCATTTCGGTAATTTGCCGCTCATCGGGGGCTATTTTCCTTATTTTACATTATACAAATTTTCCGAATGACTTTTAGTTCAGGAAAGGGTGTGAGACACCCGAAAAGTTATTTTAAAGTTGTGATGAGATGTGTGTTTAAAAGTCGTTTGAAAAAACTATTCAGTTTTTCTGATGCCAGGGGGCATTTTGGTAATTCGCATCCCGAGATGGGTATTTTCGTTATTTTGCCCCTTTCAGTTTTTCAAATGACTGCTTAGTCCATAAATGTAAGCAAAGCACCTGAAAGGTTGTTTTGAAGCTGATTTGGGGCGTCAGGGTGATAATGAACCCCCGGGGGCATTTCGGTAATTTGCCTCTCATCGGGGGCTATTTTGGTAATTTTACATTATACAAATCTGTAACTGAACGTTGAAATAATTTTTATTCTTCTTTTATTTAATTATTTGACTTGTTGAGAATGATATAATTTTTATTTTTTAAATTTCAGTATAACTATGGATGCAACTGGAGGAAGCAATTTTTGTGAAGGTTCTGATCCACCTTACCCGGGTCAAAATTTTCAAACACTGGACGAAGTCCAAGCATACTACAGAGCATATTCGAAAACGATGGGTTTCGGTATTCGAACTAAGACGAGTAGAAAACGGGTGAGTACAGATCAAATCTGTGCAAGACTATTTGAGTGTCATAGAGGGGCACCGCATGTACCCCCGGTCGTTCCGATCAGTGACGAAGGGACAACAAGACAAAGAAACCGCGACACATTTCCGGGTACCGGCTGCAAGGCCCATGTGTATGCAGTACACCGGAAAAATGAAAACCATTGGGTTGTGACGGGAGTGGATTTGAACCATAATCATCAGTTGATGACCCCTAGTAAGATTGGTCAAATTCATCAACACCGAGAAATTAGCGCGGCACACAAACAGCTGATTTTTACAATGGCCGGGGCTAAAATTCAACCTTCTAAGATGATGGGGGTTTTCTCAAGCCAGGCTGGGGGGATTGACAGGTTGAGTTTCAACGAAGTAGACCTTCGAAATGAACTTCGTGCTCAGAGAGAGAGACTTCCGGTAGGAGTGATTCTCAAGCTACACTTGATCTCTTCAGGTGCCTTCAGAGTGAGAATTCTGGATTTTTCTACAGTCTCCAACTGGATGATGAGAACCGCATTAGTACTATATTTTGGGCGGACCCCCGTTGTAGAGCTGCTTACCAAAATTTTGGGGATGTTGTGACGTTTGACACCACATACCGCACCAATAAGTACTCTATGCCTTTTGCTCCGTTCACCGGGGTGAACCACCACTATCAGTCAATCTCGTTTGGCTTTGCCCTGCTTAGGGATGAGACGGAGGAGTCATTTACGTGGTTATTTGAAACGTGGCTTCAAGCAATGTATCATATTCCTCCAAAGACCATCATCACCGACCAAGATCTGGCAATGAGAAATGCAATCGCTAAGGTCCTTCCAGATACTCACCATGGACTGTGCACGTGGCACATAAGCAACAAATATCCCGAACGGCTTCACAATCTATATGCAACCCATCCGGAATTCAAGACTGACTTTAATACATGTGTGAAGAAATCGTTGACGGTAGACGTGTTCGAGGAGAGGTGGGCCACGTTAATGGATGACTACGGTTTGCACAATCATGTCTGGTTACAATCTTTGTATGCGATGAAGACACAGTGGGTCGGTGCCTACACCAAGAAGTTTTTTGCAGCCGGAATGACAACGACCTCGAGAAGCGAAGCTATGAATTCATTCTTTGATGGGTACGTAAGCCAGTCTTCAAGTATAGTGGAGTTCGTACTAGAGATGCAGAAAGCCGTTGATAGGCAATTGTACCGTGAGAGAGAAGCCGACGCGGCTACAGTTTACAGGGAAAGAGCCATACTACTCTTTTCACCTTTGGAGGTTCATGCGGCTCAAGTCTATACCAAGGAAATGTTTAGACAGTTTCAGAATGAACTACTAAAGTCGAATCAATATGGCATGGCAAAGTTGCACGAGTATTCCACCAGGGAGGTCAAGGTTTATGCTTTGACAAATGTGACGAATTTCCCGAATCCGTGCTCTTCGTCGGCTCCGAGGAACAGAAGACATTTTACCGTGGCTAAATGTATGGACACCGGGTTGGTAAATTGCAACTGTCAATTATTTGAGCATAAAGGTATACTTTGTCGACACGTGTTGAGGGTTTTGAGCTCCAAGAATGCTCGTGAAATCCCTCTACAGTATATCTTGGCCCGGTGGACGAAGGAAGCCAATAGAGTCCACGGTCACATTCCTTACGTGCCCAATGTTTCAGTTGATTTCGAGCAATCTGAGGCGCTGCGATATAATCACCTTTGTAACATCATGCACGGTTTATCAATGGATGCAGCGTCAACATTTGATGGGTACAGGTATCAAGTTGAAGCAGCCGCACGGGATAAGGCTAAGCATGTGGAGTTTAGGATGGCTGATCCAGAAATACAGGACACTCCGACTACTCGGACGACTCCAGCCGGTAGATTCAATCGAGGCAAACAGCCAGTCATTGACGGCACTAGCATGCAAGGTGAGGAGGACGACATTTTTGATCCAATTATTGCACAAACAAAAGGGCGAAAACGAGAAATACGCATGAAGAATCCGATTGAAAAACCAACGGGTCAAAAAAAATTGCGAAAGTGTGCGTTGTGTAATAAGATGACTGATCATGACAAGAGAAACCATTATAAAGTGTTAGGTCTCGAACCTGGCAGTATGGTCGAGGAGGACGATGATGATGAAGACTTTTGGGGTTAATGTTTCAGTTGTATAACGAATAACTTTTATAATGAGCATAAATTTGTGATTTGGTTTGTTGAATCTTTAATTGTGATTTGGTTTTGTGGATTATTGATATTTTGGGAAGGGCCTATTCGCGCCGTCAATACTTCCGAACAATCTTGTAAATTGTTTTATTCATTGCACCTCAGGCACGCTAGTTAGCCCATTCGTAGGAATTTCGGCGAATATGGAGACACGTTATTTTTTGGGTTTTCCTATGAAATGCCTATTCGGGCACACTTTAGGGCCCCATTCATAGCTTCCAAAAAATCTTGTAATTTTTTTTGTCACTTTTTTTCGCTCATTGCACCTTAGGCACGCTAGTTAGCCCATTCGTAAGAATTTCGGCGAATATGGAGACACGTTATTTTTTGGATTTTCCTATGAAATGCCTATTCGGGCACACTTTAGGGCCCAATTCATAGCTTCCAAAAAATCTTGTAATTTTTTTTGTCACTTTTTTTCGCTCATTGCACCTTAGGCACGCTTGTTAGCCCATTCGTAAGAATTTCGGCGAATATGGAGACACGTTATTTTTTGGGTTTTCCTATGAAATGCCTATTCGGGCACACTTTAGGGCCCCATTCATAGCTTCCAAAAAATCTTGTAATTTTTTTTGTCACTTTTTTTCGCTCATTGCACCTTAGGCACGCTTGTTAGCCCATTCGTAAGAATTTCGGCGAATATGGAGACACGTTATTTTTTGGGTTTTCCTATGAAATGCCTATTCGGGCACACTTTAGGGCCCCATTCATAGCTTCCAAAAAATCTTGTAATTTTTTTTGTCACTTTTTTTTTGTTCATGCACCTCAGGCACGCTAGTTAGCCCATTCGTAAGAATTTCGGCATAATACGAGACACATTATTTTTTGAGTTTTCCTATGAAAGGCCTATTCGCCCACAATTTATCGCCCAATTCATAGCTTCCGAAAAATCTCGTAATTTTTTTTGTCATTTCTTTTTTGCTCATTGCACCTCAGGCACGCTAGTAGGCCATATATATGAATTTTGGCAAAAATTGAGACAAATAAATTTTTTGAAAATTCTATAATGTATTAATATTCGTGCACACTGTATCGCCAAATTCATAGCAACAATAAAAAAATTATGTACATTTTTTTCAGGGGTTCTTTGCTCATTGCACCTTAGCCGCTCTAGTTAGGATAATGGTAATGAAGGCGTCTAGCTTCATTCTTTGAGCTCCCAGGCTATCCTATACCTAAACGTCAAGGCAGCCTTCCTAGTCCACCATTTATATTCGAGCACCTCCGACCGAGCAATGTAGTCCATGTACTTGAGGACGTAAATCCCGCAATCGTGACTGTTATATTGCTTTGGTCGGTCCTGTATCGTCTCGACCGTCCAAGGATCTACCGTCGAATTCCTGGTGATGGATTACCCGGAATAAGCTCGGCAGGCTAGCGAGAAGATAGTAGTCTGCATCCAACAATAAAAAAGGTCATCAATATATGTTACAATAAGAATATACTATGAGCCAAGGTCAACCGATAAAAACTAACCACTGCAGTGATGTACTCGCTGTATATCTGTGCCAGCGACCGAAAGGGAGAGTCCTCCCGTAGGCTATCGTATATTTTGACCGCTCTGTTCGCTGGATAGAGAACTAATAGGAACCAGTGGTGTTCATGATGGCAAGGTATCATGACAAGGTTCGCATGAGCAGCGTGACATTGATAGTCTGCGGTCAACAGGGCTAACAAGTTTCCAGATGGTTTCCACTTACCCATGCCTGCCCCTCGCCTCCTCGATTCTGTGAACTCCCTCATGCTGGTCACCATTAATGGCAAAGATAAGTGGGATACATGTTAAGCTTCAAATGTTCGCACTTGTTATAACGTAGCTCTCTAATCCGGAGCAGATCTATATAAGCGTTCATGACAAAATTTGAAATATCTGTCTCCGGTGCCAACATTCTCACATCCGTGTGACGTAGCAATGTTCGAAGAGGAAAGTCTATTGAATCGACAGGCTCAGGCCCGAAGTAGTGCCGGTCGATCCAATCCCGCTTCCATCGCCTCAATGGCTTTGTCGCTTGTCCTTTATATGACCGGTTGCTTGGGCGCGAGGCCTGGATTCCTACTTGGGTCACCTGACTCTGGCGCTGAGAGCCGTACGTGTCAGGAGGCAAGCGACTAGACGGCTCCCAGAATTCACTCTGGGGCACAAAGTCGTACGTGTCAGGAGGCAAGCGACTAAACGGCTCCCACACCTGACTCTGGGGCTGAAACCCGTACGCGTCAGGAGGCAAGCCACTAGACGGCTCCCACACCTGACTCTCGGGCTGAGAGCCGTACGCGTCAGGAGGCAAGCCACTAGACGGCTCCCACACCTGACTCTGGGGCTGGGGCTGAGAGCCGTACGCGTCGGGAGGCAAGCCACTAGACGGCTCCCCTTGGTAACCCCGGTACGCAAGACTAAAGTTGTGAAGATCAGTCTTGTACCTCTCAACGTCGCTCTTGAGACTGTCAGGCGCATGCGCGACATACCAGTCAAACTGCTCAAGCTGCTTGAACACCTTAGTGCCCTGGTCAACCTAAAAAAAATGCATAAAAAATCACCGTCATCATTTCAGGCATGGTCGGGAATGTGCAAAATTAAACATTGAAACAACACTAGAGTTGACTTACAATGCTCAATGCCCAGAACTGGTCATAGACCTCACGTGGCGCGTACGATGTCTTCCTCACTTGGGAAGGGCGATTCACCCTCGTGCGCGTCACCTTGAGAAACCATCGCAGGTAATCCTCAGTACTGGTGCCGTCGTCCTTGAGCGATACGAGGCCATACGTTTCTTGCCAAGTATTCCACTGTTGCACCTCGTCGGTCAGCAAATTCAAGGCATCAGGCACCTCAAAATTCGGACCTCGACCGCTCCTGTACGGCCTCATGTCTACAGCGGGTTTTGGTATCCCTTGTAGACAGCCAGCTTGTCTCATAGCTCGATCGGGCATCTGAAACTCACATACTTCAAAATGAATAAGTGGCACCCGAACCAAACCAGCCAGCACGTACGACACCGGCAGTTGCCAACACGTCTCATCCAACAGATGCATCACATTCCCATAGGGCTGCCACGTCACCTGGTATGCATCCATCATATCTAGTTCCCCCCGATAGAACGTTAGATTGTGGTGAGGGTCTACCCGTTTAGTCCGTTTGGGCCTAGGCCCCCAGGCCCACACCCTAGGCCACGTCTCGTCTGAATCAGCTACGGGGTGTGGACGACCCGTGGGTAGCCTCTCGTAAGACCAAACCTGTGAATGCAAACATAATATGGAATTAGTTATTAATCACGAATATATTGACACGTCAACGAAGAATATAAATGCTCAAACCTGTAACAGAGTGATGCAGGCGGAAATAGACTTGGCACCCTTTCTCGTAGCTTTGTGCAATGCTCGATATAGGTGCGCAAGGACAGCTGAACCCCACGAATAGGAGTATACCTCCTCAAGATCCTCCAAGAACACCATATACTTCGGATGCACCGTGTTTTTCTTTTGCGTCGGAAGTAATATAGATCCAATAATATACAAAAGGAATGCCTTCGTATACACCGAAAAATCATGAGGAGTGTATTCATCCGGTAGCTCGCCGTACTGCTCTCTCAGCCATTTAAGTTTTATGCCGTTGGTTGAAAGAGCTTCCCTCGGAATTCCCGGAAAATACTGCCTAGCCATCTTTGCGATGGAAGCAGACGTTTTATTCGAAGTAATCGGTCTACCGTGACATGGGATTCCAAGTATAAATCCGACGTCCTCTAATGTAATAGTCATTTCACCAAACCGGAAGTGAAATGAGTTCGTCTCGCCCCTCCATCGTTCAACTAGAGCGGATATAAGGCAATCGTCGTGCCGAGACCAAATCCCGCAATCGGTGAACACCGTCAAATTTTGATTGTGTAGTAGTTCTATTTGTTCATCGTTCAGTACCCACTCGGAATGGCCACTTGTGCTTTGACATGTTTCCAAAACACCCCTATCGACACCGTTAAATACGTGCCTCGCGACGTGGTCATCGTCATCGTATAGGATTGATGTATCATTAGGTCCAGGGTTGAAATCCATATCTGTAAAAACAAAATATAATCGTAAATTAACTTAGCGTCCATAATATTTACATTCCAAAACTGTAACTGAATCGTTAACCTAGCTTACCAACGCAATAACAGTAGTCATTAAATCATTACTTTAATGTATGAAAACCATTCCTCACTTCCCACGACTCCGAACGCTTAGTAACCCTAGCCGCCTTCGCTAGGGTTGGGTTACATTTACGGACTGGAAAGACGTTCGAAAAAGTTGACAGCCTAAAATTACGAAAATACCCCTATCGCGCAGCGAATTACGAAGATGCCCCTGGCATCGGGAAAAATCTCAAAAGTGCTTTAAGACGCTATTCTAAGGTTGCTGAGTCCATCCTTGATCTAAAAAGCATTTTAGGGATTTTGCGTCAAAAAATCCCGAACCGGTGTCCGGATCGAGCGCTTAAAAGTTTCGTTCGGCAAAAAATAAAAACCGGCTTCGGAATGGCCCGAATTCGTGGGGAATGGAACTTCCCGCCTTCGCTAGGGTTAGGTTACATTTACGGACTGGAAAGACGTTCGAAAAAGTTGACAGCCTAAAATTACGAAAATACCCCTGTCGGGCGGCGAATTACGAAAATGCCCCTGGCATCGGGAAAAATCTCAAAAGTGCTTTAAGACGCTATTCTAAGGTTGCTGAGTCCATCCTTGATCTAAAAAGCATTTTAGGGATTTTGCGTCAAAAAATCCCGAACCGGTGTCCGGATCGAGCGCTTAAAAGTTTCGTTCGGCAAAAAATTGCTACCGGCTTCGGAATGGCCCGAATTCGTGGGGAATGGAACTTCCCGCCTTCGCTAGGGTTTGTTACATTTACGGACTGGAAAGACGTTCGAAAAAGTTGACAGCCTAAAATTACGAAAATACCCCTGTCGGGCGGCGAATTACGAAAATGCCCCTGGCATTGAGTACAAATCTCAAAAGTGCTTTAAGACGCTATTCTAAGGTTGCTGAGTCCATCCTTGATCTAAAAAGCATTTTAGGGATTTTGCGTCAAAAAATCCCGAACCGGTGTCCGGATCGAGCGCTTAAAAGTTTCATAGGCAAAAAATTGCTACCGGCTTCGGAATGGCCCGAATTCGTTAGACATGGAACTTCCCGCCTTGGCTAGGGTTTGCTTACATTTACGGACTGAGCAGTCATTCAAAAAAGTTGACAGCGTGAAATTACGAAAATACCCCTATCGGGCGGCGAATTACGAAAATGCCCCCTGGCATCGGGAAAAATCTCAAAAGTGCTTTAAGACGCTATTCTAAGGTTTCTGAGTCCATCCTTGATCTAAAAAGCATTTTAGGGATTTTGCGTCAAAAAATCCCGAACCGGTGTCCGGATCGAGCGCTTAAAAGTTTCATAGGCAAAAAATTGCTACCGGCTTCGGAATGGCCCGAATTCGTTAGACATGGAACTTCCCGCCTTGGCTAGGGTTTGCTTACATTTACGGACTGAGCAGTCATTCAAAAAAGTTGACAGCGTGAAATTACGAAAATACCCCTATCGGGCGGCGAATTACGAAAATGCCCCCTGGCATCGGGAAAAATCTCAAAAGTGCTTTAAGACGCTATTCTAAGGTTGCTGAGTCCATCCTTGATCTAAAAAGCATTTTAGGGATTTTTCGTCAAAAAATCCCGAACCGGTGTCCGGATCGAGCGCTTAAAAGCCCGTTCGGCAAAAAATTGCTACCGGCTTCGGAATGGCCCGAATTCATGGGGAATGGAACTTTCCAACATCCTAGGGTTCTCAAAAAAGTTTCGCGCGAAATCGCGCTAGCTTGATATTTTAAATTACACTGCGAAGTTACAAGGTTGCGCGTATCAGTTAACCCCTTTCCAGTCTTTGGAAAAATCTGAAATTTTTACCTGATACAGATATTTTAAAAATAACTAGGGTCTCTTTTTTGCACTTTGGCAAAATCTAGCTCTAGCTATTTTTTATAAATTCGTGAAAAATCATAAATTTGACGGCCTAAAAAATCGCTATTTTCGAATCTTTCGAATGTAATACCCCGATTTGTAAAAACGCAATTTTGACGCCCTAAACACGATATTTAGGCTATGGTAAGAACAATTTAAGCGTAACAACAATTTAAATTAACATTGAATTATAAGAAAATTCAAAATACTTACTTGTTTTGACTTGAAAAAAATGACGAAGAAATCCACCGATCTTCTTCTAGCGTAAAATTTTTTTCGCTCGTATTGTTGTGGAGATTATTTAGGTGAGATAGGGAGACTGATGAGAGTGTAAGAAATAAGTCGGGAGAAGAGGGTTTTTATAGACAGAAAAGTGAGCCGTGGGAGGGGGGGGGCAACTAATGGTGTGACATTTGTCGAAAGGGGGGGTGGGGGTCTAGGGAAAGAATTGGACAAGTGGGGAATGGGGTGGGGGTCTGGGAAAATATTTGGACAAGTGGGGAGGGGGGTGGGGCCTAGGGGGGGGGGACAAAGTGGGGAGGGGGGTGGGGGCCTAGGGGGGGGGAAATAAACAAGTGGGGAGGGGAAGAGGGGTGGGGGCCAAGGGGATTCGGGTGACTGACCCGAAGGGGGGGGGGGGGCAAGGGAGGGGGTGGGGACACGTGGGGGGGGGGGAGAGAGAGGTGGGGGCCACGGGGGAGGCTGGATAAAAAAAAGAAATTGGAGGCAAACTGGACTGGGGGAGGGGCAGGCCAAAAAAAAAAAAAGGCAGGCACCAAACAAAAAAAAGCAGGCAAAAAAAAAGGAAAACAGCAAAAAAAACAAAAAAAAACGGGGCAGCAGGCCAAAAAGGCCAAAAGATTGGACGGTCACGACTTGGGCCAATCGGCTGACTGTCCAGCGATTGGGCCCAAGGCCAATCGCCTGACAGTCAGGCGATTGGCCTTGGGCCCAATCGCTGGACAGTCAGCCGATTGGCCCAAGCCAATCGCTGCCGTCCAATTTTTTCCCTTTTCCAATCGCGGCCGTCCAATTTTTTCCCTTTTCCAATCGCGGCCGTCCAATTTTTTCCCTTTTCCAATCGCGGCCGTCCATAATTCCATTGTTTTTTTTTTTTTATACAATCGGTTGATTGTCATGCGATTTGGTGGGAAATTTTTTTTTCCCACCGGTGGGTGTGTATCATTGCCCTATATATATATATATATATATTTAGGGAGATGATAAAATAATGGCTAGTAATTTAACCCAAGTTGCTAGCGCGATCTGGCCGTGCACCGCGGACGAATGGACGGCCAGATCGCAGCGCCACAATAGCGAATTTTTTCACCGTCGCTACATAATGCACGAACGGTCAGTTATTCCGCTACATTATGTAGCGGACGGTGAAAAAATTCGCTAGCAACTTGCTAGCGCTATCTATGGGTCGTGATCCATTGATAGCGCTAGCAAGTTGCTAGCGAATTTTTTCACCGTCCGCTACATAATGTAGCGGACGATAATTTACCGTCAGCTACATTATGTAGCGGACGATGAAAAAATTCGCTGTTGTGGCGCGCGGATTATGGCCCCCATTCTCGCTTGTGGACGGCCGGTTCCTGTACAACTTGGGTTAAGTTGCTAGCCCTATCATTTTATCATCTCCCTATATATATATATATATATATATAGGGGCCGATCAGGGTCTACCGGTGGATAATATCCACCGGACCGCAACTCCTAGTTGCGGTTTGTATCATTAATTTTTTTTTACACCTACCCACCCACGCACCCCCCAACCGTCCTTTACGGTATTATCCATCGGACTGCAACTCCTAGTTGCGGTTTGAATCATTAATTTTTTTTTACACCCACCCACCGTCCTTTACGGCGTGAGGTCCCCTTCCTGCCTGCCACGTGGCAGCTGGCGGTCCCCCAGTCCCCCTTCCTGCCTGCCACGTGGCAGGGATCCCCCAGTCCCCCTTCCTGCTTGCCACGTGGCCCCCCGGCGGCTCCCCTGCCCAAACCGCAACACAAGGTGTTGTGGTCCCCTTCCCCCAAATCCGCAACACCTTGTTGCGGTCCCCCCCTTTTTGCGGCCCCTTGCCACGTGCCCGGTTCCCCGTCCTTTTTCCGACCTTTCTCTGTTTTCTTTCATCTCTCTCCCTCATTTTTCCCTCTTTATAAACCCTTCTCCCCGAACCCTATCTTCCACTCCCCATCATCTTTACCAACACACACTTCATACTCCATATCTCATTTACATAATCTCCACAACAATACAAACGAAAAAAATTTACGCTAGAAGATCGGTGGATAGACTGCTAGAAGATCGGTGGATTTTTCTTGAGCAATATATCAAGTTCAAACAAGTAAGTATTTTGAATTTTCTTATAATTCAATGTTAATTTCAAATTGTTCTTATCAATGATTTGTTTAAATTGTGTTTAGTTAAATTGTTCTTACCATAGTCTAAAATTCGTGTTTTTGAGAGTTTGAAATTAGGGATTGAACTAGCGTTTATTAGCGAATATTCATTCGAAGTCCAAAAATAGTCATTGCAGACTCAAATCGAAGATAACGAAAATACAAATGGAACGAAACAAAAATCAGATCAATCGGAGATCGGATGAGGAGTTTTTTAGGGCGTCAAAATTAGGTTCATACACATCAGGGTATTACATTTATAGATTCCAAAATACCCATTTTTTTAGGGCGTCAAAATTTGGATTAATCACGAATTTATAAAAAATAGCTAGAGCTAGATTTTGCCAAAGTTCAAAAAAGAGACCCTAGTTATTTTTAAAAGATCTATAGATGGGAAAACTTTCAGATTTTGTCCTGGACTGGAAATGGGTCAACTGATACGGGGAACTTTGTAACTTCGCAATGTAATTTAAAATATCAAACTAGCGCGATTCGTGCGAAACTTTTATGAGAACTCTAGGATGTTAGGAAGTTCCGTTTCCCTGGAATTTGCGCCATTTCGATGTCGTTAGCTATTTGTTTGGCCGAACGGGCCTTTAAGCGCTCGATCCGGACACTGGTTCGGGATTTTTGGGCGAAACTTTTGCAAAATACTTTTTAGATCAAGAATGAATTCAGGAAACTTAAAATAACATTTCAAAGCACTTTTGAGATTTTCCGATGCCAGGGGGCATTTCGGTAATTTGCCACCCCGAGAGGGGATTTTGGTAATTCTACACCGTTAAGTTTTTGCAACGACTTTTTTTTTTCTAGAAATGTAAGTAAAACACATGAAAGGCTGTTTTGAAGCTGATTTGGGGGCGTTAGGGTGATATTGAACCCCCGGGGGCATTTCGGTAATTTACCGCCCA
>JAVXUO010002857.1:0-174985 GCA_033065855.1 Escallonia rubra
CCCCCCCTCCCACGGCTCACTTTTCTGTCTATAAAAACCCTCTTCTCCCGACTTATTTCTTACACTCTCATCAGTCTCCCTATCTCACCTAAATAATCTCCACAACAATACGAGCGAAAAAATTTTTACGCTAGAAGAAGATCGGTGGATTTCTTCGTCATTTTTTTCAAGTCAAAACAAGTAAGTATTTTGAATTTTCTTATAATTCAATGTTAATTTAAATTGTTGTTACGCTTAAATTGTTCTTACCATAGCCTAAATATCGTGTTTAGGGCGTCAAAATTGCGTTTTTACAAATCGGGGTATTACATTCGAAAGATTCGAAAATAGCGATTTTTTAGGCCGTCAAATTTATGATTTTTCACGAATTTATAAAAAATAGCTAGAGCTAGATTTTGCCAAAGTGCAAAAAAGAGACCCTAGTTATTTTTAAAATATCTGTATCAGGTAAAAATTTCAGATTTTTCCAAAGACTGGAAAGGGATTAACTGATACGCGCAACCTTGTAACTTCGCAGTGTAATTTAAAATATCAAGCTAGCGCGATTTCGCGCGAAACTTTTTTGAGAACCCTAGGATGTTGGAAAGTTCCATTCCCCATGAATTCGGGCCATTCCGAAGCCGGTAGCAATTTTTTGCCGAACGGGCTTTTAAGCGCTCGATCCGGACACCGGTTCGGGATTTTTTGACGAAAAATCCCTAAAATGCTTTTTAGATCAAGGATGGACTCAGCAACCTTAGAATAGCGTCTTAAAGCACTTTTGAGATTTTTTCCGATGCCAGGGGGCATTTTCGTAATTCGCCGCCCGATAGGGGTATTTTCGTAATTTCACGCTGTCAACTTTTTTGAATGACTGCTCAGTCCGTAAATGTAAGCAAACCCTAGCCAAGGCGGGAAGTTCCATTCCCCACGAATTCGGGCCATTCCGAAGCCGGTAGCAATTTTTTGCCTATCGGGCTTTTAAGCGCTCGATCCGGACACCGGTTCGGGATTTTTTGACGCAAAATCCCTAAAATGCTTTTTAGATCAAGGATGGACTCAGAAACCTTAGAATAGCGTCTTAAAGCACTTTTGAGATTTTTCCCGATGCCAGGGGGCATTTTCGTAATTCGCCGCCCGATAGGGGTATTTTCGTAATTTCACGCTGTCAACTTTTTTGAATGACTGCTCAGTCCGTAAATGTAAGCAAACCCTAGCCAAGGCGGGAAGTTCCATGTCTAACGAATTCGGGCCATTCCGAAGCCGGTAGCAATTTTTTGCCTATGAAACTTTTAAGCGCTCGATCCGGACACCGGTTCGGGATTTTTTGACGCAAAATCCCTAAAATGCTTTTTAGATCAAGGATGGACTCAGCAACCTTAGAATAGCGTCTTAAAGCACTTTTGCGATTGGTCCCGATGCCAGGGGCATTTTCGTAATTCGCCGCCCGACAGGGGTATTTTCGTAATTTTAGGCTGTCAACTTTTTCGAACGTCTTTCCAGTCCGTAAATGTAAGCAAACCCTAGCGAAGGCGGGAAGTTCCATTCCCCACGAATTCGGGCCATTCCGAAGCCGGTAGCAATTTTTTGCCGAACGAAACTTTTAAGCGCTCGATCCGGACACCGGTTCGGGATTTTTTGACGCAAAATCCCTAAAATGCTTTTTAGATCAAGGATGGACTCAGCAACCTTAGAATAGCGTCTTAAAGCACTTTTGAGATTTTTCCCGATGCCAGGGGCATTTTCGTAATTCGCCGCCCGACAGGGGTATTTTCGTAATTTTAGGCTGTCAACTTTTTCGAACGTCTTTCCAGTCCGTAAATGTAACCCAACCCTAGCGAAGGCGGGAAGTTCCATTCCCCACGAATTCGGGCCATTCCGAAGCCCGGTATCATGTTTTTCCGAACGAAACTTTTAAGCGCTCGATCCGGACACCGGTTCGGGATTTTTTGACGCAAAATCCCTAAAATGCTTTTTAGATCAAGGATGGACTCAGCAACCTTAGAATAGCGTCTTAAAGCACTTTTGAGATTTTTCCCGATGCCAGGGGCATCTTCGTAATTCGCCGCCCGACAGGGGTATTTTCGTAATTTTTCCCTGTCAACTTTTTCGAACGTCTTTCCAGTCCGTAAATGTAACCCTGGGCCATTTCGGTAATTTGCCGCTCATCGGGGGCTATTTTCCTTATTTTACATTATACAAATTTTCCGAATGACTTTTAGTTCAGGAAAGGGTGTGAGACACCCGAAAAGTTATTTTAAAGTTGTGATGAGATGTGTGTTTAAAAGTCGTTTGAAAAAACTATTCAGTTTTTCTGATGCCAGGGGGCATTTTGGTAATTCGCATCCCGAGATGGGTATTTTCGTTATTTTGCCCCTTTCAGTTTTTCAAATGACTGCTTAGTCCATAAATGTAAGCAAAGCACCTGAAAGGTTGTTTTGAAGCTGATTTGGGGCGTCAGGGTGATAACGAACCCCTGGGGGCATTTCGGTAATTTGCCTCTCATCGGGGGCTATTTTGGTAATTTTACATTATACAAATCTGTAACTGAATTACGTTGAAATAATTTTTATTCTTCTTTTACTTAATTATTTGACTTGTTGAGAATGATATAATTTTTATTTTATAGATTTCAGTATAAATATGGATCCAACTGGAGGAAGCAATTTTTGTGAAGGTTCTGATCCACCTTACCCGGGTCAAATTTTTCAAACACTGGACGAAGTCCAAGCATACTACAGAGCATATTCGAAAACGATGGGTTTCGGTATTCGAACTAAGACGAGTAGAAAACGGGTGAGTACAGATCAAATCTGTGCAAGACTATTTGAGTGTCATAGAGGGGCACCGCATGTACCCCCGGTCGTTCCGATCAGTGACGAAGGGACAACAAGACAAAGAAACCGCGACACATTTCCGGGTACCGGCTGCAAGGCCCATGTGTATGCAGTACACCGGAAAAATGAAAACCATTGGGTTGTGACGACAGTGGATTTGAACCATAATCATCAGTTGATGACCCCTAGTAAGATTGGTCAAATTCATCAACACCGAGAAATTAGCGCGGCACACAAACAGCTGATTTTTACAATGGCCGGGGCTAAAATTCAACCTTCTAAGATGATGGGGGTTTTCTCAAGCCAGGCTGGGGGGATTGACAGGTTGAGTTTCAACGAAGTAGACCTTCGAAATGAACTCCGTGCTCAGAAGAGAGAGTCTTCCGGTAGGAGTGATTCTCAAGCTACACTTGATCTCTTCAGGTGCCTTCAGAGTGAGAATTCTGGATTTTTCTACAGTCTCCAACTGGATGATGAGAACCGCATTAGTACTATATTTTGGGCGGACCCCCGTTGTAGAGCTGCTTACCAAAATTTTGGGGATGTTGTGACGTTTGACACCACATACCGCACCAATAAGTACTCTATGCCTTTTGCTCCGTTCACCGGGGTGAACCACCACTATCAGTCAATCTCGTTTGGCTTTGCCCTGCTTAGGGATGAGACGGAGGAGTCATTTACGTGGTTATTTGAAACGTGGCTTCAAGCAATGTATCATATTCCTCCAAAGACCATCATCACCGACCAAGATCTGGCAATGAGAAATGCAATCGCTAAGGTCCTTCCAGATACTCACCATGGACTGTGCACGTGGCACATAAGCAACAAATACCCCGAACGGCTTCACAATCTATATGCAACCCATCCGGAATTCAAGACTGACTTTAATACATGTGTGAAGAAATCGTTGACGGTAGACGTGTTCGAGGAGAGGTGGGCCACGTTAATGGATGACTACGGTTTGCACAATCATGTCTGGTTACAATCTTTGTATGCGATGAAGACACAGTGGGTCGGTGCCTACACCAAGAAGTTTTTTGCAGCCGGAATGACAACGACCTCGAGAAGCGAAGCTATGAATTCATTCTTTGATGGGTACGTAAGCCAGTCTTCAAGTATAGTGGAGTTCGTACTAGAGATGCAGAAAGCCGTTGATAGGCAATTGTACCGTGAGAGAGAAGCCGACGCGGCTACAGTTTACAGGGAAAGAGCCATACTACTCTTTTCACCTTTGGAGGTTCATGCGGCTCAAGTCTATACCAAGGAAATGTTTAGACAGTTTCAGAATGAACTACTAAAGTCGAATCAATATGGCATGGCAAAGTTGCACGAGTATTCCACCAGGGAGGTCAAGGTTTATGCTTTGACAAATGTGACGAATTTCCCGAATCCGTGCTCTTCGTCGGCTCCGAGGAACAGAAGACATTTTACCGTGGCTAAATGTATGGACACCGGGTTGGTAAATTGCAACTGTCAATTATTTGAGCATAAAGGTATACTTTGTCGACACGTGTTGAGGGTTTTGAGCTCCAAGAATGCTCGTGAAATCCCTCTACAGTATATCTTGGCCCGGTGGACGAAGGAAGCCAATAGAGTCCACGGTCACATTCCTTACGTGCCCAATGTTTCAGTTGATTTCGAGCAATCTGAGGCGCTGCGATATAATCACCTTTGTAACATCATGCACGGTTTATCAATGGATGCAGCGTCAACATTTGATGGGTACAGGTATCAGGTTGAAGCAGCCGCACGGGATAAGGCTAAGCATGTGGAGTTTAGGATGGCTGATCCAGAAATACAGGACACTCCGACTACTCGGACGACTCCAGCCGGTAGATTCAATCGAGGCAAACAGCCAGTCATTGACGGCACTAGCATGCAAGGTGAGGAGGACGACATTTTTGATCCAATTATTGCACAAACAAAAGGGCGAAAACGAGAAATACGCATGAAGAATCCGATTGAAAAACCAACGGGTCAAAAAAAATTGCGAAAGTGTGCGTTGTGTAATAAGATGACTGATCATGACAAGAGAAACCATTATAAAGTGTTAGGTCTCGAACCTGGCAGTATGGTCGAGGAGGACGATGATGATGAAGACTTTTGGGGTTAATGTTTCAGTTGTATAACGAATAACTTTTATAATGAGCATAAATTTGTGATTTGGTTTGTTGAATCTTTAATTGTGATTTGGTTTTGTGGATTATTGATATTTTGGGAAGGGCCTATTCGCGCCGTCAATACTTCCGAACAATCTTGTAAATTGTTTTATTCATTGCACCTCAGGCACGCTAGTTAGCCCATTCGTAAGAATTTCGGCGAATATGGAGACACGTTATTTTTTGGGTTTTCCTATGAAATGCCTATTCGGGCACACTTTAGGGCCCCATTCATAGCTTCCAAAAATCTTGTGATTTTGTTTGTCCAGTTTTTTTCGCTCATTGCACCTTAGGCACGCTAGTTAGCCCATTCGTAAGAATTTCGGCGAATATGGAGACACGTTATTTTTTGGGTTTTCCTATGAAATGCCTATTCGGGCACACTTTAGGGCCCCATTCATAGCTTCCAAAAAATCTTGTAATTTTTTTTGTCACTTTTTTTTCGCTCATTGCACCTTAGGCACGCTAGTTAGCCCATTCGTAAGAATTTCGGCGAATATGGAGACACGTTATTTTTTGGGTTTTCCTATGAAATGCCTATTCGGGCACACTTTAGGGCCCCATTCATAGCTTCCAAAAAATCTTGTAATTTTTTTTGTCACTTTTTTTTCGCTCATTGCACCTTAGGCACGCTTGTTAGCCCATTCGTAAGAATTTCGGCGAATATGGAGACACGTTATTTTTTGGGTTTTCCTATGAAATGCCTATTCGGGCACACTTTAGGGCCCCATTCATAGCTTCCAAAAAATCTTGTAAATTTTTTTGTCACTTTTTTTTTCGCTCATTGCACCTTAGGCACGCTTGTTAGCCCATTCGTAAGAATTTCGGCGAATATGGAGACACGTTATTTTTTGGGTTTTCCTATGAAATGCCTATTCGGGCACACTTTAGGGCCCCATTCATAGCTTCCAAAAAATCTTGTAATTTTTTTTGTCACTTTTTTTTTGTTCATGCACCTCAGGCACGCTAGTTAGCCCATTCGTAAGAATTTCGGCATAATACGAGACACATTATTTTTTGAGTTTTCCTATGAAAGGCCTATTCGCCCACAATTTATCGCCCAATTCATAGCTTCCGAAAAATCTCGTAATTTTTTTTGTCATTTCTTTTTTGCTCATTGCACCTCAGGCACGCTAGTAGGCCATATATATGAATTTTGGCGAAAATTGAGACAAATAAATTTTTTGAAAATTCTATAATGTATTAATATTCGTGCACACTGTATCGCCAAATTCATAGCAACAATAAAAAAATTATGTACATTTTTTTCAGGGGTTCTTTGCTCATTGCACCTTAGCCGCTCTAGTTAGGATAATGGTAATGAAGGCGTCTAGCTTCATTCTTTTTCAGCTCCCAGGCTATCCTATACCTAAACGTCAAGGCAGCCTTCCTAGTCCACCATTTATATTCGAGCACCTCCGACCGAGCAATGTAGTCCATGTACTTGAGGACGTAAATCCCGCAATCGTGACTGTTATATTGCTTTGGTCGGTCCTGTATCGTCTCGACCGTCCAAGGATCTACCGTCGAATTCCTGGTGATGGATTCCCCCGAATAATCTCGGCACGCTAGCGAGAAGATAGTAGTCTGCATCCAACAATAAAAAAGGTCATCAATATATGTTACAATAAGAATATACTATGAGCCAAGGTCAACCGATAAAAACTAACCACTGCAGTGATGTACTCGCTGTATATCTGTGCCAGCGACCGAAAGGGAGAGTCCTCCCGTAGGCTATCGTATATTTTGACCGCTCTGTTCGCTGGATAGAGAACTAATAGGAACCAGTGGTGTTCATGATGGCAAGGTATCATGACAAGGTTCGCATGAGCAGCGTGACATTGATAGTCTGCGGTCAACAGGGCTAACAAGTTTCCAGATGGTTTCCACTTACCCATGCCTGCCCCTCGCCTCCTCGATTCTGTGAACTCCCTCATGCTGGTCACCATTAATGGGACAAGATAAGTGGGATACATGTTAAGCTTCAAATGTTCGCACTTGTTATAACGTAGCTCTCTAATCCGGAGCAGATCTATATAAGCGTTCATGACAAAATTTGAAATATCTGTCTCCGGTGCCAACATTCTCACATCCGTGTGACGTAGCAATGTTCGAAGAGGAAAGTCTATTGAATCGACAGGCTCAGGCCCGAAGTAGTGCCGGTCGATCCAATCCCGCTTCCATCGCCTCAATGGCTTTGTCGCTTGTCCTTTATATGACCGGTTGCTTGGGCGCGAGGCCTGGATTCCTACTTGGGTCACCTGACTCTGGCGCTGAGAGCCGTACGTGTCAGGAGGCAAGCGACTAGACGGCTCCCAGAATTCACTCTGGGGCACAAAGTCGTACGTGTCAGGAGGCAAGCGACTAAACGGCTCCCACACCTGACTCTGGGGCTGAAACCCGTACGCGTCAGGAGGCAAGCCACTAGACGGCTCCCACACCTGACTCTCGGGCTGAGAGCCGTACGCGTCAGGAGGCAAGCCACTAGACGGCTCCCACACCTGACTCTGGGGCTGGGGCTGAGAGCCGTACGCGTCGGGAGGCAAGCCACTAGACGGCTCCCCTTGGTAACCCCGGTACGCAAGACTAAAGTTGTGAAGATCAGTCTTGTACCTCTCAACGTCGCTCTTGAGACTGTCAGGCGCATGCGCGACATACCAGTCAAACTGCTCAAGCTGCTTGAACACCTTAGTGCCCTGGTCAACCTAAAAAAAATGCATAAAAAATCACCGTCATCATTTCAGGCATGGTCGGGAATGTGCAAAATTAAACATTGAAACAACACTAGAGTTGACTTACAATGCTCAATGCCCAGAACTGGTCATAGACCTCACGTGGCGCGTACGATGTCTTCCTCACTTGGGAAGGGCGATTCACCCTCGTGCGCGTCACCTTGAGAAACCATCGCAGGTAATCCTCAGTACTGGTGCCGTCGTCCTTGAGCGATACGAGGCTACCATACGTTTCTTGCCAAGTATTCCACTGTTGCACCTCGTCGGTCAGCAAATTCAAGGCATCAGGCACCTCAAAATTCGGACCTCGACCGCTCCTGTACGGCCTCATGTCTACAGCGGGTTTTGGTATCCCTTGTAGACAGCCAGCTTGTCTCATAGCTCGATCGGGCATCTGAAACTCACATACTTCAAAATGAATAAGTGGCACCCGAACCAAACCAGCCAGCACGTACGACACCGGCAGTTGCCAACACGTCTCATCCAACAGATGCATCACATTCCCATAGGGCTGCCACGTCACCTGGTATGCATCCATCATATCTAGTTCCCCCCGATAGAACGTTAGATTGTGGTGAGGGTCTACCCGTTTAGTCCGTTTGGGCCTAGGCCCCCAGGCCCACACCCTAGGCCACGTCTCGTCTGAATCAGCTACGGGGTGTGGACGACCCGTGGGTAGCCTCTCGTAAGACCAAACCTGTGAATGCAAACATAATATGGAATTAGTTATTAATCACGAATATATTGACACGTCAACGAAGAATATAAATGCTCAAACCTGTAACAGAGTGATGCAGGCGGAAATAGACTTGGCACCCTTTCTCGTAGCTTTGTGCAATGCTCGATATAGGTGCGCAAGGACAGCTGAACCCCACGAATAGGAGTATACCTCCTCAAGATCCTCCAAGAACACCATATACTTCGGATGCACCGTGTTTTTCTTTTGCGTCGGAAGTAATATAGATCCAATAATATACAAAAGGAATGCCTTCGTATACACCGAAAAATCATGAGGAGTGTATTCATCCGGTAGCTCGCCGTACTGCTCTCTCAGCCATTTAAGTTTTATGCCGTTGGTTGAAAGAGCTTCCCTCGGAATTCCCGGAAAATACTGCCTAGCCATCTTTGCGATGGAAGCAGACGTTTTATTCGAAGTAATCGGTCTACCGTGACATGGGATTCCAAGTATAAATCCGACGTCCTCTAATGTAATAGTCATTTCACCAAACCGGAAGTGAAATGAGTTCGTCTCGCCCCTCCATCGTTCAACTAGAGCGGATATAAGGCAATCGTCGTGCCGAGACCAAATCCCGCAATCGGTGAACACCGTCAAATTTTGATTGTGTAGTAGTTCTATTTGTTCATCGTTCAGTACCCACTCGGAATGGCCACTTGTGCTTTGACATGTTTCCAAAACACCCCTATCGACACCGTTAAATACGTGCCTCGCGACGTGGTCATCGTCATCGTATAGGATTGATGTATCATTAGGTCCAGGGTTGAAATCCATATCTGTAAAAACAAAATATAATCGTAAATTAACTTAGCGTCCATAATATTTACATTCCAAAACTGTAACTGAATCGTTAACCTAGCTTACCAACGCAATAACAGTAGTCATTAAATCATTACTTTAATGTATGAAAACCATTCCTCACTTCCCACGACTCCGAACGCTTAGTAACCCTAGCCGCCTTCGCTAGGGTTGGGTTACATTTACGGACTGGAAAGACGTTCGAAAAAGTTGACAGCCTAAAATTACGAAAATACCCCTGTCGGGCGGCGAATTACGAAGATGCCCCTGGCATCGGGAAAAATCTCAAAAGTGCTTTAAGACGCTATTCTAAGGTTGCTGAGTCCATCCTTGATCTAAAAAGCATTTTAGGGATTTTGCGTCAAAAAATCCCGAACCGGTGTCCGGATCGAGCGCTTAAAAGTTTCGTTCGGCAAAAAATAAAAACCGGCTTCGGAATGGCCCGAATTCGTGGGGAATGGAACTTCCCGCCTTCGCTAGGGTTGGGTTACATTTACGGACTGGAAAGACGTTCGAAAAAGTTGACAGCCTAAAATTACGAAAATACCCCTGTCGGGCGGCGAATTACGAAAATGCCCCTGGCATCGGGAAAAATCTCAAAAGTGCTTTAAGACGCTATTCTAAGGTTGCTGAGTCCATCCTTGATCTAAAAAGCATTTTAGGGATTTTGCGTCAAAAAATCCCGAACCGGTGTCCGGATCGAGCGCTTAAAAGTTTCGTTCGGCAAAAAATTGCTACCGGCTTCGGAATGGCCCGAATTCGTGGGGAATGGAACTTCCCGCCTTCGCTAGGGTTTGCTTACATTTACGGACTGGAAAGACGTTCGAAAAAGTTGACAGCCTAAAATTACGAAAATACCCCTGTCGGGCGGCGAATTACGAAAATGCCCCTGGCATTGAGTACAAATCTCAAAAGTGCTTTAAGACGCTATTCTAAGGTTGCTGAGTCCATCCTTGATCTAAAAAGCATTTTAGGGATTTTGCGTCAAAAAATCCCGAACCGGTGTCCGGATCGAGCGCTTAAAAGTTTCATAGGCAAAAAATTGCTACCGGCTTCGGAATGGCCCGAATTCGTTAGACATGGAACTTCCCGCCTTGGCTAGGGTTTGCTTACATTTACGGACTGAGCAGTCATTCAAAAAAGTTGACAGCGTGAAATTACGAAAATACCCCTATCGGGCGGCGAATTACGAAAATGCCCCCTGGCATCGGGAAAAATCTCAAAAGTGCTTTAAGACGCTATTCTAAGGTTTATGAGTCCATCCTTGATCTAAAAAGCATTTTAGGGATTTTGCGTCAAAAAATCCCGAACCGGTGTCCGGATCGAGCGCTTAAAAGTTTCATAGGCAAAAAATTGCTACCGGCTTCGGAATGGCCCGAATTCGTTAGACATGGAACTTCCCGCCTTGGCTAGGGTTTTCTTCCATTTACGGACTGAGCAGTCATTCAAAAAAGTTGACAGCGTGAAATTACGAAAATACCCCTATCGGGCGGCGAATTACGAAAATGCCCCCTGGCATCGGGAAAAATCTCAAAAGTGCTTTAAGACGCTATTCTAAGGTTGCTGAGTCCATCCTTGATCTAAAAAGCATTTTAGGGATTTTTCGTCAAAAAATCCCGAACCGGTGTCCGGATCGAGCGCTTAAAAGCCCGTTCGGCAAAAAATTGCTACCGGCTTCGGAATGGCCCGAATTCATGGGGAATGGAACTTTCCAACATCCTAGGGTTCTCAAAAAAGTTTCGCGCGAAATCGCGCTAGCTTGATATTTTAAATTACACTGCGAAGTTACAAGGTTGCGCGTATCAGTTAACCCCTTTCCAGTCTTTGGAAAAATCTGAAATTTTTACCTGATACAGATATTTTAAAAATAACTAGGGTCTCTTTTTTGCACTTTGGCAAAATCTAGCTCTAGCTATTTTTTATAAATTCGTGAAAAATCATAAATTTGACGGCCTAAAAAATCGCTATTTTCGAATCTTTCGAATGTAATACCCCGATTTGTAAAAACGCAATTTTGACGCCCTAAACACGATATTTAGGCTATGGTAAGAACAATTTAAGCGTAACAACAATTTAAATTAACATTGAATTATAAGAAAATTCAAAATACTTACTTGTTTTGACTTGAAAAAAATGACGAAGAAATCCACCGATCTTCTTCTAGCGTAAAATTTTTTTCGCTCGTATTGTTGTGGAGATTATTTAGGTGAGATAGGGAGACTGATGAGAGTGTAAGAAATAAGTCGGGAGAAGAGGGTTTTTATAGACAGAAAAGTGAGCCGTGGGAGGAGGGGGGGCAACTAATGGTGTGACATTTGTCGAAAGGGGGGGTGGGGGTCTAGGGAAAGAATTGGACAAGTGGGGAATGGGGTGGGGGTCTGGGAAAATATTTGGACAAGTGGGGAGGGGGGTGGGGGCCTAGGGGGGGGGAATAAACAAGTGGGGAGGGGGGTGGGGGCCTAGGGGGGGGGGGAAATAAACAAGTGGGGAGGGGGAAGAGGGGTGGGGGCCAAGGGGAATTCGGGTGACTGACCCGAAGGGGGGGGGGGCAAGGGAGGGGGTGGGGACACGTGGGGGGGGGAAGAGAGGTGGGGGCCACGAGGGAGGCTGGATAAAAAAAAGAAATTGGAGGCAAACTGGACTGGGGGAGGGGCAGGCCAAAAAAAAAAGGAAGGGGCAGGCACCAGAAAAAAAAAAAAAAAGGAGGGGCAGGCAAAAAAAAAAGGGAGGGGCAGGCAAAAAAAACAAAAAAAAAACGGGGCAGCAGGCCAAAAAGGCCAAAAGATTGGACGGTCACGATTGGCTTGGGCCAATCGGCTGACTGTCCAGCGATTGGGCCCAAGGCCAATCGCCTGACAGTCAGGCGATTGGCCTTGGGCCCAATCGCTGGACAGTCAGCCGATTGGCCCAAGCCAATCGCTGCCGTCCAATTTTTTCCCTTTTCCAATCGCGGCCGTCCAATTTTTTCCCTTTTCCAATCGCGGCCGTCCATAATTCCATTGTTTTTTTTTTATACAATCGGTTGATTGTCATGCGATTCGGTGGGAAATTTTTTTTTTCCCACCGGTGGGTGTGTATCATTGCCCTATATATATATATATAGACTTTAAAAAGACTTTAAAGTCTAGATGATCCAAAATATATATATATGAGTCTAGATGATCCAAAATCAAAAGTTAGAGAAAAACTTTAAAAAGACCTTCGCTTACACTAGACTTAGCACTCATGGATGGGAACCTCTCCAAAGCCAGATCCAAAGGATTTGAAAGTTTGGAGTATGCCTCTCTGATCCATAATTTTAAGAAGCCATCAATGGCTTTTGATTTCAAGCAACCCACTTTAAATGAATTTTATCATCTTGACATCACAAATATTGGCAAGAAAAGCGAGTTATCAAAGCCTCTTTTGACAAAAGCAATTTAATATCCACACTGACTTTGTGGATCTCACTGATCTCTCTATCTTAAAAGTCTAACGTGTTTAGTTGTGTTTCTACACATTTTTATCACCAAAATAGCCTTTGAGATACACCATATTACAATACAAGCTATCCTCCCTCCCTTTTCCTGTTTTCCAACTGTTCGCGTCATTTCCAATCGGCATAATATAATTGAACCAAAAACCTAACCAGTGCTTCTCTTACTCCAATCGACCTTGCAAGCCAACCGACTGTAACCAAACCCAATGCACCCTAATACTCCAACAGCCATTTTCAACGCAAAGAGGAAGATACCACACATATTTACGTTTCAATCTCATGAGTGTAATCGGAGTAGAGGAATCAAAGTAAGAGAATTGATAACGGGCAACACTGGTAACCAAGCAAAGGAAACCAACATAACTGAGCCGCTGCAATCGTGGACATCAAAATTTATCTGCAACCTCCTTAACCTTCCAAAACCCAATTACCTCTTTTGGTTTTCAGTCGGACAAACCAAGTGCTGGATTACTTTGTGAACTGTGGCTTTCTCACAATCATCTTCGTCTTCCAGTAAATCAACTGTGTAGCATTGCCTCCGTCATCGACGATCTGGTAGGATTCTTGTACCGATCCCTGCACTTGCATACCGGTTTTTATCTTCATTAAGTAGATTCAAAAGAGAGGAGGCGTGTGGAACTTGGGCACCTCTCACTTTGTTTTTCTTTCAGAACCTCGGGAGAAAAGGACCCATTTGATTCAATTCATGAATTAGCCCACTAAGAGTCAAAAAAAAACTTCTCCTCAGCATGGTTAGCCCCAAGAGCCACCAATAGCCTTTTCATGGGAAGCCTTTGCATTATGTTGTCGGTTCAATGAAAGATGACTTGCTAACACACCAATGATTTAAGTGTCTAATACCCTCAAGGTCATCATTATTCATGCAATATTTTCTGATTACATGAGTTGGTCTTATTAGGTATTTCAGTTGTACCTACAAGTCTTAATTTCTTCGTTATAGTGCACCTTGCAAGAGAAAGTTGCTACCAAAGGTTAGATATTGTGGAGGGTGGTTACAATGAGGGGACATCATACGTATACGCGTATTTTTATTCTTTTCTGACTCCACATTTGCACAAAGCTAGTGGTGTTGGGGGCGATTCGCCAGTCTTACTATTGGCACGATTTCAAAATTTGCAAAGAGTTAAAATTTTCAAATGAGTCCAACAAGCAATGGAGGCAAACTACATTAGAACTTAAAAAAAGTAGCAAAATTTAGGGAAAAAAGTTGGTACTGACACCCTTGGAGAACTAGACTAAACGAAGGAAGAACCAGATGGCATTTAACATGAAGATGAACTTAAAATTTCTACGCAATTATTACTTGGAAGGGCAGGACATGAAGCACTTGGAACGATCATACTAAATTAAGGTACTTGGCTTCACAGTGCAGTGCATGAGAGGAACTCGGCCATGGTCTATTCTCTTAATTAAGTAGACTTTTAATAGCAGCTCCAAACACGCCTTTGGGCAAGCGCATGCTGTCACAAACTCACAATGCTATGCAAATTTATTAGCGTCTGAAATGGGATAGTTGCAACAGTTCTAGGCGGGCTTTTTCTTTTTTCAATTGTTCCATTTTATTCAATTTTGGTAGCCACGCTAGTGTTCCATAGCAAGAGCAAACTATATGGAGCTGTTGAAGAATTCAATTACAGAATTTGTTGAAGAATTTCTTGGTCACAGGATTATTACAAGTTTTTTCTGCAAGTGCATTTTAGCAGCTGAATAGCAGAAGTAAATATGATTTACAAGAACGGCTTTATCGCCAAGGAACCTCTACCAAAGACTACCTGCATAAAATATTAGTACACATTTATCCAAGCTAAGACACTAACTATACACAAGGGACAACACCCCCGTCTGGTGCGGTGAACCTACAACTAGAGAAAAGACAAAAAAAAATAAAAAAAAAACGACAACCAATCCTCTTTTTTGGACAGTTACAAATTTTGGCAAAAAAGAAAAATAACGTGTGACTTACACCCAACGTGGAGGAAAACTCTTGAGCCGAAGATCAAAGCGGGTGGTAGATCACGAGAAAAAATATCATTGTTAATGAAGATCACAATGAAATCATAGAAGTACTTTGTTTATGTTCTCTTCAAAAGTTCTAAAGCATACTTCCCAGGTTTCTGGCTTGCTTGTAATTTTTTTAGCAAGTGTATTTGTTATTCAAGCTTTTCAAGTTAGGGTTGTTAACATGTGAATGTTTTTACTAACATTCTTCATCTTTATGGGCGATTCAAGCTTTTCAGGTTTAGGTTCTTGAATAGACTTGTAATTGAGGAATTTTATAACGTAAAGTTTCATATTCTATTTTCGTTATTATCAATCCAAAGTTCTCTAGTTAGGCTCTTTGAAGATCAACTCAATTAGGAGTCTTTTGGTTTCAACACTTTAGCATGTCAACTTGTGGTTTTAACTTTAACCCCCACTGAGTCACGGTGGCATCAGTCTTGCAGTGTGTTGTTCTTCCTATATTGCAGCAGGTCGTGGGCCAACGATTTGGCGTTGGCCCACGTCCGTTCTAAATGAAAGTAAACTTGATGTTTAACTCGTCCCTCGATATTGAGACATCATTTCTTGGTACGTTATAATAAAGTATTTCCTCAGTTTTTTTCGGGCTTGACGTGGAACGTCTTAACATTTTGTTGTCCATTTTATGTAGCGGATTTCGTTTTAGAAATGTATCAAATAAAGGATGATTCTATCTAGCATTTATGGGGACATACTTTTGCTATCATTTGAGCACCTAAATACGCGTTACAATCAGCAGTGCCCTTAATGGCAAAACAATTTAAAAAATAATTGCAGTATTATACACTTAATAACTTTAAATGGTTGACCTTATTCAGAGAAGTCGATTATTATGCTTTGAATCACATTTGAATTTGTAGTATAAGGCTTCTACTAGATTTCTTATAAAAGAGATGCAATTACTTTCGTATTGTTGAAATTGATGAAAATGATGGAGTACTATTTAATTTTCTTCTCAAAATTTATTTACTTCAGGCATTTAATATCTATTAGTATTAAGCATGGTTAGAATTATCCTCCCATGGTTAGAATTTATCTAGGGCAAAATAGTCTCTGGTGAATTTTAACCATTGGATGGTAATCTCAACTTTTTATTCTATCCACTTGATTCAAAGACACCTAATTAATGCATGTCTGAAATTGGATGGATATGATTGAAAGTAAAAATACCATCCAACGGTTATGCTCTTGTTGAAACTATAGGATTGCTATAAATACCCATGCACCAAGCACCAAAACAACATGAATAGGTTTATTCAAAGCATCAAAAAGATGAACTCAAGTTAGTGGGTAATTCACCAAAAAAGTGGTTGAAAAAAAATATTTCGATATTTTTTTTGGTAAATGACCCATTTGATTTGAGTTCAGTTCTAGAGGGAGGTAGCTACAAGTATCTAGAGGTGACCTCTGGTTGGTCGACGATTTACCAAGAGAAAATTGAAGGGACGTCTTCATTTATTTTTGGTAAAACGTTGATTCAATTAGAGATACGCATCTACTTGTTGATTAGCACCAAATCTAAAAGATGGTTCGTTCAAGAATTTAGAGGTTAACTCCGGTTGATTGATGATTTACCAAGAAATAGTTGGAGGGAGAACTATCTTCACTAATTTTATTTTTTTTGGTGAATCATTAAATCAATTAGAGTTACACTTCTATTAGTAGCACAAAATGCTAAATATAGGGTTGATATATACAAGAATTTAGAGGTGGCCTCTGGTTGGTTGACGATTTACTATGAAATAATTAGAGGGAGAAATGTCTCCATTAATTTTTTATGGTAAATCGTCAATTCAATTGGAGTTACATTTCTACATATTCGATTAGTATCAAATCCCAAAATGTGGTGGATACAAGAATTTAGACACAGTCTCTCGGGTTGGTTGTTGATTTACCAAGAGATATTGATGTATTAAATTTTTTACTTTTTTCAGTTTGATACACAGTTGTTTCAAGTAGAGTTATATTTTTGCTCATTTTATTTAAAATTAATTCTAATAAAAGATCAAGAATATACAAATGAACTCCAGTCACTTAATAGTTTACCAAGAAATGACTGGGAGGCAAGTCTCTACTAACTCTTATCAAATCGTTGCGGCGATCAGAGTACACCTAAGATCTCGCCCGAAGGACTTCAACAATTTGTTATCTTTTTTCCTTTGTTTTTTCCAACTTGTGTGTGTTCTTCTTTGACAAACATTTAGAATAAGTTCACTACAAGGAATAAGGTCTTTAGCGACGGATTTTCCCGTCGCTAAAGGCCTATATTCCGTCGCTAAAAGTTTTAGCGACGGAATGACCGTCGCTAAAAGTCCGTCGTATAAAAGGCCGTTGCTAAAAGTTTTGCGACGGAATTATAAAATCCGTCGTCTAATATAGAACTTTTGGCGACGGATTTATCACTTAATTAGCGACGGAATATCCGTCGCTAATTATGTTTTACGTACTTTAATTTATTTTCTTTTTACGAAATTAGCGACGGGATAAACTATTTAGCGACGGAATTAATCCGTCGCTAAAAGTTAAAGTCATTTTTTTAATTTATTTTTATTTTTTAATGCCCAAACCTGTAATAAAAAATTCAAACCAATTGAGTCCCATCCTCCGTCAACAATCTCAGTATATCAAATGCACGATTAACAATCTAAAATCATCGATTAAAACAAATCATCGATCAATAATACAATATTTTTCAAAATCATCGATCAATAATACAATATTGTTCAAAATCATCGATCAATAGTCAATGTTCGCAACATTGTTCAAAATGTACATTAGGGGAAAGGCTTTTCACAAGTGCTTTCATCAAACACGCTGACTTGAAAACGCATTTGCCCCATGTGTTGAAAGACTACAAAGTCTCCTAGATGGAGGTCATGTTGTTGCACGAATTCGTTCCAACCCTCTTCGAAGCAAAGAACCTCTTCGCCAACCTTCTTCTTCAATCGAACAAGCCATGACCCCTTACAGCTGGTTAAAGTTGCTTCAAATCTCAACGTGGTGAGCAATCGCCAAAATGCTACCGGTATGGCCTAACATATTCATAATACAGTAAGACATGTAAGTTTTTAACCAAAGATAAAATTTTTAACACACACGAAAACATAGAGAAAGCGGGATGACATACAAGTTCTGTCTCAAAACCAGGCATCATGACCTTGAAGAAATGCCTGTTGACTGAAACGTCCCTGTTCACCGAAGCAGAAGCCATTTAACCTACTTTAACATGAAAAACCAATCGATGATTATTCAATCGACAAGCATCAATTTCATAGCTGCTCAGAGTTTATGGTATACGTGGCATGCAACGTAAAACCCATCGGAGGTTACTATCAATTATTATTATTTCACTAGCCTGTGTCCTTGGCCACTACTTCCGAGGACTCGCATCAATTTCGTCAAGTATGCGATGACAGTGCTAAATCATTTATTACATTCCATAAATGAGCCATAGGAAACGTTAACATGCATCTATGGTAACGTCAGCTTCAAATGAAAGACATGGACCAGCTCCATGGAAGAGCAAGTCCGACATGATCAGAGTATTGCAAAGGCTCGAACGTTACCTCATAATGTCTGAGTATGAGAAGAATATCCAACCCCCAAAGAACTAGAATTAGGTCTTATTTACTACTCGTTAAATACAATCCCCAGGCCAAATTTGACTTGATACTGTGACGAAAGGGTGACATTATAAACTTATGTGAACGTAATTTTCGCCACTACGCAAAGGGAAAAACAAGCAAGGTAAATACATGAAGAAGGATGCCCTTTGCACCAAAGTTCCATCATATCGGTCAATATCTGCACCCTACTTGGTTTATCTTTAAGGAAAGAAAGAGAACACAACTTCTTAATTAGACCATATCCTAATTCAGGAGCCATATTGTGGTTTCTAAAAGGCTCTAGTTAACTACTTAGGTCAGACACGGTAATTTTGTTGAACTGCATGTCAAAGGATGTCTATCAAGGGTGAGTGATGAAACACTAACTGTGAAGACCATGTTGATCACAAGCATATAATTAAGCTACGGCGGTAAATGAATACTAGCCAGTGGTTATTCATGTTGGTTTTCCAGATAGTCTTGCCATTGTACATATTAGCTCGCAGTAGAACTCCAAGAGGTGATACTGAGTCTCATTCCGAGTGTCACAATTTCTATTTTGATTTGTTCCAAAATGTATGTCAGGTCAACATATTGAATGTAAATAGTTAATAGGCTTATTTTTTATGACGTTCTCTTAACCTTGTGCTTCTAACTGCAACTTTGAAAGAGTGGTTTAATGGCATTTCCTTTGGTTTCTGAAATACGGGCTATCCTTTTGGCACGTTGATACTGTAACCTGATCTGATCGAGAACATTGAAGTTCGCCTTGTATTCATGCTAACCGCTATAGCAGTTATACTTTGATGCGAGACAAAAACAGCAAAATTTGTCGCTATAGATTAACGGCGAATAGTGCAAATATTGCAGCTAAAAGAGCACCCTACTGCTATAGTGACGAAACATCTGAGAGGAGGGATCCATTTTTGTACCATCAAGCTACTAAGCGATAACATGCAAGTCCCGTCACAAATGATCAAAGGCCGCAGAATTTGCTCGTATAATCAATTGCATTCCAGATTAACAAACGGAAACTCTTTACCTGTTTGAGTATGCATTTACATTCATGTGCACCAAAGATACAAGGATCCTCCAGTATTTCTTTTGTAATATAAAAGTCAAAAACCTTTTTAACTCAATTTTATGTCACTAAAATTGTAACAGCAGATAGCATGCTGTAGATGATCCTTAACCACATATAAGATGGATGTAGACACAAAAATGTGATAGGATTCAGTGTAATTGCAAAATGGACTCAATAACACAATATACCAAATTATAACATGTAATTGCAAAATGAATAACACAATATACCAAATTATAACATGTAATTGCAAAATGGACTCAAGAAACGGAAAGAGAAAATATAAAGAGAGAAAACAGGACCGTGACCTTACCTGTGGCAGCAAATCAGAGGGGGAAACGGCGACAACAAAACAGACGGCAGCAATTTCTGGTGAGAGAGCAGGAGCGCACAGGCGCTGTACGGCTCAAAGGGAAACGCAGAGGGAACTCGGCCGGTGGTGACGGTTGTGGTGGCGGCGGTCCTTCGATCGGTTTTGAAGATGGGCGGCAGTGGCGGCGTCGGTGGCGGTGGCGGCGTCGGTGGCGGTGGCAGGTGAGAGAGAGAGAGCAACGGAAGAAAGAGAGAGAAAAAGTGTAAATCACCGGTGAGAGAGAGAGAGAGAGAGAGAGAGCAACGGGAGAAAGAAAAGAAGGGGATCTGATATTTTTAAGGAATTTACCGACGGAATTTTACCCGTCGGTAAAAATCCGTCGGAAAAACTAACTTTCACCGACGGTTATTTTTACCAACGGAATAATTCCGTTTTTAAATAGTTTAAGCGACGGAAAACACCCGTCGGTAAAAGTCCGTCGGCAAAACCCTCTTTCACCGACGGACTTTAAACCGACGGGTGTTTTCCGTCGCTTAAAAATCTTTTAGAGACGGAATTGTGTCCGTCGCTAAAAGTCCGTCGCTAATGCCCTCTTTTCTTGTAGTGGTTGCCACTCTACCATTCCTTTTTATTTGTTTTGTTTAGATTTGTTAATCCTAATAATCCATATTTTAATGAGGAACCAAAACAAAGAAGGTAAGAGAAATTTAGGAAAATGGTTAATGCACTTAGAGACTGAAATTGTCAATTAAAGTTGGATTGTTTTTGCAATGAAGATATAATTTCTCTCTGCTAATGCTTTTACATTTTGTTTAGATTGTTTACTATTTAAACTAAGCACGGTATTCAATTCTTCGCCTTCCTTTTTTGCCCTTTCAGATCCCCTACGGACTAAATACCTACCAACACTAGACAAGGAAGATCACGATGCATCCACATAAATCGGTCATCTTTTGAATGATTATATGTGGTTTCATGTTTGTTATTTTATATGCAGCTAATGGGTAATTTTGGTATTTCTTGAGTGACTTTTTTGGATTTATACGCAATTTTCCTGCAAGTTCTTATCCATATATCAAGGTTAATAATTTATATTTTGATTTTATCCTTTTCTTTAAGATTATTTTCCATTTAAACGATATTCTAGAAGCCATATGGTTGAATCCTTACCCTTTTGACACAGGGTCTTGATATGTAGCTATTCATGCTAGCACCATTTGTCCCTAAAACTTTGTTCTTTGTTATGTATATATATATATATATATATATATATATAGACACACACACACACACGATTTCTTTCATTCTAACTATATGGTATAGTCATTGAGAATTTCTTGTAGACTAACCAAACCTATCATTATAAATTTTTTGGCCAATCGTGTTATTAATTAAGCAAACTTTGTGACTTGATTGAATTGACTAAAGTTGGGTAGTTATTGTCGAGTCATTTTGAGGAAAAATACTTGGAAACATATTACTTTGATACTATTGGCACGAACAACGTCGTTAAAAATACTTTTGATGCCAATATTCCATATTCTTTAGTGTCATCCAGCCCAAATCAATTATATAAAGGGTTAATTACTCACGGCATCCCTGAAGTTTACCCTAAATTACACACGGACTCCCTTATCTTTTGAAAATTACACTCCGCTCCCCCAGGTTTGTACCCGCATTTCACGGAGCCCCACAAAATTGACGGGGACCCTAACTCCGTCTAAAGATTCTCTGACACCTTACTTTTTGGATTTTTCATCCCCAAACTGCCCTCCCTTTCTTGAATAAATACCTCCATTGCCCTTTAAGATTCTTCTTCTTCTTCTTCTTCATTATCTTTCCCTTTTGCAGACCCATTTGGGTCTACGTTTGTGCGGTGTTGGTTGAGGCGTTTGGGTGGCTGTTTTTCGGCCGGTATTCGTGGATGGCGAGTGGGGTTGGTTGCGATTGCGATCGGGGAAATCGAGATCGATAAAGGAAAAAGAAATGATCTCATGAACGGTAGAGAAGAGGGAGGGGTGAAGGCGAAGATGGTCTGCGGCGTTCGCTCCATCCCTGCTACAGAGAAGAAGGTGTGGCAGTTGGTGATAGAACTTGACAGTGTGGATGGTGGTTGCCTCGACATCGCCGGAATTTCATTGGTTAGGCATCCGTAGCCGAAATTTCTGTCAGGGCCGTCAAGGGTTTTTCTGGCATCGGCCGGAATCGGCCATCGAAGACCGGATACAATGCCGGTAGCAGCGATTGCATGTGGCTTAGATGTGGTGATGGGCGGTGCTTTGGTCACGGCACGGTGGTCGTGAATGTGCGGCGCGATGCTGCTCGGTGAAAGGTGATGCTGGATTTGGCTGCCGGTGATGGCGTATGGGCCCGGCAGGAGCGGCAGGCGCAGCCGCTTCAGGAGACGACGGATCCTTGGCCTTGGGCGGCCGTCCACGGCCCCGCTTCGGCGGAGCTGACGGGTCCGACGGAGGTGAGGTTAAACTGGGAGATGGTTGGGCATTCGTGGTTTTCTTGGAATATAAAGGAGGAAATAGAAGAATATAGGGAAAATTCTCAAGAATATGAGCAAAAAAAGAGAGGGCAAAAACGTCTTTTTATGACCAGCCGTTAACACCGTCAAAGAAATCTAGATTTTTGGAGCGGAGTGTAATTTTCAAAGATAGTGGGGTCCGTGTGTAATTTAGGGTAAACCTCAGGGGTACCGTGACTAATTAACCCATATATAAACCATTACAAATTTGGATGAAAAGTCTATTTTCACAGCTCAAACGTCCGTCCATACCATTTAGCTAGAGGAAAATGATTTCTGCTATTAGTATTTCCATGTAAAAAATGGTTCAAGTAACAATTACAAAGACATTGCCTACCTTATATAATCTAGTACATGTAGCCTATTACACTTTGCCCCCATTTGAAAATTGTTGGCCTCACCATTGTTTGTGACCAATAGTTTAGATCCAAGTTTTTCCCTCACGAGATGTAAATTAGTACTTATACTAACGGGGTGTTTTGACAACATTGTAGTTTTTTGTTTTGTTTTTCTAAAAAAGAAAAATCAAAACTAGTTGTGATTTTTGTTTTGAAAAAGAACAACTAAATGTTTGATAGATCAGTTTTTGTTTCTTTTAAGAGGATTTTATTTTCCTTTATGTTCCTTCTTTCCCAAAACATCGGGTTCCATTACCACCAACCAACACCATCACGCCATAGCATCACCGTCGCCCATAGCCACTAACCACCACCTATCACGACCAACCGCCAAAACCACGATGGAGATACTGTTACTCAAAAACCAAATGTGATGAGATCAACCGTAGTGGAGAGATGGCAGTGACGAGAGAAGGCGTCGACTGCAGCGGTGAGATCGACGGCAGGTGGTTGGGAGATGTGAAATCAACGGTGTCGACGTTGATCGATGGCAGTTGTGATGTTGTCCGATTGTGGTATTGTCCGATTTTAATGTTGTCTGACGTTGATCGATTGTTGACAGTTGTGGTCGTATGCTTGGTGGTTAAGATGGTAGTTGTGGTGCTTTGCGGTTAAGATGGTAGTTGAGATGCGACGCAATGGTGGAGCAGATTTGTGCAGTGGCGATGGCAGTGGGGTGGCGGCGGTGAGGCAGATCTGCCGGTAACAACAGGAAAATTGTGGTAGCAATGTAAGAGATCTGTTAGTGTGATGGGGGTAGGGTGGTGATGGTGGGGCAGATCTGTGGTGGCGCAGCAGTGGAGTGACGAAGGTTGGTTGGTTGGGGCAACAACCAGGTGGTGACGGTGGTAGTGGTGGTAAGGGTTTAGAGGGTAAGTAATGGTAGTGGTGAAAGTGATGAAATAAAATGAGCTTTTTAAAATATGGATAGCAAATTGCTTCTGATGAAGTTTGATTGTTAGATCTCAAAACAAAAACCAAATTGAAAACTCAAAACTCCAAAATAGAGTTTTCAAAAATAGTCCCGTTTTAAAAACTGGTTTTCAAAACTGAAGGGAGAAAAAAACAAAAAATGTCTGTCAATCGGGTTTTTTTTTTTCTCTCCGGTTTACAAAACTGAAAACAAAAACTCTGTCAAACACTACCTAAGTTCTTGCATTGCATCAGGTAGGAAATTCAGGAGAGTCAGAGTTGAAAGATTCTTACAATGCTGGGGCTTCAAGAAGCCTTATTGCCAAGATTTGTGAGACAGGAGGGAAGCGTCTCGAAGAATTTTGCAGGTGAAGGGCGTTCCATGTTGAAGAAACATAAAGCGTTACCACCTCGACCGGGCTTGTCTTATTCCCCACGTCGAGAAAGCATAACGTGTTACAACCTCGACCAGGATACGGTGCTAACGACAAAATATTGTCGCTATTGATAAAACTTGTAGCGATAACCTTTTGTTTTTGTAGCTAGGATACTCTCAGGCGACTCTTTTCCGTTATTGCACTACTGTTTATGGTATAAACGGTTGAAACTCTAAATAAAGTGGCAACATGCCCAAATCTATTGAAGCTCTAAAGGACCTCCGATATGAGAGAAGCAAATCACCTTTCTCTGCAAGCCAGTGAAGGGTGCGGCTGCCAACCAGAACAGGCCTTCCACGGCAACCAATTATTTGACTTAAACTGACATGCGAGTGAACAAATCCAAGGTTTTCGCTATCAGGCAACATAATTTTTCACCGAGAATGACGGCTTAGCCGGAATTACAAAAGATACTAGCTCAACAAGCAAGACTCAAATGTTATTGCGCAACGAGAAAATATATGACTCCTAATATTGCATCGAATGACTCAAATATTGGGTATCGTAAAGGCCAAAACCAGAAATGACTGAACGCTCATCAAACAGCGCAATATGATGCAAGTGAAGGACTCAAAATGCAAGTTTAGTTAATCAAAAAATGTGTCCTTTGACATAGGAAAAATGTAGGCATTTACATCTATGGGATATCTAGGAGATACATACAACAATAACTGCTTACAGATGTGAAGGCCAAGTAACCCATACAGCAAACGCAGTGGCAAAACACTCGGGCCAAAGTGCTGGAGAACATCCCATGAAAGATTTTTGACAAATCTGAGTTGACTGTCAGGTGCCACAGAAACTCTCAAAACCGGCATCATAGCTCAAAAATTTATGGTGTTTCGCACCCTTTAAAGCAGCTCTTCATTGTAATATGAACTCTTTCTGCTTTCTTACAAAACTGCGGTAGAATATTATGAGAACATTGATTTTTTGTACATTTTGTTTACGATATGCTATCTCCAAAAAAGGTGAAAATCCGCTTTTTAAATACCCAAGCTAAGTCCACAATTTCACATTCTCGGATCTGCCTAGCAGTTGTGTCAGACTGCCATAGCCACTTGCGCTTCCGAGATAACCTGTTTGCAATATCAATGGTCAAGCAGGCAACTTCTCTGCTGCTTGTTAAGACTCGTAAAACTTGGGTGGAGTATTGAGGGTTCGATACTAGTCTATTCAGAAGGATAATCGCCTCACGAATTAGCAAGGTTCTGCACACACACAAATGAATATATGCAGAAAATCAAAAAGAATAGTTAGCATACAGATGCAATAAATTTGTCAAAAATCTGTAAAGGTTCTAACAAAAAGTAGCAAGGGAAGTTTTTTTTTGTGGCTTTGTCGCAAGCACTAGTATCTTAAACTGCAAAAAATTAATTACTGGGACATCTTGGCAGTTAAGGACATTAGATAATCTGTTCAGAATTGGCAATAGTCGTATACAGCAGCTACTGTAGGCGTCTGAATGTCCCACAAGAAAGCAATTTTCCACTTTGTTCACTTGTATGCCAAAAACCATAATGGAAAATGGAGTAATAGTGATGCACTGTATCAGATGGAGAGAACATAACCGGCAAACCACTTCTGAGTTCTAACTTATACTGATGCTTAAGATGATAAAAGTTAGGACAAGATGCATTTTTAGCAAACATATATAGGAGGCAAGGAACATACATGCATTATAATTTATACAATATATACTAAAATTGGTGTCACTTTAAGTTTTTCTTTTATTCTTTTTGATAAGAGTATAATTGAAAATAGGAGTCGCATGTACATAAAATGTATCCAAGCACCAACTTTACATCATAAAAAAGTCCACATAATTATCTGCGTTCACAGGAAGTCAAATTGTGACCGTATGTAATGTACTCAGAGATAGGGACTAACATATGTCCAGGAAGCTCAAATAATGGTGTAACCTCTATGAAGTCATACTGGCCATACTTCAAAAGAATTAAAAGAGACTAGTAATTTGATGTCGGAGAAAAGACATGTGGAAAAAATATCCATACATCTAAGATGAAATGGATAACTGAAAAATCAAATCATCCAGTCAGGAAAACATTATTACCTTTCTTTAAAAACTTCAGATGGCTGAACATACTCTGGTGCCTCTACATCTATCTCTGATATCAATACTTGCAAAATCAGAGCCAGGAAGTTGGTTCTTCTCAAAAGCCTGTAACCCAACAGAATTTGAAACCCACATTTGCCTGAAGATGCTAAGAAAGCCAGCAAAATGATGACATTCCTTCGAAGTTTCAGTTCCTGAAAATGTAGCGCAAGCATGATATATGGAAAATCGAGAAAATTTTGCATCTATCTTTGAAAAAAAGAAGGTTGAAACTGAAGCCAAGTAGACAATCACGGACAGTGAAACAGCAACAAACCTGCATAGATAGTCTCTTCAAGAGAAACTTTCAGAGGGGTGTGCTGTTTACAAATCAGGTAACTTTGTCTCCAATGAAAGTGAGAGATATAACATGTTTCTGCAGGACAGAGGTATCTTTTCTTTTTTGATAACTACAATTCATAAGAGTTTGAAATTAACAATTTAGGAGTTGTCTGAAAAACCTAATAGCTTCTCGATTGAACTGAAACAGAGTTTTGCAACAAACGGATGCTAGTGTCAGTTGGGCTGCTAACCATGACCACAGAGTCATATCAGATTGGACTGCTGGTTGTGACCAGATGCCAGTTGGGCTGCTGGCTTAGACCGCACGCTCAGCTCACACAGTCGCAAGGGCATTGATAGTTATGAACGCTCCAAATCGAGCCAATGCACTAAAATTTGGTCTCACAATTCCTTCTTGTCTATGAACTGATATTAAAAACATGCCCTAATCTCCATCTAGCTTTTATCACAAGTTATGACAGTTTGTTTCACATATTTAGAAAACCCTATGGTCCAATCCTTCACTCAGAGTATATCACAGGTTTAGGTTTCAGTACATAAAATAAGTTTAGAGGTCTGTCTCGGAGAGTTGTCATTCATGAGAGACGTCATCGGAGTGAGAGTTAAGATTAAGTACAATAGAAACAGAGTAGGTCTCTAAGAGAGATTGTACATGGGAGCCACTTATAGAGAAAAAAAAAGCTGGTCTAGGTCTAGGTTGCAACAGAAGGTACGAGTATAATTTCTTCTTCTCCTACTGCTCCTCCTCCTACCAAGTAAATTTTATCTCTTCCATTCTCCTCCCCCCACCCCCCTCCTCCTTTTCCTTTGGGTTTTTCCCGATATCTGACTAGACTCTGTTAAATTAGTTTTTTCATTTTTTTGTCTTTCTGGTGATTAAAATCAACGTGTGCTGGCCTGCTGGGTGTTGTTTCAGCACATGGAGAACCCAAATGCCACTATTTTGGCCATAACAGTTGCATCTCTGAAACACGAAGACAGAGCAGAATGAGAAGTACATGTATGTAATGAAGTGTTTAAAACAGTTTTGAGGGAGAAAATGTAACCCTTATATAGTTAAGCATAAAATGAGAGAGTAATCCTTGACATTGTTTATGTAATATGACTGCACATTTTACAGATTAGGTAGCCACTTGGGTGGAATTTAGAAAAAAATTTGCTTAGGAACGTGATTAGAATAAACCAAAAGAAGAACCACGTCAAACAGGTGGCTATGTATAAGCAAACCTTTATCATTACCTTTGTATCACTCCCACTACAAGCTAAGCAATCAGCCACACCCTGCAGGACCTCACCGAATCCTGGGAAATCTGAATCATTTGTTGCATCACTATCTGCAGCTCCAGCATTCTTACTCTCATCATTACAACCAGAACAGAAGAAGGCCATTAGTTTGGGACCTATCACCAATGCAGAAACATCAGACGTTAGAACCATGATCCCTCCCAAAACAGATGTATAAAATTTCAATTATTTGAAATCACCTCATGATATGCTGCTAAGTACTGTCAACCAATACATGACCTACTGGTTTGGCCTTTTAATATGGTAAAGTTTTTTTGTTCATCTTTTTGGGGGTAAGGGGGATGAGGATGGCCAAGATTACTCTGTTTAAACAGCTTGATGAGCCCTCGGACCACCCAATAGCACTTTATTGACTAATTTTATTTTTCTTGTCCATTATTTTTTAATGCACTAACTGAACTCTGATTATACAGCAACAAGTGACGACTCATAGTTCTAATTAAACGGAGAGCTGAGTAACAATTGCAATTGGCTCAAGAAGATTATGACTTAGCGGGTTCTATAACACGAGAACAGAGTGTTGTATAGACAAACAGAAACGAAAGATTTGGTATTTAAATTCAGCATTCCACCGCTGTTAAGACAATTTGTAGTCCAGGATATTCCAAAAGAAAAAAACTAAATAGTGATTTCAATTATGTAGGTGCTACCAAAAATTCAAGATTATGTCAATTCTAACACCTTCGATTTGATAAACTGGAGTGAAATTGAGCCAAGGCAACATTATTCATAAGGGATGCAGTTCAGTTAAAATGGTGTACCTGCTCTATTCAAATTCATGACAGCGGGACCGGTGGATTAGTTCCATGAACCAGGGAAAAGTTGGAGACCCTAGTGTACACACGAATTTCGAGTCTAAAGATAAGACGGGAAAATTAGCGACAAATGAAATTTATATTGATTTGAAAAGGCGAGTACAATTCTCTGAATAAATCTTTATACAAAGAAAAGGGCCTCTGATTCTTCTTTTGTCTAACGTTTGACCAAAGGATTGATAGCTTGTTTCTAGGTCAAACGGCGAATTTGATTGAGTTCGTTCGAAAACTTGATGAATTCCGCAACGAACGGCTTGTATGTCTGACGCGGCGGACGACTTGAATGTCTGACGCGGCGGACGACTTGAATGTCTGACACGGCGGACGGCTTGAATGTCTGACGCGACGGACGGCTTGACTGTTTGAACTTCAATGATGTATCCTCCAACTTGAAGAATTTGAGTCTCTGGCTTAGGAGAGTAGACTTTGGCTGGTTGACTTGAGATACTTCTCTCTGGCCGACTTGGAAGAATATGTCTAGTTGACTTGGAAGACTTCTATTTGGCTGACTTAAGAAGACTTATGTCTGGCACTTCTTGCCCTTTGCACCCCTGAGGGGCCATCCCATATATATAGGGGTGGATGGAAGTGTTCTTGTTGAACTGTACCTCTTTGATGATTCTCTCTTAATTTTGTAAAAAGATAAATACCATATTACACGTGGCAAATTTTTATTCGACCACATAGTGATACACGTGTCATCTTCCTATTTGTCATTCACCATTTAATTTAATGACAAATAAATGACACGTGTCAATTTATAATTGGCATAAAATTTACCCTTGTACACCTAGAAGTGAATAAACAAGGAGCCAAGGTTGCGCTGAGGGCAGGGTGTGCGCGCGGAAGAAAAGTAGGTATGTCTTAAGCACTCAGATGGAAGCAAGCTGATCACACGGATTAAGAAGCTAGGTTTGATGCCAATAAATGTAAACAGAAATGGTCTACAATCAGCATACCAGCAAAATTAGATACTTGAACAAAAGCACAGGCCAAACAAGCACATTTTTTTGGTCATTGAAAGAAGAGAGTAAAGATAGGCTTACAATTTAATAGCAGGTAAAGAAGATGAACAGCTTGTTTTTGCACACCAAAGCCAGCTTCCTTTTTTAACAGTTGGGATACGCTTTGAAACACTTGAAGCCGTCCAAATCTACCTCACAGCAGGATTTCAATTAGATGGGAAAAACAGGAATGCCGGGAAATGTGATAATGAAAAAGACAAGTCCAAACTTACTTCTCCCTGTCCAAATAAGCATTAGTTTTCATAAGAATCATATTCATGATAGAAACGGCTTCCAGTCTTACATGTTCTTCATTAACCCGCATGGCAATCTTGTGCAACAGTTCAAAAAGTGAATCCCAGTCTACACGAGATACTGGCATTACATAGTCATGATTCCTGACTTCTGTCTTGTGAGCAACTGCGGCATGAAGAAACCTCGTTCCAAGTGGGATACATCCTGGATCTAATGTCCCACCGGCAGTGCCCTCCCCAGAGGAAGTTCCTTCGATCATCACAGTGTCCCTGAGTACAGCACACTGAAAAAATCAAATCAAAGTTCATAAGCAGGTGAAATTAAGGACCCTATTACACAGGAAGGGGGGGGGAGCGGCTTTGAACCCTAGAAGAAGAAAAAGAAAGCAACGAAAAAAGGGAAGGATGAGCGCAGCCAAAGTGCAAATCCTGAGGTTCCAACTAGTCCATATACTTGTGAAATGAAAAAAGGAAGTATCCGACGAGGAATGTACTTGTTGGGCATTTGAAAAAGGGCAGCCAAGTTCACAAGACTCCTACCATTGATAAGTTTGAGAATTAGATCCGCATCTCTCAAACCTATAGCCTTCACATCACAATTGAGTAGCCTTACTCTTGCAGTCTTGCAACAAGGCTTAACATTGATTTGCATATACTATTATTAAGATAATCACCAAATATGATAAGCTACATTCTACCTATGTTTCCCCTTTTTTACTCAAAGGATAAGTTTCATTCCACTATTCAAAGTGTTTGCATGACTGTATCACCAACATGTATTATGTTCTAAGCAAATATTTCATCAAGCATGTGTTAGTACAGTTAACTGATAAGGTTTAAAACATTAAAACAGATCAATAAGAAGCAATGTTATTTTTGAAAAAAGACGCCTTCTTTTGGATAAGAATGGATATCCACATTCAAGAACATAAAAACGGGCAGCTGAAGACTTGCCTTTCCCATGTATCAGTAAAATCATGCAGGCCTTGGATACGTGTTCAAATTGCCTTCTCCTTTAAATGTTGAAAAGAAGGCATGAAAAAATTTCAGGGAAAGGGTATTAAGGGTGCCCAAGGAGCAGGAGCCCGCTCAAACCAAGGACTATGGTTCAAAGGCAATATACAGGTCAAGGTTTCAAACAGGAAAAGTTTTGACACCATGTCAATTTCACTTTCAGGGATATAGTTTTTTGCTTATCATGAGGTGAAACTGACTAGGGAACCGCGTATGGTAAATTCAATAGTCGAAAAACATAGAAAGCACTCAAGCCAATAGAGTATCGTACCTTCTGTCAAATACTCTTTCCGTGCTGGATAGGTAACTCAAAACTACCCGCAGCACTCGCAGAGATCTGTAAACAATAATCACCTGTACAAGAAGGGAATACTAAATGACAAGGAATATGAAGAACACCAATAAAAAAGTTTTATGCATGAAAATGATGAACACAATATATATACATTACCATGTGACTAAGCAGACATGTGCCCCACTTTGCGCATCATTTAGCTAAAAGTCAACTACTCAAACAATAACATTAACATACTACTTAATTGCTACATCATATTGTTTAGAAGCGACAGCTAAATGCGCTTCACAACTTGTCAATAATACCTTTGGATTCAGCTCAGTACTTTGAAATGTGCTAGTGCTTTCTCGTCATTTTTTTTTTTTTTTCCTTTTTTGTCCATCCCATCCAAACTCATTGATGCACATTTGGCATGATACAATTTTTTTCCCCTAGCTACTGAATAAAAGAGGGAAAACTCGCTATGGACCTAATATGACTGAAGACATGAAATTGTGACTCACATTTTGAAGAGCACAGAGATCAACCAATGCTTCCACCAAAGCCTCCAACTTCACCATGTCACAACTAATCTGCACTGTAGATAAGAATCAGCAAGTGGAAACCATGAAACTAAGAAAACATATATATGTCTCTCAACGTGCAGGTGATTATCCATTTCTGAACTTTCATAAGCCTGAAGAAATAAAAATCAGTCATTGCAGAAGAAGAGACCACCGCACTAAGAGGCATGAAAATACTCATGGGTAAAAAGGTGATTATCCATTTCTGAACTTTCATAACCTGCAACATCAAAGTAAGTAACAGGCACCGAGAATCTCCAGCACCACATATTTTTAAGGGTGCAAAGTGCAAGAAGCCAAGAATAGAGCGCAATATGCAACTTGTGCTAGCCATAGTAACAGGATTATATGTTAGCCATACAGAATGTTATCCTGAACCACGTTCTTTTAGCTTTCCACGGTTTGAAGTTTACAACTAGTGCTCAGCCTTGTGGAGCAAAACTGGTCTTAAGTAAGATAAACCCTGTGATCTCCTCCAAATGAAAGCTCCCAAGCGAGAAAGTACACTCCAAGATCATCCACGGTACCAAATTGATCTCCTCCAACATCTCATATTTCCATCGCTCCTTGTGCATATTGTGGAGGTCTTCCTGAGAGAACACGGGGATTGCTATGAATGAAAACTAAGTCCTTCACACGCTGTGGTGTCAACCTCTGAAGCACGGACACCCCTCCTAGGGAGGGGTTTGGTGTCCTAAACGGACGGACACCCCGACACCCTCCGGACACCGCCCGACACGTGTCCGACACCGCCAATCGGTGTCCGAATTTTATTTTATTTTTTTAATTTTCCGACACCGTGTCGGACACTTCATCGAGTGGTGTCGGACACGGTGACGTGCAGTGTCCGAACGTTTGGGGCTACTTCGGAATTTTTGGAACAAATTTCAGGGGTCGTCGTCTTCTCTCTCACCTCATCTGTCGGCCGTCTTCTTCTCTCTTGTCGCCGTGATGCTGGATCTGTCGCCGATGTTGCCGGATCTGTCGCCGACGTTGCCGGAGCCGACAGATCTGAAAGTCGCCGATGTTGTCAAAGCCGACAGATATGTCCATCGTCGCTGTCGTCGTCACCAGATCTCTCGCCATCGTCGCCGGAGGCCTCCACCGCCGTCGCTTACCCACAGGTCTGCTTCTTCTCTTTGTCTCGGCAGTCGTCTCCTTCCTCTTTTCTTCCTCTTCTCTGTGTCTTCTCTTTCTCGCGACCCACAGATATCTTTCCCTTTTTTTTCCTTCTCCCTTTTCTCCCTTTTTTTCCTTTTCTGTGACTATACTAAAGGACACCAGATATGGCCCTTTATAAATTGCACTATGCCCCTTTATTTGGTACCACCAAATAAATGAATAGAATATGACTTGTATTTATTTAAATTCTTTATTTTAGTAGTTTTTTTTATTATTGTTTGTTATTATAGTTTGTGAAATGTATTTGATATATATATATATATATATATATATATATATATATATATATAAAATAATAAAAAAAATAAAAAAATAGCGGTGTCCTACGGTGTCCAAAATCTGATTTTTTGAAAATTGCAGTGTCCGGTGTCCCCGTCGTTGTCCGACACCGTGTCCGTGCTACCTAGGACTGTCAACTTACTCGTTCTCAAGGAATGCTCCAAGGAGTAAGTACTTCGGCACAAGACGAAGAAGCGGGTTGTTGAAGTAGTTTCAAAGCTAGGTTTTGGAGCATAGGTGCATGAGGACCATGGCACAGCCACCAACCATGAGGACTCATAATAGCCCGGTTGTTAATGGAATCAATATCATTGAATTTGTCATTCTATAAGACAAGTGGGCAAACTCACTATTGACCTTCATACGATACACCGGATTTTGGAAAAAACTCTTGATGCATTTTGTCCTTTCGGCATAAATCTCGGCATCCATGTGCGGAGGAGCTCGATTAGGATCCTCATTAAGCCATTCATCACTATAGTACCTTTATAAACCCAAAAAAGTCAGATTTATATTTTCTCAGATTTATACTTGTTTATAAGAACGTGAAGTTACCTCAAAGTATGTGCCAAAGAACCTTTGTTACAGATTATACTGAGGTGGCATCGTAGATGATCATCATATGCTTGCTTCCGGAAGAAGCAGAGTCTTGTTCAAGTTCCAACAAGAATTGTATAAACCACGTCATACAAGCTAGACGACTCTTCCTTCCTCTTCCCCTCCTATCTATATGTTATGCTTTTCACCTTTTCAATCATATTATCCCCCATATTATAAACTAAGGAAAGACAAAGCATATCCGTTTCACATCATCGAAGCATGTCATAGATGGGGGAAGCAAAAGCAATTATATAGTTGATCTCATCTCAGTTAATCTCATTTAGGACCATCTACTCACAAATCTTGCATTTCCCACATCATCCTCCCTGTAAGACGACCAATCCTCGGTGATAACCATGCTTTAAAGACTTTGCTTCAAGAGTTCGAATCTTTTAAGCATCAAAATCACTCTTGCAAACCTCGCTATTGGCAACCAAAAGCAATTTCAGAGAAGCATACTTATTACAGATGGCTAACCTCGTAGAATGATTCATGATGACATTCTTTACTTGAATTACATCGTCGGAATTGCTTTCGATTGCCAATAAGAAATTTGGAAATGTGATTGTGATGATTAGAAAAAATTTAAGCTCTTGAAGCAAAGTCTTCAAAGCGTGGGTATTAGCAAGGATTGGTCGTATGATCGGGAGGATGATGTGGGAAAAGCAAGATTTTGTGACGGAGATGATTCGGGATGAGATCTGGTGGGATATATTTACTTCCCCTATTTATGACATCTTTCAATGGTGCAACAGGAATGCATGTCTTCACTTAGTTTATGATATGTGGGATAATATGATTGAAAAGGTGAAGAACATATATACATAGAGGAAGGGAAGAGGAAGGAAGAGTCGTCTAGCTTGTATGACGTGGTTTATACCATTCTTTTTTATTGTTAGAACAAGAACAACACCCAACTTCATCGTTTGGCACATTCTTTCAATTCAAGGTAACTTTTACATTTTTATAAACCAAGTATAAATCTAAATTTCTTTGGTGATAAACTATAAACTTGTTTCTTTTTTTCCCTTTTCAAAGGTACTATAATAATGAATGGCTAACTGAGGATCCCAATCAAGTTCTTGAGCACAAGGATGCCGAGATTTATGCCAAAAGGACAAAATGCATCAATAGGATTTTCCAAATCCAAGGGATTATAAGAGGGCCAATATTGAGTTTTCCCACTTCTCTTCTAAGAGTGGCAAATCCAATGATATTGATTCCATTTCGACCGGGCTATTATGAGTCGTGATGATTGGTGCTCGTGCCATGGTCCTATGCACCTATGCTCTAAAGCTTAGCTTTGAAACTACTTCAACAACCCGCTTCTTCGTGTTGTGCCAAGAGGAAGTACTTACTCCTTGGTGCATTCCTTGAGAAGGAATTAGTTGATATTACAACGTTCGGAGGACTTGATTTTCATTCATAGCAATCTCCGTCTTCCCTGAAGAAGATCTCCGCAATATGCACAAGGAGTGAGAAAATGGTGGGATATTAGAGGAGACTAATTTGGTATTCTGGATGATATTGGTGTACATATGGTTGTGGAGCTTTCACTTGAAGAGCCAGAGTTGGAGGCCGTACTTTTTCTAGATGATGGTGATGGAGAGATAGATGAAGATGAAAAGTTGTGGCCATAGAAATTCCTTTAATACTTGATGATATATTCTATATTTTACTTGTCGTGAGTTTTTTATGACGTAGTCATCTATGGTTTGAACTTTGGAACTTTGCTACTGCCTACTTTTGAAATTTCGAAGCTACTTCTATCATGATGTATATGGTGGTGGTTATTATGATGTATTTGGTGGTATCGTAGAATGGTTGGATTTGCACTATGTAGCCTTTTTATGCACTTCTTTTAAGATTCAATTGGTCCATTGTTTTGTTTAGACATTCAATACAAAGTGCACATAGTTAAAAGAAGATGTACAACAGTTGTCGTATCCCCGCCGCACCCATATTCAAAAATGCCGTATCCGCACCCCTGTCTGTGCTTCATAGGTTCTAACATAACTATCCATCTCATGCCAAATAGGTGCCCCATACATTGACAGAAATCTTAAACAGAGTGGCAACCTAAACTAAGTCGTTATAAAAATAGTCATAAATGCAATTTTAAACATTAAATTCCCTGTTACGAAACACTATATACATATGCAAAAGTAGTAGGACACTTTTAAAGCCATACTCAAGAGGTACGACGCAAGGGTATCAACAAAACGTGTACCTTCGTCAACAAGCAGTAGAGATCAGATATCTTTGCAACTTCAACTGGGTGAAGAGCTTGCACATGGTGCTGCAAGACCACGAGAGAAGAGCTATCATTTGCGAGAGAGCCCCTTGTTGGTCTTGAGGACATACTGGAACTCAAGGATCCAAAAAGGACACGAAAATCTGTTTCACATGCCATAAACAATTTGTGAAAAAGATTTTTTCCTGAATGTTGGCCACTTGGTTGATCCCAAACACCCAGCAACCTCCTAGAACATTCATTAGGAGTCAATATATCTTTAACAGTTGAATTGGTGGTTTCACCGACTTTGTCCGTCTGAACTCCAACGGCTTTACCAGTTGATCTACCTAACATGCAACAAAAGCAATATTAGAGAAACCATTAGTAAAGAGTAAGAAAATAGGACAGCTGGAACGTAAACGATTAAAATTTTGTCAGTGCAATGGAATACTCACGCATATTAGTTTGAGAGCCAACTTGGCCATTTCCACACCCTAGAGAAAATCCAGAATGATCCTGCAAATGAACTCTGTGTTCCCTGCCACTTTAGCTAGTCATGCACTACCCAAAAAAAACAGATGATACATACAACAGAATATGAGAATTTGGTGTCCGGTGACACAAAAAAAAAAAAAATTAATCATACAACACAACATGATAGTTAGCTTTCTTTATCCTCTTAAATAAGGTTGTATCAACAAGGCTGCAAAAAAGAATCCCAATCAACCGCATTTGCAGCGCTTCTGGACAAACAGACAGAAGAGGCCTCAGGTAAAACTCATGAACAACATAAAAAAAACACCACTGTTCTTAAAAACAAAGGCCCAAGACCACGGGATGAAACCCAGTAAAGTGGAAACTCTGCTCCAATAGTGCAGCAGTTCCTCTTTCTAAATAGACGATTTATAGTTAGCTTTAATGCTGCCAAGAAAGATACCAAGTTCCAGTAAATTGTGGTCTACTTTCATGATCACATTAAATGCAGGTAAGACAGGTCCAAAATGATTATTTTCAATTCACCAACTCTCATGCAACATCTGCCATGTTGTGGAGAAAATTTTAGAACCAATATCATTGTGAGGAAAATGAGGCAGGCTTCTTTAGAAATCCACTTCATTAAAAAATAAGGCATGATGTTAAGTAGCTCGTTATGGAACCATATACCTTATGTTGTAAGTGCAATACTAGTTCTAGAACCCAGGCAAAATAATACATTATAATCGACAGACAGAGTGATGCCTGAAATACTTAGAGGTGCAAGAGTATACACCACTAAGACGGCAGGGTCTTAAGTGACATTAACATTCCTTAAGGGTTCTAATATCCCTCTCCTTCTGAACTGCCAGGGGAAAAAAAATTGAAGAAGCGCTAGGAAAGAGTAATGGATACGTTTCATGCCATGCTGCACCATTCTCCAGTGGTTGCATCACGAACATAAAATTGCAGATTCTTTGCTTTATGATCAAGAAGTGATAAGATAGAAAGAGAGGGACAAATAAATGCTTTCAGAAATAATAAAGAGTCCCCTGCCCTTGCCAGAAATTTAAAAATCATGGCAATTATAACAAACAAAAAAAAACAGATGTCAAACCACATTAAACTCATGCTTCAAAATGAGTTCCTTAGTCCACTTACTCATTCAAATGTGTATAAAAACAGTGAACATGACACCATTCCTTGTGCAAAAAGAAAAATTGAAGAAGAGGACACAACATATATTCAACAAACAACTCAAGTGATTTCCCACCAGAAGTATGAGTAACGATTACACGTAGAACATTATTCAAGGATCATGTTGAAGAACAAGGATATGAATCATTTTTAACGTGGCTTATACTGCTAAGTAGTTCTGGAGACTTTTGCCTAAAAACGGCAACTGAGAAAACTACATTATACCCACATTAGCCCACATATATGCAAATTTCCATTAGTACATCTCCAAAGGCATGGTATAGCTTTCTGGCCCTGTCTTTTTTTTTTTTTTTTTCAAAAGGGGCATCAGAATGAAGAATAAACGCTCTAAGCTCCAACTAATTTGCCTGCAAACAGCTTAGTTATACTTACAAAATATCATGCTTTGCACAGTGAACCTCAGCATCCTTCGCTTCAGTCCGTAAACAGACAGATCTAAGCTGCTCGTCTTTGTTGTCTATTTGCCTCCTAAGCTCTAAGCACTCGTGTTCCTAGAGGTGAAAAGGAATTCATTAAAGATATGTTCCTTTGGCAGATATGAACCAAATGAAACATGGATGGATCAAAGCATTATAGTCAAGCCGCTGGCAGTGAGGAGATACAATCAATGGTTAGATAAAGGAAAAAGGTTACATGCGATTAGGTCATACGCTGAAGTTTGAATCAAATAGATTATCTTTGAGAAAAAAACTTTCAAACTCACATTCACTTATATCTACCATGACGGGCCTTCTTTACATATTTACATATAGATAAACCTTTGGAAGTGTATTGGAAACAAGTATGCACACTTATATGCCAATGACCAAGGGAACAGCCAAGTGGAGTTTAATTTGGTTCAAGAAGGCAACTACAGAGAGAAGATAGGTCATTTTTTACACGTATTAATGCATGCTACGAGCAATGTGAGGCCCAACAAAAAAACAAGGTCAAAGAAACAAAGAGATGGGAGGTCCCGCCCATGGATTTATAAACACCTTTAGTAGTTTAATCGAGCATTTCAGAAACCCCAAACTAATCAGTAAAATCTACCCCCAAAAAGGATCCTACTGCTAATAAATAATGCAGAGAGGTATAGACATCATTGACGATAGCTACGCAAATCAATGTACAACACGACTAAAAAGTACGAGGAATATTAAATGAATCAAAAATTTCCAAAGCATAATCAAGCAGCACATGTCCAACACTAGGTACGTTCGTAGAAAACCAATGTATATAACAGAAACATGTCTATTTACAGAAACATACCAGGTGAGAGAGCCGATTCGAGGCTCGCCCCAGCTCCCTCTGCAAACACAGTCCATCAAAACATCACCTATCAAACCTTCTCACAAACACATTCAAAATTAACAAAACCCGATGAACTAACAGCAATGACCCTAACCTTGAGCCTATCGATTTCCCGTTCTTTGTCGCTCCGAGGACTGACAACAAACGTGCGAGTGCGACAGATGGCGCTTGGAGAGTGGTTGAAAGAGGCGTCTCTGACTCGTTGAGTCAGCTCCCGAGGCGGCGAGTAGCTGATGTCGCCGCCGCAGTGTGCAGCGGACTGCGGCGGCGGCGGCGGTGGTTGGGTAGGGTTTGACGAGGAGAGGGCCTGCTCTTCGCAGAGGATGAGCTGGTCTAGGAAGTCGTTGTCCCAGTCGTCGAAACCCTCGACGCTCATTGCTCCTCCGAAATACGGTTCAAATGTCAAGAAGAATAGCAAGCAGGGAGGGAAAGAAGGTGTAATTTGAAGAAATGGGATTAGGATTAGAATATGAATAAGGACCAGATGATGGAGATTAACAGTGAGGACTAAGATGACTACTGTGCCTTAATGTCACTTTGGAGCTCCAGTTTCTAATTTAAGCACCGAGGCTTCAAAGAATTGATAATTTTTCACTTTATGTACGGAGTGAACGAAAACCGTTTTTTTTTTTTTTACGGTGGATGAAAGAGTATATATATTATAATTTACGATGAAATTTTAATAAACTTTTAATTATGTTCATGCTTTTTTGTTATGAATCATTGTATTTAGGTTCTTAAAGTCAAGTAATTACATATATATTAAACATGTGAAACAACCTTCACAACCCCCCCTTCCCTTGTTTCGCTCGCCCGTAATCTCCACAAACCTCCCTTCATTACCTCACTCACTTGCAATCTGCAATAACTCCTTAAATGTATGCAAAACTTTAAGAAGTATTTTGATCAGTAAGTTATCTCACATATGGATAGTGTGTACCCCAAAACTACTAGTGTCGGTCACCAAGAGGATGTCTGCTAATTCTGTTTTCTTTTATAAAGTAATTGAACTTAACCAAACTATTGTACCTGCTATCAATACGGTGGAATGCCCATATGTTTTGTTGGAAGAAAACAGAGATACGTACCATAAAGTTGTATCTTGGAATCATCAGGAAAAGCTTCGTTGAGTCAAATAGTGGGAGCAAACACGCATAGACTACGTTACTCTCCTTATTTAATTGCTAATAGGCTTGATTTCATGGTTTAATTGATGGTTGAGTCCATAATCTTTTCAACTATTGTGTTCTAGCGACAAGTGGACTTAGAAGCTAATTCTTATTGTTTTCATAATGATATTTTTGAAGCTATACTTTTCACACTTGAACATATGTTCTTCTAGCTTTCTCCAATTCAAGTTTATGAAGGAAGTTATGGTCATTTTATCAAAAAGAGTGTATGTGTGAGCAGATACTTCGGAATCCCGAAACGTCTTGTTTGTCAAACGGCTACGTGTATTTTGAGATGTCATAGGCTACTTTAGCATTGGGATTGAGATCCCGAAACATTATGCTTTCCTTGCATAGTAAGAGCCCACCAATTTCAAATAGTTATATTATTCTTTGGGCTATAAAATTATACCAAGGCTAATCTAAAGTTCATGGTTATCACTACCTAAACACAATCTGATTAATGAAACATCAAAGTCCAAGCGTTTCTCTCTGTATTTTCATGATTTCATATCATCAGAGGGAGAATATTTGTGTGTAAGGTATCTTATTATTAGCGTGCGTTAAAGTCGTAGATTCCTAAGCTTCTAAATTTTCTTTTTGTTAAGCTTCATCATAGCTATATATAGTATCTAGAGTCGGACTTAATGAAACAAGTTCATACGTGAAACTTTTAAATATAACACTGGTTGCTTGAAAATTATCATAGGAATCATACTTATTCATTTTTTTTGTTAAGAACTCTGGAGAGGTGTTAACGGAAATGAAGTAAAACTTAACGGTGTTATTCAGCAACAATCCAACATTGTTCAATTGGTCGCAACTTCTTACAAACTTTAGAACATTGCTTGAAAGGTGTGTGTGTGTGTGTGTGTGTGTGTGTGTGTGTGTGTGTGTATATATATATATATATATATATTATATATATATATATATATCACGGTTGAACTCTTCACTTTTATCTAGATTTAGTCACTCAAAAGGCCTTTCATTCAGAAGTACTGTGAAAAGAAAAAAGTTATATTGAAAACAAAAGGAAGATAAATGGACAACGGCCTTGAGCCGTCTAGGACTATAATCGTTCATGATCTGCTAGTAATGTTTATCAACCTTAAAGGGGCCAAATAATGGTTGGATAATGGTTAGAATTTCAAAAACTCATATAATTAGTTGGACCCAAGATCTACATTCTAACGGAAATAAATAACAAGAAGTTCTATATATGAACGACTGTGCATCCAAAACCTCATGAAGGAGAGTTATTCTCACAAAAAATAAATAACTATTCAGAAAATAAGCTTTTTTCGACGGGAAAGACCCACATCTCTTGCAATTGTAGGGATCGCCAACCAGCATATTCGTCGTTCTTTAAACACAAATAATTTGGCAATCCCATGGCAGATGGATTGGGTGACGGATTCTTCAAACTAGACTGATGCAGGGATCCCTATCATGGGCTTGAATAATTAAGTTTGTTGTGACAGGAGAATCAATCATAGATGAAAAGCAATGACTAATGTCTATTCAAGGCCAGGACGATTCCATGCCGATTCCACACAATCGAGCTCAAGCTCAATGGCGAATGCATTGGTTAGATTCGAGCGAAATGAAAAGTGAGAATCCAAAAAATCCACAAAGCTAAACCTCGTGAGCAAAGACCAAAACGACCTATCCATAAATTTATGATCGTTCTTTTGGAGCTCGTACCTTGCCATGATAAACCCTCCCTTTAATTTTCTCCAATGCCCAAATAGCAAAAAACATAATACCCATTTAACTACTTTAATGTTCACTATTTTGCTTTATTTTGTTCTTTAAACTCGTCACTGTGACACATGTGTATTATATGTTACCATAAGATATACGTGTGACTTCGTTATGAGAAAGAAATGTCTTACCAACATTAACATGATATACTAACTGTTTTTAATATGTAATTCCTTTATTTTGATTGTTAATTCTTTGTTTGCAACTCTACCCATGTTGTGCTTGTAGTCGTATCTTTTAGACATCTATAACCTTGTAAAAAGGTGAAAAGTCGCTACAGGTTAATGGTCAAATCAAAACACACTAGCGTGACTCCAAAGAAATTATGCATGGGCTATGCATGAATAAGGTTGAATTTAAGCCTAAGTGAGGATGCTTTTTCTAAGTGCCGTAAAATCGTCTGTCGGGAATTTCCCGACCCTTCCAATACATGTCGGCAATGCACTTGCAAGTTGCAACGCATATTGTGACACTCGTAAGTGCCTCTTTTGAGGTTCACGGGTCAACCTAGTTTGCGACACATATGTGAACAATGTCGTTAAACTTGGGACACCTCCACAAAAGTGCAAAAAAAAACTGACGGCACTATCTTGCTAGTGTCATTTCTATTTAATGCACTTTCAAACAAGTGCTACTAAAAATTAGCTATGTATTCTAATAAAACATTGAGAACCATTCTCGCATTATGTGGAAAAAAATCAGCGTGAACACTTTTAGTAACGTCATCTGTGGAACGTAGGAAAAGTAATTGTGTTTTATTCTCGTGGTATTTCCCTGGCCCAAATAAAATAACAACCAAGCCAAATTAATAAGCAAATAAACAAATTATAGATTAACCACATACAGTTATTCAACCATAACAAATATCCAATATCCATATCCGTAGGATAACATAACAATCACAGTTGAACCTAAAGAGCACTAATAGTCCTCCAACATGTAAACTAAACCTGCAAAAATGGGGAAAAAAAATTAAAGTCTCAAAAAAAGGTTATATACGAAGTTAATTGATGTAACATAAGTAAATTCAAACCAAGAAACTAATCTCCTAGAAGCACGTAACAATATAAGAACAATAGTCATTAGCATCCTTCCAAGGTGATTTGCATATGAGATTAAAAAGGTGAAGTTATCACGTTATGTTATTCTTTCAAGTGAAAAAATTTTAGCAACTTGTCGGAGATGTTAATTTTTGCTAAGAGGCAAAGATCTTGCCATCAGCTAAAAGTTTGGGAACCCCTCGTAAATAACCAAGTGTTTTAGAAACATGTCCCATAACAAGGTCAAAAGGTCAAGTGGATGAGGATGTTGACTTCAGGATAATAGTAATAGTTGGTTGCCTAAAACGTTGGCATGCACGCTTGTTGGGTATCGTGTGACCGAAATATTCCTAGGTTGAATGAAAATTTTAGTTGGACGGTAGTTAGGCAACAATGTTTTACTCTTCAAATGTTATATTATCAAGAAATCACCATATAAAACATGACTGTAATTAGAGTGTTAGTCCTTTGGAGGATCTGGTCTAAACAATGGTATACGTTAAGAAATAAGGATATTCATAACAAAGTTAGAGTGACGCTATTGAGAAAAAGATGGATGAACATCACCTAAGATGCTTCGTGATTTTCAACATAAAAGCTATATGTGTCAAATTAATAGGGTAAGATGAGGTAAGGATTCATCTAGGACAAGTTGGAGCACGAGTAGTGAAAGCGGGCGGGAAGCAATATCTTATTTAGGGATGGCAATATGAGGATCCCCACCCCAACCAAAAGGCCACCTATCCCTATAATGCCCCATGTTGAATTCAACTTGCTCCGTGCTATTTAGATCCAACATGTCCCATTTGCGTCGTTACAATACGGTCAACTCCTTTAGTTCCAATTACTATTTATTAACCGGTCAAAAATTTTATAAAAAAATATTTTGTATGCTCCGTGGCCGAAGGTGGTGATCAAAAGTGGCTGTCACCCAGTGTTAGCCAAAGTTCACCAAGACTGGTGGCCAAAACTGATTGTTTGCGGTGACAGGCGATAGAGCTACAGGAGGTGGTGGCCGACAGTTTTGAATAGAGGTGATTCATGGCTTTGTTGGTCAGAGTTTGTCGATGGTAATGGTGTCAGGTGCCAGAGGTGGTGGACGAAAGTGGCTGCAAATGGTGGACTTGTGTCCTTGTGTGTGCGGGAGAATGAATATGGGCTGAGTCGGGGATGATAAAACCTATATAGAGCCAATTGAATCTGGATTATGATGCCCCATTTAAGCCTAACTACTTAAGTTAGCTAAATGTCCACATAAAAGAAGGCCTGTTTTAGAAGTTATGTCATGCAGTCGCATATTGGGCGCTTACAAAGACATGACCTGGCTGCTTAGTGGACAATCTCCAGAATGTTCATAATTCTTTATACTTCACTTCTTGTAACTAGAAAGGAACTCTATAAAGTTAGAAGATGGTTGTATAAAGGTAAGGATGATGTAAGTATTTAGACATCCAGAAAAGTCTAGATACAAGACATGGACCATAAGTTAGAATGAATCTCCACCGTCTGTTAAGGTTATCACTTGGACAAGCATCGCATTCCCCAAATTCTTATTTAGTACATAACATTCTTTAAACTCTTGTGTCATCTGCTATATAGCTCTTTTAGTCGCCCAACCCTAGGGGAAAGGCTGACTTTAGCAAGGGCCTGAATTGGCTAAGTGCAAGTCTTAATATCGTGTCAGGTGATATCAGAGCTTGAGTTACGAAAGGTCATACCAAGCAAGGAGCGAGATGGCAACTAAGGATACCAGTGGCATGACATCCCTATTGTACGAGGAGATTGCACTGGAACGTGGGCGAGATTTACTACCACCACCTGGTGGGAAGAAGGATGGTCGAGGCCAAAGTAAGTCAATGGATGTTCTTGCTTCTTTGGATGGCCGGATGAGCATCTTGGATGAAGCTATGGGCAACATCAAGGATCTTTTGGGCAACGTCAAGCAAAACCTGCAAGCGTTGGAAGAGCACATCTTAGAGGAGCTCAACTCGCTCAAGAGGGCAGTAAAGTTCCAAGATGAGCTGCACGCAAGGTTCATGGAGTTGTTCTATACTCTCTAAGAACAACTCGACGTGGTGAAGGTTGGCATAGAGGAAATAAGGCAAGGCACAACGATGTGCAAGCGAGCTATCATCTATTGTTACTCCTAGTCCAAGGGTGGAACACCAAGACTAAAGGAGTTCGGAGGCAAGAGGGATGCCAAGGATCTCAACAACTTTATATGGCACATGGAGTGCTAATTTGAAGGTGCTAACATAACAGATGGGGTGACAAAGGTAAGAACTGTTACCCTGTACCTCATCGACATGGCTACACTATGGTGGCATAGAAACACAACAAAACTGGAAAGGGGTTATACACCATAGACACGTATGAGGTATCTAAAGCGAGATTGAAAAGCAGTTTTATCCTAAAAACGGCACCTACAAAACTAGGAGAAATTTAAAAGGTTGAAGCATAGGAGTACCACAAGTGATTATGTAAAAGAGTTGACTACTCTTATGCTACACATCCTAACATGGTCAAGGAATACCTCATCTTCAACTTTGTTGACCGTCTCCAAGGACTTCTCAAACAGAGCCTGAGGAGTGGCAGTATTGCGAGGCTAATGATGCAGGGTGAATATATGACGACAGTCATAGTCCAATGCTTAGGTCCAGCATCGAGGTCCGGTGTTAGAGTTCTGTGTGTTTCTCTCTCCAGAGGTCTAGAGTGAGAAAGTGAATGTGAGAATGAGTTCTATTCTTTTATCCTCCAAATAAATTCTCAAGCCCCTATTATAGAGGGTTGAGATAATGATGTCATCAAGCGACACGTGGCGCTCCCCGGGAGTGATACGTCACTGAAGGGTCCACAAAGTGTGGGTGCTCTATGGATTGTCAGATTGTATATTCACCCGCCCTGCTCCTTATAGCGTCACTCTGTCTGTTTCAAAAGATTGGCTCACACAGCACCTCTGTGGCCAAAAAAAGCCCTTGATCTAGCCATCAATCCAAAGCCATTGCAGAGTCCCACAGGGCATCGACAGACATGGAGGACCTGGTAGTGGTGGGAAGGCCCAACGCCCAACTGTCAGGCAAACTAGGTACGATGCCCTCTGGAGACCTGCTCTCATCTCGAAGTGACCCGAGGGTCATAGTCTCTAGGGGTGCCGATGAAGATCCCTATGTGCAGGAGCACGTAAACTAGTCAAGTAGAAACCGTGATAGAGATAGTGTCTTAGAGAGCGAGCCTAGCTCGCAGGTGATTCCTTGTGCTGAAACACTGAGTGCGCTCCAAGGTAATGCCCCGGAGGAGTCGCCTACCTAAAGGGCCGAGGTAGTCCTCAGAAAGAGTCGCATGCCCAATACACCGAGGTAGTGTCTTGGAGGATTCGCCTACCCTATAGGCTGAGGCAATGTCCCGAAGGAGTCACTTACCTGGCGGAATGGGAGTATTCATGCCGGAGCACTTGGAGTTCCCTGCCAAAGATAGTGTCTTAGAGAGCGAGCCTATCTCGTGGTAAGTCCTTGTGCTGAAGCACTTGGAACATGCCAATAGAGTGTCATGGAGGAATCACCTACCCTGAGGGCCGAGGTAGTGTACGGGAGGAGTCGCCTACCTGGCGAAATGGGAGCCCTCATACCAGAGCACTTGGAGCTCTCTGACCGAGATAGTGTCTAAGAAAGTAAGAGTATTACGCGGGTGAGTCCTTGTGTCGGAGCACTCGGAACGCATTAAGGTAGTTTTTTTGGATGAGTTGCCTACTCGATGGGCCAAGGTAGTGTCCCGAAAGAATCGCCTACCTAGTGGGAGAGGAGTCCTCATGCCGGAGCACTTGGAGCTCCCTGATGAAGAAAGTGTCCTGGAGGAGTCGCCTATCCCCGTGGGATGTTGCACTCTCTGGGGAGTGGGACAAAGCATGTTCCATGACCAAGGCAAGGTGCGCATGGTGTGGTGAAAAGGATGAACCAACACGGGGGCATGGTAGTATGAAAGAGAGCGGGGGGCACGACTGTATAAGCAGTGTGGCGTATGGGCGTGACTGCTATGTATGGTGCCAGCGACATAGTAATGTTGATGCCAATGAAAGTGGGTTCGTACTTACGTGGAGGTGCCACAAAGGCTGCAGTCCGTGTCAGCTTCCAAGTATGCAAAGTGAGAGACATGAAGGACGGAGTAAGGGCTGAGAGCAAGGCTTCCCAGACAGGCCGTGAGGAATGGCAGTGCTGCGAAGGCAAAGCTAAGACGAACATGGCCGGCAGTCGATAGTCCAAGTCAGGGTCCGATGTTACGATCTTAAGTTATGTCCAATTTTGTGTTTTTCTCTCTAGAATCCAAGAGCTCTCCAATTCTAGAGTGAGAAAGTGATTTTTTGTGAGAATGAAGAAGAAGTCCCTTTTTTGAGTTATAAAGTTCACTATTTATAGAAAACAATGTGCTTATGTCATAAAGTGCCACATGTCGTCCCCCGGGAGTGACACGTCACCAGGGGTCCCAAAATACCGGTTCTCCGTTGGACTGCCGGTTCTCAAATTTGCGTTGCTTGCCTCGCACAGCGTCGCTCTGCCTGTCTGAGAAGACTGACCATACCATGACGGCATGGTCAGAGTAAACCCGTTGCCCCAGCCACCAATCCAAGCCCTTACTGAATCCCATGAGGTGCGTCAAGAGACGCGCAGATAACCTGACAGTGGTGAGGGTTACCCCTGTAGCCAACTGCCAGGCGGACTAGGCGCGATGCCCTCCAAGGACCTGCTCCCGTCCCGGAGTGACCCGGGGGTCATTGCCCTGGTGGTGTCGAAGATCGATAGTAACATGAGCGGACATGGTCGCAGCTCAGTGCTCCGAGTCTGTGGCGAGGGGTCCTTGTGTCGGAGCCCCCTGTGACTGTGACGGCGATGGCTATGAGGTTGTGAGCCCATCCCGGTACGAGGGTCGAAGCCCCCTTGTGATTGAGACGGCGATGGCTATAAGGTTGTGAGCCCATCCCGGTACGAGGCCGAAGCCCCCTTGTGATTGAGAGGGCGATGGCTATAAGGTTGTGAGCCCATCCCGGTACGAGGCCGAAGCCCCCTTGTGATTGAGACGGCGATGGCTATAAGGTTGTGAGCCCATCCCGGTACGAGGCCGAAGCCCCCCTTTTGATTGAGACGGCGATGGCTATAAGGTTGTGAGCCCATCCCGGTACGAGGCCGAAGCCCCCATTTTGATTGAGACGGCGATGGCTATAAGGTTGTGAGCCCATCCCGGTACCAGGCCGAAGCCCCCCTTGTGATTGAGACGGCGATGTCTATAAGGTTGTGAGCCCATCCCGGTAGTATGCAATATGATTGTGGCGCATGAGCGCGGTGCCTATAGCACGAGACAATACCTGGTGCCTGGGGCACGTGTTGTGAAAGTGGTGCGGCGACGAACGTCGCGGAGCAATATTTGGTGCCGGGGCACGTATGATGAGACTGGCGCACGGGCGCGGCGACGAACGTCGCGGAGCAATACTTGGTGTCGGGGCACGTATCATGAGAATGCACGCAGGCGCGGCGACGAACGTCGCGGAGCAATAGTTGGTGCCGTGGGCACGTATCATGACGATGGCGCAAGGGCGCGGCGACGAACGTCGCGGAGCAACAGTTGGTGCCGGGGGCACGTATCATGACGATGGCGCAAGGGCGCGGCGACGAACGTCGCGGAGCAACAGTTGGTGCCGGGGGCACGTATCATGACGATGGTGCAAGGGCGTGGCGACGAACGTCGCGGAGCAACAGTTGGTGCCGGGGGCACGTATCATGACGATGGCGCTCGGGCGCGCATCGGGTGTCCCGAAGACGAGATGTGAGCTGAGTGTGCATGTCATAACAAGATAATGAATGCAACATATAGTAATGACAAAGTTGGTAGTTATGGTATGCGGTCGTCGGCGACGGGTCATTCGGTGATAGTGCGCGACTTTGGGCGATGGGCATCGCGGGAGCGGTGTGCGGTCATGGACGACGGACGTCCCGAGGTTGATGCATGACGGACGTCATGAGGTTGATGCACGATGAACGTCGCGAGGTTGATGTACGAACGTCCGTAAACATCGCGGAGGTGCAAAGACTCGAGAAAACAAGTGCGCGCGGGAGGGGAGACCATTGGCCAAAATGGGGGGAAGGCCAAGGCTAACCCCTCGTGGAGGCCGAGGCCGACCCCCTAGGCATGGGGAAGGCCGAGGCCGACCCCCTAGGGTTGGCCAAGGCCAAATGGCCAACTCCCATGAAGGAGCCCAAGGCCACTCCCCCCTCTTGGTGAACTTCGGGCGCGCCGACGGTAGGTGGTTTGATGAGCAAAGACAAATCCGGAAGTTGCATTATGACAAGCGTGTTGCCGAGAATCATACCTACATGACGAACGAAATGTCAAAGTCACGTGCAAAGCGTACGAAGTGAAAAAAGTGCGAAAAGGGGTTTGCGTAGAGGGGTGAACCACCGGGGGAAAATGGCCGAGGCCAAGCCCTCCAGGAGGCCGAGGCCGACCCCCATGGCCTGGGGAAGGCCGAGGCCGACCCCCATGGCATGGGAAAGGCCGAGGCCGACCCCCTGGGGTTGGCCAAGGTCATTTGGCCATCTTCCATTTTTCGGAGCCCAAGGCCACTTCTCCTTTTGCGAACTTCGGGCGCGCCGTCGGTAGGTGTTTTGATAAGCAATGACGAATCTGGAAGTTGTGTTATGACGAGCGTGTTGCCAAGAATCATACCCACGTAGCGATCAAAGTGTCTAGGTTACGTACAAAGCGTACGAGGGGAAAGAAGTACGAAAAAGGGGTATGCGGGAAAGGGGTGAACCACCGGGGGAAAGTGGCCAAGGCCAAGCCCCCCAGGAGGCCGAGGCCGACCCCTATGGCCTGGGGAAGGCCGAGGCCGACCCCCTGGGGTTGGCCAAGGCCATTTTCCCCCTTGACCCCACTTCTCCAAATGCGCCGTCGGCCGACATTTTTGATGAAAAGGTGTTCGGATGGTCTCGGCGTGACGATCGTGCTAGCGTTAGGCACATCGACGTGAAATAAAATGTCTAAGTCACCCACGAAGCGCGCAGAACGAGAAAAACACGTGTCTTGGGCGCGCGGGCGCTGACCGCTGTGATGCGTTGGAAAAATTGATTGTTGGCAATGTCGACGTGCTCGCGTGAAGCGGGATCCCTGGTGGGCCCTTGGGTACGACCAGAATGGATTGGGAACAAATGTGATAGAGAGTCGGGGGGAAATTGTATAAGCAATGCGACACATGTGTGTAATGCTAGGGGCGCGACAACGGGTGTTGTGGAGTCGGGCATTGTGCCGAGGGCAGATGACACGGAGATGATGCTCGGGCGCGGTGACTGGTGTCACAGAGATGGGCGTCGTGTCGATGGCACGTCATGCAGAGAGGGCGATTAGGCACGGTGACTGGTGTCGCAGATATGGGTGTAGTGCCGAGGGCACGTGATGTAGAAACGACGCTCGAGCGAGGGGCGTCACAAAGTCAGCGCAGGTGCCATGACGACATTGTGCTGGGGGCATGTGACGTGAAGACGGTGCTCGAGCATGGGGGCGAGTGTTGCGGAGACGGGCGTCATGCCGGGGGCAAGTGACGCGTAGATGTTACTCGGGCGGGGCAATGACTGTCGAGGAGATATGTGTCGTGCCGTGGAGGGCAACCCTTAGGGAAGCCTGATGCAGCGTCAATCTAAGGGTTTCGTTTCGGGTTGACTGGCTCAGTATTGTTAAACTTTTACCGTTGAAAAGTTGACGTGTCGAAGTCGGGATGAGATATCAGCGGTCCAACTATGTGTAGTCAGGTTGGGATAACAACAGTCCAAATGTGCGTAGCCGGGTTGAGATAGCAGCGGTCCAAATGTATGTAGCCCAGTTAGGATAACAGCTATCCAATAATGCATAGCCATATCGGGATAACAAATGTCCAAATGTGCATAGCCAGGATAAGATAGCAACAAACTTTAACACAAATGCATCATCACATGCATAAATTAGTCCAAATTAAAGTCTTCAATTCCTTTAACTCAACTTCCCGATCAACAATGTATTGGAAGATTGGCGGCTGTCGGCAATCAATCTGTGAGAGGAGACTGAGTGAGGGTGAGGACTAAGGGATAGAGAGAAATTGGCAGTGGCAGGCAAAGCAGGAAGGCGACGGTCTGCGGTGGCCTTAAAGAGTGAGGGGCTCGAGAGGGCTGACGAGTGACGATCGGAGGTCGATCTCTAGTGAGGAGGCTGATGGTCGACGGTCGATCTCGAGTGAATGTGTGATTAGAGGGAGAGAGAGAGAGGGACAATGGCAGAGAAGGATGGGGCAGGGGCGGCAACGACGACAGTAGAGAATAATGGAGAGAGATTAGAGGAGAAATGAGAAAGAAAAAAAATGAAGGTTTAGGGATTAGGACACAAAAACGATTTATATACTTTTAAAATCCGAGTACACCGGTTAACCGTACCCGACCCAGACCTAATCAAACATTACGTGTCAGGTCGGTTACAAGTATAATTTTAACGGGTCTTACATATGTCTCTGTGCTCCAATTTTTTAAAGGGTTAATTACTCACGGCACCCCTGAGGTTTACCCTAAAATACACACGGACCCCCCTATCTTTTGAAAATTACACTCTGCTCCCTCCAGGTTTGTACCCGCATTTCACGGAGCCCCACAAAATTGACGGGGACCCTAACTCCGTCTAAAGATTCTCTGATACCTTACTTTTTGGATTTTTCATCCCCAAACTACCCTCCCTTTCTTGAATAAAAAACCATATTTCCGTTTAGTATTTTTCTTCTTCTTCTTCATTATCTTTCTCCTCTGCAGGCCCATGTCGAGAAATAAGGAAAACCGTCCGGCTACCGCGCCGGCAACTGTCCCTGCCACCGCTCCTTCATCACCACAATCCACCACCGACCAACAACGTCCGGAACCCCGCCGGCAGTGGCCCTGTGACCGCTATCCCCATTACCACGACCCACCGCTGGCCACATCGCAATCGCAGGCCATCCACAACCATAGTGGCACACTTCCGGCCGCCGACCACTGCAATCATGCCAAACCACCAATGGCCACTACCGGCAACACCATTCCGGCGAACTAAATCATCCAGATCCCAGCAAACCCACGACCACCAACCGCCACAGATCTTTACCGAAAAACCCACAACCACCCAAAACCTTACCAGCAAACCCACGACCACCCACTGCTCAACACCCGCATGCAAAGACCACACACTGCTCGTCGCCGATTCGAATCCGGCCGATCTGCTTTGGCATCCTTTTTCGCGATCTGCTTTGGCCAATCCAACTCCTGTGTACTAAAGACCCACCTGAAACAAACTCACACTCTCTCACCGTCGTCGTTGTCATTGTCGTCGTCGTTGGGTTCGATTTCCCAACCTTAAAGAAACGGGATCGAGTTTGATTCAGTTTTTCGATATGTACCAACTTCCCTCTTTCCCCTCTCAGTTTTTCCCTTTGTAACCCAAGAGACACTGTGTAGTTATATATGAGGGCAGAAACGTCTTTTTATGACCAGCCGTTAACCCCGTCAAAGAAATCTAGATTTTTGGGGCGGAGTGTAATTTTCAAAGATAGTGGGGTCCGTGTGTAATTTAGGGTAAACCTCAGGGGTGCCGTGAGTAATTAACCCATTTTTAAAGACGGGTCAAATAGACCATAGGCACGGGCCAAAAATTATGAGGTTTATTAGTTTCCTTTAATACGCCCACGTCAATTCAATTTGAAACAAAAGATTGGTAAGTTTTACCGAGATTAGGATATTTTCGAAGGCAAGTGAAGCATAAGCAAGTGGATCAGCCGTGGGGCACTTCACACGTCAACTGCGTATGTATCCCAAAACATCTCTCTCTTCACCCGAACACTTCACATGGCGCCTCGTTGCATTGCATTGCCTTTCCGTTTTCTCCTTTCTTTAATGATGATGATTCTCTCGACCGCCCTTTTGTTTCCACTCGCAGCTTTTTGCTTACATTTTACCCACTCCAAATTATATACTATACACTTAACGCTGCACAGTTATTTAATGGAGACAGATAGAATCCGAACAAAACCCACAAAGCCAAGCCACCTTATCGTCTTCCCTGCACCTTGTTCTGTCCTTCTCTCTCTATATCCTTCTAGAGAGAGAAAGTGAAGTAAAGGACAAGAAAGCAAGATCGGCGCATACCCTTTTGGTCGTATTGTTGTTTCGGGAAGTCAAAGGCCCGAATATGGTGGGTATTTTCTCTAGATTTTCTGTCAGCAGAAATGGTCATCGAAGGACCCAAAGTGCAGTTGTAAGCATCTCTCCGTGTCTTAGATATAGAGGAAAGTTCTTTCCACATTTTTTTTCAATTCATTACCATGTTTTATGATCTGGGTATCAACAATCAGGAATTATTTTCAATTGCCTGTGAGGCTATGACTATTTTTTACTATCATTTCTGCTATGGGCGTGGGCTGGAATCAGATCCTTTTAGACTGTAAGAAGTGCTTTGAATTTCTCAAGGGGTTGTAAATTATCTGAATCGGTTTTTTTTATTTTTAAGGCTTAGTTTGTGGGAACTTTCTTTTTTGTACTAATCTTGTATATGTTCATCTTATGTATTCGGAATATTGGACTATCTGCCTGTGTAGCTGTGTTGATTGTTCTACGGAGATGTGCTTAGTTGATTGAGTGGTTATTGCTGAAAAGCAATCGGCCCTTCTCAGGTCATATGAAGAAATTGAATTGCTTGTTTATGTAAAAGGAGCGGTAGTCAGAGTTGAAAAGAAGGTTCATATAATCTCACATGGCTTGGAATGCTTATTAGAAAATCCTGCTATCCTTTCCGATTGCAGGCCGCAACTTCCATCTTGTTATTCAACCGAGCCCACAATCTTCACTCTTTTTATTGATAATACTAATCTGAATTCCCGTATCAAATAGCGGCATTGGTGAGAATACGAAGGCTCCTTGAAATATCCGAAGTCTAGTCTGCTCTCGGCTATTAGATGTGCACCTTAAATGGACTAACTGGACTGAAGTTGTGAAATTCGTACAGATCATATTGCTACATCTTTGCTTCGGTGTATCTAGTTGGGTATAGGTTGTTTATTGTATTGGTTTACTGAGTTGGATGAGTCCTTGCAGGATGAGAGGGAAGCATTGCCCACCAATACAGAGGCTACGGGTACTGCTATTCTTGATGGAGTCCCCTCTGCCGGTGCTCATGGGATTGAAGTAGCAGTTGAGTTCAAGCCGGTCGAACATCCAACGGAGCCTCTTGACAATGATCGGCCAATTCAGTGCCCATTGCCTGAACCTTCAATTCTTAATGTAAGCTTAAAAATTAATATCCTTTCTCAGTTTGTGTTGGCACATATTCATGGATGCATTTGAAAAATTCCCTATTAACACACACAAGCATATATGTATGTGATATAAGTAGGCTGCTGATGGTTGCACGAGGAACCTCAATTCTTATTCAGATAGAAGAGGCATCAAAACTCTTAAATTTTTTATGAACATTTTTTGTGGAGGTGTGTTAGACGGGGATCAGGATCCCCTGCTGTAACCATGGTTACAGCAGGGTTACAGCAGGGATCCTGATCCGTTAGACGGAGGGGCTTCCTTTTTATTTTTGGTAAATACATAAGAGACAACTGGAATTATATTAAGATCTCACACTTATAGTTGATCACGGTCTAACCCTTGCCATCCCCCATAGTTATCTTTCTTCCTACCCAGTCTGAAGTCCATCCCTTAATCCAGATATTTTGAAGTCGTGCATCCAACCTCCACCTGGAGCACAATAATGGGGAATTATTTTTCAGAAAAAACGTGAGTGGTTAGGTCACTATAATTTTGAAGCATCCATTTCTAGTTCGTTTTAGTTAGCCAAGCCAATCTATTCAGCAAACACCTAGCTTTTTACAAATTTGATGAATACAGTTTAGGTCTTACCCTCTATATCTAAACTGGTGAGGGTGATATCCTACTTTTTGTGTATAGGCTCTTTCAGTGAGAGTGCACTAAATTTTTTTTGCATAGAAATGTTATCGTTGTAGTTAGTGATGATTATAGGTGTAATCGTTGTATTAAGTGTTGACTGTTGATAACTGTTCAAGGAACTACTTTTCAGATCTTATAAGGTGCCAATCTATATGGACGTTAGTTAAGAGTTCAGATCATACGTGTATAGTATCTCCTGCTTTACCCATTAGTTTCAAGTGCAAATGCAGACCTATTTGGTTTTCTTGTCCAAGATATGATGTATAGATTGCACATGTTATTACTTTTCCCTGCAACTCAATCATCTTCGTTCTGTAGCATTATTCTAAGACCTAGATCTTTTTCTATCTGTCTCTTCATAGTTGCTATTGTTTCAGTATAGATGTTGCTTGGGTTATTCACCGCATGGTCCTTAAACCACATGCCAATTGCCATATAGTCTTTAAACTAAATATATATCAATTTCAGCCCTTCAACTTCCACAGTTGACCAGAGGTTGCCCTTTCCTTTCTCTGTTAATTCTCTGTTAGAAAGGAATCGACTTTTGAGGATGGCTATGGGAAATGTCTATAGATGTACAGGGGGTAAACGAGAGGTATCAAAGTGGTTTCAGTCAGGAAGTTAAACAAGAAAATTATCCAAATTTTACTGTAGGGGCTTAACTGACAAGTTGCTGATTGTTTAAGGACTATTTTATAAATTGATTTAAGTTTCTAGTAAAATGTGCTTCAAATTACAAACCTGAAAATAATACTGAGTGAGTTATTGATGAATAGTGCTCACAAGTACATGAAAAAGGAGAGAGAAAGCAGAACTTGGAAGTCAGTAAATACCTACTTTGATAACTTTCTACAAAATTGTGCAGCAAGTTACAAACCTGAGAATAATACTTTAAAAGGTTGTAGATGCTTAGACAAGACGTATCAACCTGAGTGAGTCATTGATAAGTAGTACACCCAAGTATTTGACATGAGTAAGGAGAAATAAACCAGAGCTTACAAGTCAGTAAATACTGCCAAGTATTTGGTAAAGTAGAGAAATTATTGAGCACAAAGGGATCATATGTTTGATTTTCTCACCGTGAATGTGAGGCCCGCTCTCTATGAGATAATATGTTGGATGAAATAATGTGCTACTGCAAACTGGTTTAACAACCTCTGCCATTTAAAAGATGTGCCAAAATCAATGGAGTGCTTTAGCAAGGGTGAAATCGATCATTTTTTCTTTTGCGATCATCAAGGCATATGTCATTGTCAACATAAAGAAAAAGTGTTGGTCTACTGGACATGATCGCAAATACAGAGAACAAAGATTGAAATAGTTAGAAACTGAAATATCAGAGATGCAATATGACAGTATGTCAACACGTACACCTTATGTTGAAAATCACATTATGTTAATGTATGGAAAAACTCACAGGCTACATGTGCCGAAACATTAAATCCCTGCATATTATGGGATTGATAAGATCATAAGAGTATTCATTACACCAATCTGAATGTCCCCACTTAATTTTCTTGCTTCTCTATGACAAGCTTCTGTAAACCTTCCATACAGCTATTGATGCTAGAACTTCCTTGCAGTGATTGAGAGTTGTTTGGATGAAGTTGTAACTTAGAAAGGTTGCCCATTTGGTTTCTTCATTGCTAGCACAACTCTACTAAAGACAGTAGATATTGGATATAGTTACATGAGAAGGGTTCGTTTGCATGAGATGGACACAGTTTATGCTCGAAGTTCCATTTTTCTTGGCTTTTCCTAATTTGTTGATAGGTCTGCTTTTATTTTTTGGGGAAAACTCAAGTATATGTTCCCTTATCATCAGGATGGAAGAATATGGAAGGAGCGAGTATGTGCAGGCTCGCAGAGAAGGCCCGACTTGCATGCAATGCAGGAAAGGATCCCAGTAGAACCCCAGGCAGCTGGAAAAAAACCTAGATCTGCTTCCAATCGCATGATTCTGCCATCAATCAGTGCCCCTGAACATCATATCCTTAAATTGCTCGAAGAATCTGGGATCTAAACATATATATGTGACACTTCGTGATAAAAATATCCTTATAAAGTTGGAATTTCTCCTTTTCAACCAATCGACCGTGAGTAAAGAATATGTATCTGCAAAGTAAATCATTCTTGATCCATTGATCCATTCCATGTATATTTCTGAAATGACTATTACTTCCAGTGTATGGCTCATCTGCGTGTTTAGCTGCTTTAAGATGCTATTCATACTCATATTGTCCTCTATGCTCTTAACTTGCACCGGATTTTTTTGTGTCTTCACCATGTTTTAACTTGCAGATCATAACATTCTGAATAGGAGTCTTAATGTTTGACGGAATCTGCTAATATTTGGGTGTATCCATAATATTGTGTTGCTAATATTTGACAAGATTCTATTATACTTTTGGAGGATATGAAAGAGTTGAAATTTGTGGAGAATTTTTGTCACCCCGCAGACTACATATAAGTTTAAAAACTATTTTGTCTAATAATTCAGAGACAATCGATACTAAAGAAACCACAGTGATGGTGAGTTTAGATGCTGGATTTGGTTTCATGGAAGCAATGAAAGATGCCCTGAAAGCTGAAAACAGAAACGTAAGACAGAAGCTTAAAAATCTATCCAGATTCATTTGCTGCAAACCTACGCCAGACTGAAGCTATCAATGATTGAGGAGAAGCTTGAATGCTTGCATAAACTGATCTTCAACCTCACCAAACACAATATCAATACAAAATATTTGCTGATGCAGGACTTCTACAACAACTGAGAAGCTAAACAGGGAACTTTGGAACTTGAAATGGATGCTGAATCGTTGGATTGACTAGGTGCTTCCGAGGGCCACGAAAGCTTCCATGGTTCATCCGTTGCCTTTTCTGCCATGGCCTGTGCAACTTTTTGACACCCTTTCTTTCTTGTAACCCATGAACACCTGCGGGATCCGAATGAGCCGATACCGATGGACCGGAAAGACCGAAAACAAGTAGCAGAATACTGAGGAAAGTGAACAAGGTCTTCAACTTCACCATAGTTGGTGGCAAGTTGAAGTTGCCTAGGCCGAGTGCTTGGATTTATAGGCAGAATTATGGGCTCTTTGCTTTTGTTAAAAGTCACACAGAAATCATTCAACTTCCCAGTTCCCATGCCATGTGTTGATGGTTGGACCTTTTATCGTGGTTTGGTTTCATTGGTGGGGTTGGTTGGTGTATGTGGTTGTCATGATTTTGTTAGGGGACTAAACTTAGTGCAATAATTAGGCTCTCAATAGATAAAGTTGGATTGTTCAACTATTGTGGCCTATGCTTGCATAGACTAGACTAGATGACCAAGGTCACAACTCACCCCGGATTATTAGCTAAGAGGTCTGCATTTCATGTTCGGAGAAAAAGAGAAGGCTGGGCTCTCCATCTGAAACCTAGGCCTGGCTCGAGGTTTCAACCTTACCGATGGTCAGTTAGCATAGAAGGACAATCAGATAACAAGGTGTTACTTTTGAATTTTAATATAGAGAGCCTAACAATCCTCTTTCACACAAAAACTTAGCTGGCATTGGGAAAAACTATGTAAAGCTATGCCATTGGTAAAATTTATGTAAAGCTATAGCGTACTTTGCAAACAGACCGATCAACTTTGTAGGGTGGACTTAGGATTGGGGTTCAACTTGGGGCGAAGAACCCGTTCTAGCCCTTAGAAATATAGTGTGGATATATTTTTACAGAGACCGTAATGAACGTGAGTATAAAATTTTGAGTCTGTCAAGAATATGGGCTGAACATGAGTAAATGTTATTAAAAGTCGACTTCAGCCCGCGATTCCGTGATAAAGTCGGTTTGTCCAACTTTTATATGATAGAAGTTATGCATGTATATATTTTAAGCGTACAAGATATAAGTATTTTTTTTGGTCTTTAAAATGCTACAGGCATATAGGTACGAAGACTTTTGAAAACATTTTTTTTTTGTTTTGTTTCTTATTATAGGCATAGAGTTCTTGAGATTATTGCACGACTCGCGTTTTTGTTTTCTTTTATTTTGTTGTAAAACATTGTTTTCATGCTTATATTTATGGGAAAATTGCAGAAACCACCCTCGTGGTTTGGGTCAGTTGCAAAAAGACCCCTGCAGTTTCAAAAGTTGCAAAAAGACACCTGAGGTTAAAAATGTGTTGCATCCGTCAAGAAACGTTACGGAATCAACGAATTGCCTAAACTACCCCTGTATATAACAACCTCATTTACATCTCTCCCACAAAAAGCCCTAATTTCTTCTCAAATCCTACCAAAACCTAACCCTAGCCGTCACCCTCATAAACCAAAGCTCACTCACCACCACCGCCTGTCTGCAACCACCCAGCCTCGTCACCTTCGGTGCTGGCAGCCCCATTACCGTGCACCTCCGGCGCCACCAACCACCACTTGCGCCGCCAACCCCATCAACAACCTACAGAACCGCCAGCTAGCCCCGTTACCGTGCACCTCCGGCGTCCCTTCACTGCCGGAACAAACTTGTGCCACCAGCCCACCAACCTCCACTTGTGCCGTTACCGTGCGCCGCCAACCCACCAACCTCCGTTTGCGCTAGTACCGTGCTCCGCCACCCCCATCAATCCCATCTTGCTCCATTGCCAAACCCACCATCGAGCCCAGACACTTGCACCACAGCCACCAGCCCCAATCACCCATCGGAATCCTAGTCATGTCCACCATTTAAATGAAAAAAACCCTAGATCTACAATTTGGAAGCCACAAATTGATTCACCAGAGCAATTGTAATTAATGAAAATGGAAATTGATGCAATCTGAAAATGAAAATGGAAATTGATTTAATTGTAATTAAAAGGGTGGGTCAAAGAGATCTATCCAAGGGCAAAAACGGGTTTCCAATGGGTATTTGGCAATGCTACTTGCCATCCAGGCGCGTTTACCCCAAATGTTGTTAAAAGAGACGGGTTTCTTGACGGATGCAACACATTTTTAACCTCAGGTGTCTTTTTGCAACTTTTGAAACTGCAGGGGTCTTTTTGCAATTGACTCAAACCACGAGGGTGGTTTCTACAATTTTCCCTATATTTAAATTGATTCTGAAACTTCAGTATACTTTTTTTTTGTTGGATGAAAGGTCCTTTGTATTCATATAAGCTCAAACAACATTTACAATCTAGTCTCCTTTTATGTACAGTTCTCATGGTAGAGTACATGCTAATGCTATGTACATCAATCTAACGAAACATTACTAGTGTCTAGTCTCCAAGCTTGAAATAGTGCCTTGTTCCTCTCAGTAGAGTAGGATTTCTTCCAGCTAGATGTTCTGTAACTCATCCATTGCTTTATAATCTGTAGACAGCCTTCCACTGTGGCTTGTTTATTTTCAAATATTCTAGTGTTCCTTTCCATCCACACCCCATAGGTGATCACAGCAACTAGTAGTTTACTTAATCTGGCTTGAAAGCTTTTTCCCCTACATTTGGTTGTTATATCCCTTAGAAGCTGATGCCATAAGATTAAAGGTATCTGCATCTTCATTTTACTGAAAGCTTCTCCCCATATTCTCTGTGCAAATGAACATTGTACAAATAAATGATCCTCTGCCTCAGAATGTTCCTGACACATTATACATTTATCCTCTTGAATAACATTCCAAGTCTTTAATTTGGCCTTGGTCCTTAGTCCCCCTATGCACGGTCGCCATAAAATCAATGCACATCTTGGTATATGTCCCTTAAACCAAACCAGTTTCCACCAGACAGTGTTAGTTTCTCTATGTCTTATCCCTTCCCAAGCTGTTCTGATACTAAAATCTCCATTAGGACTGAGTTTCCATATGATTTGATCTTGATGGTGAATATTAGGAGCACTTAAATTGGTTAACAAAGTGTTAACCATTTTTAGCTCCTCTGATCTGTCAGGTAGTTGTTTCCAAATACCATTTCTGAATAATGTCCTTCACCTTTGCATTAAGAGGTTGACCAGAGTCATATACTACTCTTTGTCCATAATGCTCAATTAGAGGGACTTCCAGGATCCATATGTCATACCAAAGCCATGTGAGCTCTCCATTCCCCACCTTATAGTACATATACTTACTGAACATATCTCTAATCTTCAGAATTTTCCCCCATGTCCATGATAGGCATACAAGTGGTTTAAAGGTCCATATGTGCTTATTCTTTATTATGAAAATGTGGCACCATTTCACCCAAAGTGAATCTTTCTTATGAGCTAGATCCCATAAGTTCTTACAAATAGCAGCTTTATTTCAATCTTCCACTCTCTTGATACCTAGACCTCCTTCTTGTTTAGGTAGACAGAGGTCCTTCCATGCAACCTTAGCCCCTGTACACTTGATGTCTTTCCCATGCCAGAGAAAAGCTCTTAGCTTCCCTTCTATGTGTGCAATGATTTTCTTAGGAAGGATGAAGAGTGAACACCAGTAAACATATACATACTACACATGACAGAGATGGTCAATTGCAGTCTCCCAGCATATGATAATGATTTAGTAGACCAGCATGAGATTCTTTTAGTCAGCTTCTCCACTAGAATCTTACAATCCTTGTACTGTAGTTTGGTGGAGATTAGGGGTACTCCAAGGTAAGTAACTGGCAAGTTCCCCCTAGGAATCCCAATCATATTTGCCAACCTTTCTGCAGTTGCATTGTCCATTCCAACCACACATATTGAGCTTTTAGTAAGGTTAGGAGACAGTCTTGATAGTTGTTCAAATTCAACCAAAGCTTGCTTAATAAGCCTGATAGTGTTTTGTTCAGCCTTAGTAAGGAGGAATAGGTCATCTGCAAAGCTCCGATGATGTATCTTTAATGCCTTACATTTAGGATGGTACTCAAATTCCATGTTCTGTGCACATGTATTCATGAGTTCTGAGAACACTTCCATGACCAGCAAGAAAAGGTAAGGAGATATGGGGTCTCCTTGCCTTAACCCTTTTGCACTACCAAAAAAACCCTCCATGTTTCTATTAAGGCTAATGGAAAATCTTGCAGTACAAACACATTGCATAATCCACTCAATGAACTTGGGAGGAAATCTCATCACTTCCATTACCATCCTTAAAAAGTCCCAGCCCACTGAGTCATAAGCTTTTTGCAAGTCTACCTTAATTACACATCTAGGTGTACCTCCTTCCTTGTGGTAGTTCTTAACTAGCTCTTGCATTAGGAGAATGTTGTCTGCAATGGACCTTTTGGCAACAAATGCAGACTGGTTCATACTTATCAGCTGAGGAAGAACCCTTTTAATTCTGGCACATAAGATTTTGGATACACATTTGTATATCACATTGTAGCAGGCTATAGGCCTGAAATCTTTCATAGTATTTGGGCATGGCATTTTAGGTGCCAATGTCAAAGTAGTATTATTAAAGAATTTTATGCACTTGCTCTTGTGGAACATCTCCTGCACAGCATCTATCACTTCTTTCCCAACTATAGCCCAGTTCTTTTGATAGAACTCAGCAGTAAAGCCATCTGGCCCATGGGATTTATTACCTTTAAATGAAAACATTGCAACATTAATCTCATGTTCACAGATAGTGGCTATGAGCATACCTTGATCTTCCTCTGATACATGTTTGGAGATTATGTTGAGTAATCTTTTCTTCATTATACTAATTAGAGGATTTGAATAATAATTGATATGCTTGAAAATTAAGTAAACAAAAACTCAAGACTAATTAAGTAAAACAAACTAATTATGTGGACAATCCGTAGCCAACCCCTGTTCAGTTCGTGCCTACCAGAATTTCACGGGGTAGACATGGACAAATATTATTTGGCTCGTTGATTGGTTGGACTAAGCATGAGCACAAGTTTTTGAGAGTGGGCTGGGCATAGTTCGACCCTTGAGCCCATTTAGCCCGCTCAAGTTGCAGCCCTGGTCAGGAGGTTTGTTGTTAACATGATCAAGGAGTTTGCTGACTGGAGTGGAGCGAGGCATAAGCGGTGTCAATTCGAAAGTCCCCGTTGTGAATTGCTGGAATAAAAGAAGCCCTACCATCATTCACAGATTAAGCGACACCTAGATAATAAAGCACAAAGAGAAAAAGGAAATCATGCACCTATAAATTTGGTAGAAATATTGTGAGAAGAGATCACCACTTCGGGTTGAAGACTACACTGAGTCGCAAATCAATCTGGAAGAAGAGGATGCAGCTAAGGAGCAGTGAAGAATCCATCGGGATTATGAAGAAAAGGCAGATAAGAAGGCGCTGAGGGCAAATTAGTCACTTGTGGCTAAAATACTTTAATGCCCGATCATTGAGTGTGTTCAGGATAAGTGACAAGTCAGACACAAGCGACTTAAAATACTCGCCTTTAATTAACCTACCACTTATCATCTTAAGTGGTAGAAAAGTGTGTTATCAAACGCACTTCATTCACAATCATTAAATTTTTTTAACTTTAAGGGTGTGTTTGGATATAGGATTTGAACTGTGGATTTGACTTTGATAGGGTATTTGTAAATCACTTGGACAAAATCTTTTGTTTGGATAGTTTAAAAGAGAATTTTCAAAATTTCGGAGTGATTTGAACTGTGGATTTGGGGTCTCCAAATCCACAGAACAAATCACTAGTCTAGACTAGTTATTTACAAATTCATTCTCATCTGAGATTCACAAATCCAGGATACTTCATCACCCTATTTTTTAGGAATCCTGCCTCCCACTATTTTAACAAAATTCTACGTCTTTCTTTCTCTACGGCTTCTCTCCCTTCGTCAGAGGTTTCTGCCATCAGCAAACACAGGTACGCAATCTCGTTTCATCTTTTGATTCAATTTAGTCCACTTTTTTTTTCCTTTTAATCGTGATTAGTGGTGACTATGCAAATTGGGGTTTATGTACAATCGGCAAATTGAGTTTTAATGGGTATTGTTCGGTAATTGAAAGTATTGAAGGATGGAGGCTGTTCCCACAGCCCTTGCGTTTTTTTTTTCTTCCTTTTTATCGTGATTAGGCTGTTTGACAGCCGGTGGATAGAGGGGCTGTTTGACGATGCGGCAGAGGAAGACGCCGGTGGATAGAGGGGCTGCTGGAGTTGACGGCGGTGCTGGAGAGTGAGGTCGATGAGGTTGACGATGCGGCTGAGGAAGAAGCCGGTGGATTGAGGGGCTGCTGGAGTTGACGGCGGTGCCGGAGAGTGACGTCGATGAGGCTGAAGAAGACGCCGGTGGATAGAGGGGCTGCTAGAGTTGACGGCAGTGCCAAGGGAGCTTGTGCAATGGTGGTGCGGCTAATGTACCCTGGCCGATTTCCTACCAATTTCCCCTCTTAATTTCCTACCAATTTCCCCACCTGCAAAAGACCTGTCAGAAGTTCCCAAACCCTTCCACCCTCAACAAGTGCCTCCACCACCTCACGCGCCATCACTGCGGCCACCTCTCGCTCAAACTCCTCCTCCACTTCATCTCCAAAGGGTACACTCCGCATCCCTCCTCTTGCAACTCAGTCATCTCAATTTTATGCAAACTGGGTCACCTTGATTCCGCCCAAAATTTTATTAACTCAATGCCTTCTTTCGGATATGTGCCGGACATTTTTAGTTACAACTCTTTGATTGATGGGTACTGTCGTTCACGTGATATTACGGCGCCTGTTCGATATTTAGTCAAATTTGCGCAATGGGGGTGCGGCTAATGTTATACGCCAAATGTCGTGACATATAGTACTTTGATTGATATGTTATGTAAGATGGGTAATTTGGATGAGGGGTTTGGAGTGGTTAGAGATATGAGAAGAGGTGGAATATTGCCGAATTTGGTTGTTTTTAGCTCGTTGATTTATGGTTGTTGTAAGGTTGGTAAGATGGATGTTGCGTATGGATTGTATAATGAAATGTGCGAATCTAGTACATCGCCGAATGTGATTACTTACGCGGTGTTAATAGATGGTTTTTGTAAACAAGGGATGTTGGAAAGGGCTGAGTGTTTGTTTGCTAAGATGTGTAAGGACGAGGTTTTACCCAATTCTGTTGTCTACACTTCAATGATAGATGGTCATTTTAAGAAAGGAAGCATGGAGAATGCTTTTAAGTATTTAAGCAGGATGCATGATCAGGGAATCAGACTTGATATAGCTGCATATGGGACTATTCTATCAGGCCTCTGTAACAGAGGCAGGTTAGACAGTGCAATCGAGATTAAAGAAGATATGGTGAGGAATGGATTAACACTTGATCAATTTATCTTCAACACGCTTATGAATGCACATTTCAAGAATGGAAATTTGAAAGCAGCATTGAACGAGTTATTAAATAGAGGTTTTGAGCCTGATGTTGTAACTCTTACAGCCTTAATGGATGGACTCTGCAAGCAAGGGCATCTATCTGGAAGTGTATGCCCGATTATGGCTTCTACCTGTCCTGGGATTTTTTTGCAACTTTGACGTTTGCAACTTTGTGCATTGTTGCATACCGTAATTACATTCTTTAAACTTTGTAATTTATGTAGATGATTAATATCGAATATTTTTATTGTTGTTATTTAGGTTTTCTACAATAATCGTAATCAATCACGAGTGATATGAATAATGCATTGCGAAACTTACGAAGAAGGCGTGAAAATGAAGAGGAAGAAAGTCAGAAGAAACTAAAAATTATTGTAGGCGCAATAGTGACAACCGTGACTTCTGTGATAGTGTGGTACAATAACAAATTCTTGGTCAAAGAACCACGAGTTGATTGGGATAATGCAAGAACGAGCTATTTGAAGCGTTTATACGACGGACGAGAAGCTGATTGCATAGAACAACTACGAGTTAGCAAGCATGCGTTCTTTAAACTTTGTAATGTCTTGCGTGAGAAAGGAGACCTGGTGCCAACAAGAAATGTTCCGATTGAAGAAGCCGTAGCAATGTTTCTACATATTTTGGCCCATAATTTGAAATATAGGTTAATCAAATTTACGTACTTTCGATCTGCCGAAACAGTTAGCAGGCAATTTAACAGAGTCCTGCGTGCCGTGATGAAAGTTAGTACAGAGTACTTAAGATTGCAAGATTCAGTCCTAGATCAAGCTGATGCAAGGAAATGGAGATGGTTTGAGGTACTTTTTATAAAAAGGAAACAACCGCATTCTTTTATTGGGTTTTTTTAGAGAATATATTATATATGTTTCTTGGGAGTGAAATATGCTTATTGTTTTTTATTTATAGAATTCTCTGGGAGCACTAGATGGAACACATATTCCAGTAACTGTCTCCGCAGAAGTACGACCTAGATACCGAAATAGAAAGGGTGGTATAAGTACAAACGTGCTAGGAGTGTGTGCCCCTGACTTGAAAATCATATACGTACTACCAGGTTGGGAAGGTTCTGCTTCTGATTCGCGAGTTTTAAAGGACTCTTTGCGTAGGCGCAATCGCTTTCGTATTCCTAACGGTACTTCTTTTAATTTGATTTGACTAAAGCTTTAAGAATTTTTCCCCCTACTATTTTTTATGATTATTCTTCGTGATGTCGATAAGTACTATCTTGTGGATGCGGGATATACTAATGGACCAGGTTTCTTAGCTCCATATCGGGGAACTCGATACCATCTTAACGAATGGGTTGGAAATAATCCAGAAAATTATAAAGAGTTGTTTAATCTCCGACACTCAGTTGCAAGAAATGTCATTGAAAGGACTTTTGGGTTGTTAAAAAAACGGTGGGCTATACTACGGACAGCTTCATTCTTTGACATAAAGACACAAGTGAGGATTATCAATGCTTGTTGTGTACTCCATAACTTCATCCGCGCTGAGCAACTCAGCGATCCGATATTAGGGCAGCAAGAAGTCGTGTTTTTAGCAGAAGTAGATCGTGACATTGCTCAGACTTTGCCAGAAGAGGATCGGCACGATGCAGACATGGTTACATCTGTGCAAGTGACAGAGCAATGGACTACGTTTAGAGATACATTGGCAATGAATATGTTTGAGGATTATCAAGCACGAAGAGGCCTTGTAATTTAATAGTAGGATATATTCTAGTGTATTGATGATTTATTCGATCCTTTTAGAACTGAACGTTTTACTTTGGAAGCATGTAGAGTGATGATTCTATTTCATTAATTGTGACGATTTTGGTGTATGGTATGTTTCAACTTAATAATAATTGGTCAAGTTTAATATGTTGTGTCTTTTTATATAACGTTAATTGATATTTTTGCTAGATATTTGATATAATGGAAGCGAAGGAACAGGTACTATCGAAGAAAAAAAAAGAAAATCAATCGACAATGACTGTGATGACGACAAATATGTGCGCTGGAACTTGGATATGGATCGTGCACTGGCTGACATATTCAGGGATGCAAATAATATGGGCCACAAATCTGATGCTGGGTGGAAGCCGATTGCGTATACCACAGCATCTGCTAAACTAAGTGCTCACATGAAGAAAGATATCAGTGTAAGCAACGTGAAAAATCGTATTAAGATTTGGAGGAAAACGTACTCGATAGTGAGTGCCATCCTTGCGCAAAGTGGTTTTAATTGGGATGACGGAAACAAAATGATCTCAGTTGATGACGATAATGCATGGAATGCATATGCTGCGGTATATTTTGCTTGCATTTCTATATATAATCTATTAGTTTATGTCAACTCGAGTATTTAACTTCTATTTTGTATTTCATAGTCACATGACGAAGCAAGACCATATAGGTATAAGGTGATACCGAACTGGGATGACTTGGTAGAATTATGTGCAAAAGATAGTGCAACTGGAGAAGGTGCTGAAACTGCTATAGATGCAGATGAGCTGATGAGTCCTATTGCAGATCTTTATGATACTGATTGGTATTCTGGAACTCAAGGCTTAGATGATTTTCCTCCGGTACCTGACAATCCTCTTCCAGGTACAAAAGAAACTCAAAAGAGAAAGGTACCCTCCTCTACACCAACTAACGTGCCTTCCAAAAGAAAAACAGTGAGTAAAGATGTTCTTGCTTCTTCGGTTGCTAAAATGGCATCATCTCTTGAAGATTTCATGCGTGCAACAACGCAAAAATTGGAAGCTAATGAGGTCTGTGAGGAGGTGATGGCAATACCGGATCTTGAGGAAAACCAACAATTTAGAGCTATTGCCTGGTTTATGGAGAATGAAAAGCAGTTTCGCGTGTTGAAGACACTGTCCACTGAAAAGAAAAAGAATTGGGTGCTTATGTTTATTCCACCGGCGTAGAATTTTAGTTAGACGCAGAAACTTCATTTATTTGCATTCGTTTTTTTTGTTGTTTTGTTTGGATAATGATATTTTATTTCCTTCTTAGCGTACCCTGACTTTTGTCACGATTTATGTTCTTGATTCATAATAGAAGTTTAGATTATCTAACTATTGATTTGTGTATTTTTGGTTATATGGAATAAGCTAGTTTATAGATGTAATTTCAGAGAGGTCTTGAATCCTTTGGTACTAATCCAAACAAAGAATTTGTAAATACTCAGTTAGAATACACTGTGTAGTAAAAAATATCCAAATAAGATATTTCAAAATGATGGAATTTGTAAATCAAGGGATTTCAAAATGAGGGTATTTAGAAATGTCCAGTATTTCAAAATCCCATATCCAAACACACCCTAAGTGCAGAACCAAATTCACAAACTCACCTTTAATTAATTTTTCCTGGTTATACAACTCTGCAGGATAATTATTTGGGGCCAAAGTTGTATAAAGCTACATATTGAACTCAAAAAATCAAATTTAGCACGACGAGAAATGAATTAATCCAAAATTTAGGGGTCAGGTGCCTCTGCCCATCTTTGTTCTTAAGGCTCTTGGTTTGATTTTTATCTTTTAAGCTAAAATAATGAAGCAAAGCAAATTACTTCTAGCTTTTCTTTTGTTACTACTTAAGCATGCTTAACTTTATTCATTTGCACCTACAGTTGGAGCCGTTATATTTACTTTTAATTACTAGATCCCACAAACTCTCCGTTAACGGTATAACTATAACAACTATACTTGCATTTTTGTAACATTGATATCAATGATCTAACTTTCTTAAATAAAGAATGCTTTATCCATAAAAATCGCTATAGAAAATTCCAACACAATTTATTGAACTTTTTTTATTTCTAAAATCTGCCCATCATTTTCATTGTAATCACATAAAAGGCCCAAGAGTAGAGTTTTCTCGCACTTTCTTCCTTTCTTCGAGCGGACGAAAAGACAAAACCGAAGAGAGAGTATAAGACTCGTACACTACCCCTTCGCTTCCTCTCTCTACAAAACTCATCTCTCTCTCTCTCTCTCTCCCTCTCTCCACCGTCGCCGAACCGGGTTCACGGTGCTGCCGGGAGTCAGTCGGCCGGTCATGGCGGCGCTACAGTACCTCGATTCGTTGCGCAATTCGCACCCGGAGCTGTCCGATTGGTACAACACGCTGGCAGATCTGTACCAGCGCAAGCTCTGGCACCAGCTCACCCTCAAGCTCGAGCAGTTCGTCGCCCTCGCCGTCTTTCAGGTACTCCTCTTCTTCACAATCTAGGGTTTTAGTCTACTGTAATGCCAGTACATCAGCAGCTTGTCGTCGTGTTTCCGCTTAATTTTGGGCTTTTTGTGCGATTTGGCTGTTCGCGGCTCGGATTAGGGTTTTGGATGGGTTCGGAGGAATTGGAGCCTTTTCTGAGAGTAGGAACATTGCTGTTGTGGACTGATGTGAGGCAGTTGTGAGAAAAACGTGTTGAATCTGAATCTTGTGTGCTTTGTTGTGATGCTCTTACATAGATGGAAAACACGATTGAATTCGAACTAACGAGAATCTTGTACTTGAGATAATTGTGGTAAATTTTAGGGCTTCTGAGTAATTTGGCTGTATGCGCCTTGGATTAGGGTTTAAAGATCTGTCTAGAGTTTCGCGGCGGTTTCTGTTGGAAATTTGGGGTTTTGTGTGTAGGACATTGCTGGAGTGGACAAAAAGTCAGATGAAGGTTGAATATTTTTTAATTAATTGTAATGTTTTATAGATGGGAACTATGATTTAACTAGGGAAATTTCCGTACTCAAGTGAAGATTTCCTTATACGAGACTTGTTTGTAGTAACAGGGGGAAGCAAAATTAAGTGTAGAGAGTCACGTAAGTTTTTGAAGTAAAATACAACAACAGTAGTAGGAACAACTGCTGGAGGTCTTTTTACCTTTGGTATTCAAGCCCTTTGTGCCCGAGTGCATTTGGGGAAATTTCTAGGGGTCATGGAGTTTATCCTTCTTTCGCTTGTGTTAGATGGTATTGGGTATAGGCTTATGCCCTTTTAGTCCTTTTTTGTCAAACTTGGTGATTTGGGAAAACTTAGGAACATACTGGCATTGGAAAGAAATTCATAGATCTCGCCCCTTTTTTTGTTTTGATAAGTAAAAATTTTGTTAGAAGAACAAAGGCCGGGGTGCACTGGCTCAATCAGATAAAGGGAGCAAAGAGCGAGATGGTCCAGAAAAAAAAGAAAAGGCTGTGTCTCCGCAGCAGAAAAAGCTCTCAAATTCCTTTCTGTCCATGAACCACATAAGATACGAAGGCAATAACCTCCACGACCCCTTATGAACTACTTGCCCTACTCCAACTCAAAATCAAATATTTAAACGATCTCGGCATCAGCCATGTCATACGGAAAGTAGCAAAAACAAACACCAGAAACTTCTAACCATCTGACAATTAAAAAGCAGATAATTAACTGATTCTCTATCCTTCTTACCCATACAACTAATGATAATCTTGTGCCGCTGCCTGAGGTTATCAGCTGTTAACATAGCACAATGAACAGCCGACTACCAAAAGGGTGATCCTAGGAGGGGCATGAGCATGCCAAATGCCTCGCCAAGGAAGACAAGCCCTAACCTCTCCCTCACCACCAGAATAAAAGGACCAAACAGAAAAGACACCATACCTAGCTGGCCTCCACTCCGACCGGAGCGTTTCACCAGGTTGAGTACCCTCACATGCATTAGCTAGTACATCCAAGAATCGACGCACCGCTTCAAGTTCCTTGCAATGGAAGTCCCTTTAGATTTGAGTTCTAGACCCTTTTCCCATCTGAAAAAGTCAAATGGTTGGAAGCAGTAGCCTCCTTATTCACGGTCAACTGAACAACTATGGCAAAGGAACACTCAATGACTCCATCTGGCACCAACAACCCAGCAAATCTCATTTTGCAATTAAATTCGCTGACGGCCTTATTCTGATAAATCACATAAGGGTATATTGGACAGGTTGAAACAATGTTCTCTGTACTATCCATGTGGTTAAATAGGTCCCTCTGTTGAAGCCCAGTGAGGTATGTGGCCTGGCAGGTAGAACATTAAATCCTTCTCTCTCTCTCTCTCTCTCTCAATATGTTCTGTTTTTGGTGTGGGAGAGTAGCTGTAAGGGCTTTATGCTACTTCAAATGTAATGAAGTAAAATTTTAAGTGATGGAACTAAATATATCTTGTCATACTACAGCATTATGTTGTGGTTGTTATGTACAATATTTTTTAGCTTGATGTAGTTTAATGTACAAATGGTTCAAAATGAAGTAGATGTCCTGTCTTCTACAATGTGAGTCTTTCTATCCTCAGAAGCTTTAAAAGTGAATACCTGATCTCTTAGTTGGGTTTAAGGAATTGAAACTTTCGGCCCAGGGCTTCTCAAGATCTTGGTTGTTATAACATGCATTGCACCCAAAAGGACCAATAACATCAATTTGTGTAATCGTTTCCTGTTTATAGATATTTAATGCCGTTTTTCTATTGTTTGATTGCAGGCCGGCGATGCTTTGATTCAGCTATATCATAATTTCATCACTGATTTCGAGACTAAGATCAATCTCCTCAAGCTTGCGCATTTCGCTGTCATAGTTTCTCGGCAGTATTCAGAGAAAGAAGCTGCTATTAGTTATCTTGAAGGGGTAATTGAAAAGCTTCGAGCAAGTAAAGAGATGCGCATAGAGGAGCCAATCCTATATATTAAGATGCAGATAGCCATATTCAACCTTGAGAAAGGCAACCAAAAGGAGTGTAAGAAACTTCTAGAAGATGGGAAGAGCACAATTGATAGCATGACTGACATTGATCCTTCGGTGTATGCGAGCTATTATTGGGTTTCATCTCAGTACCATAAATCTCGCCAGGAATTTGCTGAATTTTACAAAAGTGCCCTTCTTTATCTGGCATACACCTCAGTGGAGTCCCTATCAGATTCATTTAAGCTGGTAAGCGCTTATTCTTGTGCTTGTATGTTTTGTTGTTATTTAAGATAAACTCGTAGGACTTTTGTAATTATTTTATATCGTGTCACTGAGATACGGTTATGTTGGAGTATAAGATTTTTCTATTTGGTTGTGATTGATATTTGAAATGAAGCATCTACTGATTCCTCCCCAAGTAGTTGAAAGTTTCCTCTTTTATTGTTTAACAGTTCCAGCTTAAGCACTATATCACATGAATACATCAGGCATTTGGTCAAAATTTGGAATAGAGGACACTATATGTTTTATTTATATTTAGTTACGTGAGTAGCTTCGCAAACGAAAGTTGTAAGGGTCTTTAGCTATCTAACTCTTGATTTTGCCCCTGAAGAAAAATGGAGGGATGACTACTATGAAGCTTTCTAGTGTTCTGCATGCGATTATGAACTATTTATCACTTTTCCTTCATCATCCTTAGGATCTGGCTTTCGATCTATCCCTCTCTGCATTGTTGGGCGAAAACATCTACAACTTTGGAGAACTGCTTGCACATCCAATTGTAAGTTCACTGTCACCAAATTACTTTTTTGCCCCGCAGTTTTCTGTGACACACAGTTCTGCCTGTCTGTTATACGCTTATGTTTGAGAAGTACGGAACTGTTTAAAGAAGTTCTTACATGCCTGCTGTCTTTATGTGGACTTGATTCCATTATCTTTAACAAAGGGTTCACCTCTTGTGGTTTTAACTTCTTCTATCTGTCTTGACTAGGGTTTGCTCTAAGCTGAGTATTTTTCATTTTTGGGTCTTTAATGCACAGTCAGTTGGTTTTAGGTCTTCAAAATTGTACTTTTAAGTACGTTTGGTTCTTATAGGTGGAAAATGATTAAGGCAACCTTTGAACATGAAGTAGGTAGACAAAGATAAGTTACACTTTCTAAGTACTTTTCAAACTGAAGTGCTATTGTTAACTGCCACAGGGAATTAATTGCCTGGTGTAGTAAGAGAACGAGTGGTAAAAAGTGGAGGGGGGTAGAAGCAGATTCCTTAACTTTTGAAGGCTGTATGGAATCAAGTTTTGGCGTTGCTTTTCCTTTGACCGGCTTGCACATACAAAAGGAGCAGATGATCCACTTCTTTTCAGATGGCCCTAAGTTAGGTCATCACCCATGGTACCTAAACGAGGCCATCGTGATTACAAAAGGATAGATTGCTTTTCACATGGTGCGCAGCTTTACAACATACACCTACTTTGGTCTACCTATAGAAGGGATTCTTGCATTTGCAATGGTTGCCCTATGTGCCTAGCAGCTGCATAGACTTCTAACCATCAAATCAGTCTCTTCATAAGTCTTTTCTTAAAAAATGGAGGACTGCTTTATTGCCTGGTGGTGATAGGCGGAGTTTGGAAGGGCTGTGTAGGCCCATTTGGGATGTGAAGCAGGTTTTCTTGAGATCTCTTTGTTCTTGGGCGTCGGACGCTAGGAATGGCTCATTCTGCTCTTTGTTAAACCTTTTAGATGCTTTTGGAGGCTGACCACTTGGATATAATATATGATCTGAGTTACTGACAAGATGTGTGCGTGCGTAGAAAAGAACCAATATTCAGTCATCTAAAGTTACGGACATCATTAAATGCTCTTCAACCTATACAGTGAAGACACATCCCCGAATGGACTAGGCGTAGTGTCTTATTATTCTTAGTTTTTTCTCCCCAACAATGCGAATCGTTTGGGCAATACCTAATGGATCCCAAATATTGAGGCGTGCAACAGCAAGAATATGCTGTACCAACCATGGAAAGGGACGTATTTGGTTAGACGAAGGCAGTGGAATGTTTGGAACTGTCATGGGCACCCCTGGCATGGCTCTTGAAAATTGAAGTTTACTAGTTTGAACTACTGTAGCATATAAGCCGAAGGCTTAAAGTTTGAAGCTCTACAGACGACTTGGCTAATGCAAGGAAAGATGGAATAAAGTTTGGACTATTATCCAAGTCGGCAAAATTTTGAAGCTTTAGAATGTGGTGAAGTTTTGAAGCTTGAAGAATGTAGTGAATACTGCTGCCTCTCACTTGTCTTAAAGGTGGAACGGTGAAGAGAATTAAGAAACCTTTTATTGGTCAGACTGACGCTTAATGCAATAAGAATATAACTTTGAACTAAGAGTGAGGCTCAGTTGATGATGCGGCGACAAATAGCTAAGAGGAATCATGTTTGACTCTCATACATGCACTGCACATATGAGAGTCAACAGACTTCTGTTGTATTTCATTGGAAATACAACTTTGATAGATTTGGTGTCTGGAATACAAGGATTTTGTTTCCTCAATCGAGCACTAGGTCATCAAATTTTCCCCTTATAGGTGCCGCTCTGCGCTCTAGCACGCGAACTGGTGCCTGCAAATATCTCGTTCGACCTATGGGACATTCTCCTGGTCGCTGCAATTGTGATGCATACAAAATTTTCAGCTGCTATAGTTTAGCTTAAAAAAAATGTGATTCTTTTGATATTTGAGATGGTGACTACGTTTTAACCATCAAATGCCTTTATTGTGTTACTGTTCCCAAGATATATGATTTCTATTAGTATGGATGGCTCAAGTAATTATGTGGTCTGATGGTATCATCATTAATGGTCAAATTTCATAGTTAAGGTTCCGATATGACTCCTTGTCTTCTTTAAGAATGGTTCTGTCCACATAACTAGCTAGAAGCTTATAACTGTTGTGGCTATAACTTTGTTCCTTGCCAGTTTCCAGTAACTTCTATCAACTATATGCCACATCTATAGTATCATGTCTTTAAACTTGTACAGATTAAGAGTCTTCTAGGGACGAAAGTTGAGTGGCTTTACTACATTCTTGATGCATTCAACTCTGGTGACTTGGTCCGCTATCAAGAATTGTGCCGTGTTCATAGAGCGGCTCTGAGTGCTCAACCAGCATTAGTAGAGAATGAGAAAAAGCTTCTGGAAAAGATTAACATTTTGTGCTTGATGGAAATCATTTTCAGGTCTGTGTGCGCTAAACAATTGCACTTTTCGTTGGACTTTTAGTTATTAATTGACTTTAAATGTCTTATATGAATTGAATTGGAATTTGTTCCTTTCAGTCGACCATCAGAAGACAGAACCATTCCCTTAAGTGTCATTGCAGAGCGCACAAAACTTACTGTTGAGGATGTGGAGCATCTTCTGATGAAGAGCCTATCAGTAAGTACATGCATTATATCTGTATTCAAATGATAACGTATAATATCTGTAACCCCTACTGCCTCTGTCAAGACATGTATTTTCCTCTGGTACAGTGTCATTTTGAAGTAATAACAGTGCTACCTAACCCAGGCTTTCTGAGAGTGCTCACCCGTAAACAAAATCTGTCTGATTTCAATGGTTAAGCTCAGTAATTTGGATAACTTTGTTCTTCTCTTTGTTTCTAGTGCTTCCCTTGGAAATGACAGCCATTGTTTGTAAGTCCATGATTTTGAATTACCACGTTGGCTTGATACGGTAGTTTTTTTCTTCAACTTTGGAGTTTCACTTATGATGAATGCTTCTATGATGTTAAGTCGTTATATCAGTATTACTTATTGTAGTTTACCATGTTTTTTTGCCTTATCACATTTAGCGTTGATTGCGGTTTGAGGCTGAATACCAAACCGAACCGACCACAATATGTTTGGAGAAAGAAAGGAAAAAAAAAAAAAAAATCCATCATTGAACTGTTCAGTTCCAGCGGTTCGGACCAATCAAATAGTTTGGTTTGGACGGTGGGCTTGTAGTAAATTTTGGACCTTTTTGTGCCTATCCATTGACTAAATGCATTTCTGTACATAACCACAAGTGTTTTGGAGCTTACCTATTGAAATTAGGGTAGAGTTTACTTACATTTTTTTTTTTGATGCAAGTTTACTTACATATGTTGTGGTTAAATCCCAAGTATGGTGAAAACTAAATAATAACAAGGATTAGATAAAAAATTATATACTTTAATTGGAAATGTATAGGTTTGGAAATTAGGGTAGAGTTTACTTACATTTGTTGTGGTTAAATCCCAAGTATGGTTAATTGCAAGGATGAGATTAAAATTTATATATTTTAACTGGAAATGTATTGGTTTGGTTCGGTTTAGAATGGTTTCAAATCAACCAAACCGAACCAACCGAACCGAACGTTGGGTTTGGAAAAAAATAAAATAAGAAGTAAACCAATTTTTTTTAAGTCGGTTAAGATTGGCCGGTTGGATGGGCTTGGTCAGTTTAAATGCTTACTCCTAATCACATTCATTCTTTTTAGTTTGTAATGTTACCTGCTTGGTTATGTACATGTTATTACATTCTATTCATTCTTCAGAGGTGCTAAAGCAAACATTCCTTACGGGATTTGCAGGTTCATCTTATCGAGGGGATTATTGATCAAGTTGAGGGGACAGTTCATGTTTCGTGGGTTCAACCAAGAGTGCTGGGGATTCCGCAGATCAAATCTTTGCGCGATCGGCTGGACAGTTGGATGGACAAAGTACACACTGCTCTGTTATCTGTCGAGGCAGAAACACCTGATTTAGTTGCGTCGTAATTTTTTTATCTTTACTTCTGAGTTCCATGTTCTCTGTAACAATCTCGTTAATGCCCAAAAGAGCTAGTAGCCGCAGCAATGGAAGGACATATTATAGTTGCTTGGCCCAGCTTTGTAAGCTTCCTTTCCAATTCGGTCATTTTTCCTGTTATTTTCTGAAAGGAGCTGCCTTTTGCCTGTAGTTTTCACTCTGATTTACGGTGGCATGCTTAGGGACATGACGAGTCAATTTTAAGCGGTTGTTTTACACTTGAAACATTTATTGGACCATTACTGGCACTTTTTTGTGATCCGCCGTCTGGTGGAGGAATCATTTTACTTTTACTATCTTGTTATTACTGGTAACTCCGTAATTCCCTTTCTTTGGTAATGCTTGTGGCTCTTGGCTACGGTGTGCGAGTTTCACGTCCCCTTGCATCTTTTCCTGCAACTCTCGACTCTGAGCTTGGCTTAATTGACAGGATTAACCATTAGAACTCTCGCTTCCGAATTTAGATCGGACAATTGGATCATCTAGTGGCAATCATAACCCAAATCTGTTTTCCTCTCAGAATTGGTTCATTTAAAAGTCACCCAAAATCATCCGTTTACGTAATTGGAAAAATGGGTTGTCTACATTGCAACTCACGAGTCCCCTGGCTTGCATGAATCATAAATGGATATCCATTTACCCCTTAAACTCATTTTGACTTTCTTTTTACTCTAATCTGTCCCTTCCTCCGAAAACTAACATGACCTCATTTAGCCGTCACTGCATTTCCATCACTACCGGCCCGTCGTCATCTCCACCCTTCGACGACGACGGACAAACTGCGATCATTGTCACTCGCTCTCCACTGTCACTGCTGCCACTCTCTTACCAGATGCCATCGTTGCCGCTTGTCTACGTTTATCTGCCTCAGCTGCTCCATAACCACCGTTGTCCCATGTACATCCTTGTCTAACATTGTCGCCATCTCAATGCACCAATTACGGACAATCCAACACCCTCCGCCATTGCCACCGCCCCTGCTCCTGTGTATATTTGGATTCAAATTCAGGAATTGGGTTTTCTTTTTCTTGGCAAGTATGAGTTTTTAGCCCTTTCCCAATGTCGCCATTGTCATTCCTTGGGTGTTAATATTTTTGCTCAAGTACTTTATGGAGAAATTCACAGTAGTTGCATATATTGTGTGCAGTTATATTTCCGGGGTTAGAAAAGGACTAAGAAACGTCAGAACGTGTTTGTTGTTTTAGGTGCTAATGCAGTCAGGGAGGTTGTAGGTGAAGGGTTTTTTTAATTTGAGGGACAATTTGGAGGGCAAAAGTAAGATTGGCGGAAGTTGCATTGGTGGGTGGGAGTTTGCTAAGTTTTTCATTATGTACATGCAGAAAAATTATTAAAAATTTTGAAGTCATAAAGTGAAAGAGTCAGGTCAGAAATTGAGTCGCTTCATAAATTGAATTGTGTCGTGTCAAAGTTGAGATACTTGGTTAAACAAATTGCTTTAATTATTGATCTTGTTAACCTGTTAATAAATGGTTTTAAATGGGTTAGCCACTTGTTTGACCCAAACCAAACCCACCCACCCATTTTTCTAGGCCATACTAGGATCATATGTGACAACTGATTCAAAAGTCTATTTTGAGGATGTTCTGTGTGCTCTTTAGAGTGTAGAACAAAAATAGTCACTAAAACCAAATATATAATCCCCACAATAAATGGTCACAATCTGACCAAAAAATTGATCCGTTTGATCCAATAATGTGATCAAAGAGATACTGGGTGATCCATATGCGCCCAACAACACTCGAGTGTGATCACATCTTGTACGGCAAGATTGTGGTCCTTTGCCTTGCACGCGATCGCATCTTCTAAGCATCATTGCGGCTCTCTTGGGCCTTTTGAGTTGAGTGATTGATAGGTCAATAAAGACAAATACTTACGAGTCAACGGACAAAGTAGCTCCCTCTTGTTCACGCTTCTTTTTTTTTTTTTTCTATTTGAATAATATTGTGGGCTTGTTCGTTTGAATTTCTCATTTTTCTATTTTTATTGTTTATTTTCATACTATATATATTCGTTTTCAAAGCAAAAACACAGTCTTATTCGTTTATACTTTTCAAAAAAGGACTCAATGTTAATTTTCTTATGTAATCTTATTGGTTTTTATATCCATTTTCAAATGGGATATGCTTTCGTTTACTTGGCTTTTCACAAATGTTTTCTTGTCTTTCCCTTAAACATGATTTCTGTTGATATGGATATTTACCATAATGCCCCCTAAAACCCCAAAAAGTTCTAACAGTTACCCTAATAGGTCTAACTCGTCAGGTTCAATGTCGATCAGAGAATTTGGACTGCCCCTTTTCTGCTAGGATAAATCTATACCTTCCATTTATCACCGTCTCCACAAAATCCAGTACCACTGCTCCCTGGAACCATACCACCACCTCTGTGGCCCACCGCTTCCACAAAAATTAGACGTTTCATTCTTGGTTTGTTTCTATTTTGTTGCAGACAGCCCTGTCGAACCGAATGATGTGGATCACCATGGCACCACTACCACTAGAGTTGTGGGCCTCAACGATAAGGGTGATGTTATGGTGATTGAGGTGGCTGTTGTGGGTGGCGGTTGCTAATACATGGTGGTGCTGCAGTTTTGAGGTGAATGAGGGTGGCAATTGATGATTGCAGGTGGCGGTTTTGAGATAGTTTTGTGGTGGCTGTGTGGGTCAGTTGGGCCAGAGGAAATAAGATCGAAGCTAGTTAGTGGTGGCCATGGTGGTTACCTAGCGAGGCATGGTTCTTTGTGGTGGCACGGTAGCAACGTGTACTTCTTCATGGTGGCAAGACGGTTGGGCATCGCTCATCATGTTGGTGCTGAGATTACCATGGTCTTGGCACCATGAGTAAATATCCTTTTACTTTAGCCTTTATAGCTCAGGGAAGACAAAGTGACATGCCTTTGTCTTGGTCTCTAAAGAGTTCCGAGACTTGCTTTGAGAGACGATGGAAAATTAGGAAAAAACAGAGAAAGAGGGAAGAAGAGCAGCAGCTGTGTGAAAGGATAAAAATGCTGATTTCATACTCAAGACCAATGGTGTTTTGAATGGTGTTGCTGTGTATTCCATCACCGAATTGAAGCAACTTCAGACCAAGTTTTGTCATTCTATTTCTGTGATTTCTCCATTGTGTTCCCAACCTATTCGGATCGCACCCCAGGGCCCGCTAAGGGACCCATTTGGCGCGACACATCACCCGTTCGCCAGTCAATTATTCAACGCCATCAGCCGGTCAAAGTGCATCTCCTTTCAAACATTCACAGGCAATCAGGTTGTCTGTCATTATCGTTGCTTGGAAGAGTGTAAATCCCCCGAGGAGGTCGGCCACCTCCCTGAGAAGGGGGTCGGCCACCTCTTTAAAAGAGGGGGTCGGCCACCCTTTTTAAAGGGGGGTCGGCCACCTCCTTAAAGAAGGGGTCGGCCACCCTTTTTAAGGATGGGTCGACCACCCTTGTCTTTAGGGGGGAGGCTGCTGACCCCTCTGGCATCTCACTCATCGCACTCTACAGTGCTCACTCACCACCAGTGGTCGCATGACGTTCGTTGTCATCTTTGCGCCGTTGTCGTGACAACCGTCACTCGTGGCCGTGCATTATCATCTGGGTACCGTATCCGTGATAACTATCAACTACACGCTCTTTAACACTCGTCGCCGCGCCCATGCGCCGCGCCAATGCGCCGTGCCACTTTCATAACGTGCCCCGACACCATGTATTGTCTCGCGACGGTAGTCGCCGCGCCCACGCGCCATAATCATGTTACATGTTTCCGGGGGGCTCCGGCACAAGGACCCCTCGCAACGGGATGAACTCACAACCTTAAAGTCATCGTTACCACAGGATGGGCTCATAACCTTAATGCCATCGCCGTCACAATCACGGGGGGCTTCGGCACGAGGACCCCTCGCAGCGGGATGGACTCACAACCTTAAAGTCATCGTCGCCATGGGATGGGCTCACAACCTTAATTCCATCGCCGTCACAATCACGGGGTGCTCCGACACGAGGACCCCTCGCAGTGGGATGGACTCACAACCTTAAAGTCATCGCCGCCACGGGATGGGCTCACAACCTTAATGCCATCGCCATCACAATCACGGGGGGCTCTGGCACGAGGACCCTTCGCAGCGGGATGAACTCACAACCTTAAAGTCATCGCCGCCACAGGATGGGCTCACAACCTTAATTCCATCGCCGTCACAATCACGGGGGGCTCCAGCACGAGGACCCTTCGCAGTGGGATGGACTCACAACCTTAAAGTCATCGCCGCCACGGGATGGGCTCACAACCTTAAAGCCATCGCTGTCACAATCACAGGGCGCTCCGACATGAGGACCCCTCGCTGCGGACTCTGAGCACTGAGCTGCGAGCATGTCCACTCATGCTATCCGGGACGGGAGCAGGTCCTTGGAGGGCATCACGCCTAGTCTGCCTGGCAGTTGGCTACAGGGGAAACCCTCGCTGCTATCGGGTTCTCTGCGCGTCTCTTGACGCATCTTGTGGGATTTAGTAAGGGCTTGGACCTGTGGCTGGGGCAACGGGCTACTCTGATCATGCTACTGTGGTGTGGTCAGTCTTCTCAGACAGGAAGATAGATGCTGCAAAGGCAGGGCAGCACGAACTCGGGGACCGACAGTCTAACGGAGAATCGGTACTTTGGAACCCCCGGTGATGTGTCACTCCCAGGGGATGACACTTGTTAGCTGATGACACATTCACATTTTTGCCTATAAATAATGGACTTTGGAACTCATTTAGGGAATTCTCTCTCATTTGACATTTTCAATCTCTCTCTAAAAACTTATTCTCTCTAGAATTCTAGTGAGAGAAACACATTTGGACTTCTGACATCGGACCCTTGACGCTGCACCCCTAACTTGGACCTTGACTTGGACTATCGACCACCGGCCCTGTTCGTCGTCGCCCTGCCTGCGTGGCGCTGCCAGCCCTCGCGACCTGTCTGGGGAGCCTTGCTCTCAGCCTTTACTCCATCCTTGCTGTCTCTCACTTTGCCTACTTGGAAGCTGATTTGGACTGTATCCTTTGTGGCACCTCCACATAGACGCGAACCCACTTTCTTTGGCATCATATTGCATTGGAAGTTTTTGGTGGGGAGATATTTGGGTTTTCTAACCCAAAAGAGGTAACATGTTGTAGTACTCTTTGTAAGTGTGGAATAGCTCAAGTTTGGTGTAAAACTTGAGAGAAAGATGGTAACATTTCATTACTGAAATAGTGGAGGTTTTTCCTCTGGGTTTTACCACACAAAATCATTGTGTTCAATCTTGCTCTTGAGTGCTTGATTATTGCTGAATCTGAAAAAATTTAGTTTGTATCTTGGTTTGAGCTTTGGTATGTTGATCTCTTTAATTCACACTTGGCACTGCACTAGAAATGTGGTTGTTACTGCTGCTTTAATCCCAATAGTTGGCTCAGCGGCGGGGCTTCCCCGTGGTGCTATGGAGGTGTTATGTGATGCCTTATCTCTCTCGCTCTCGCTCTCTCTTTCAATCTCACACACACACACAAAGAGAGAGATAGAGAAAGAGAGGTCCCTCACACACACACGCGAGACCAAAACAACACCATATCAGAACAACTAACCACCGACCAAGTTGCGATCAACCATCTCCGAGTGACCTTCATCTAAAAAATTGAACCTTATCCCTCATAACCTCCGGCCGAGACTCAAACAACCATAATGAGCAACTTGTAATCTAAAGTCCCTCGACAATCTTTAATCGAAAGACCCCTTACCATCAGAAACCAACAAAACCAAACCTTTGTGGCCCAACAGCTACCAAACCAACATAAATCACATCCATCATACCTTTCTAAGGCAAAGGAGAAGGGGGAACAACTGGGGGGGGGGGGACAGAAAAATATTAACCCCAGAAGAAAACATAACTCTAGACTCACCTACCCATCTCTTACCCGAGGCAGGGCCGTCATACACAGACACCATTGTTGAAGAATTAAAACCCCAACCGAAGACCACCACAACCTACTCATGCAACACCCCAAAAAGGACAGCTTAACCCCATTGCAACTCCAACATTACTCCGATACCGAAAAATAAAGAATAACCCACTTGATTGATTGCAAGCCGTCTAAACGTCAATGGCCGTCTAGCTCACCAAACCACTTAGATTTACACGAAAACCCTAGCTAATAGATCAATCTAACTACCACATCACCACAAATTGGGAACCTCGGCAGTAGTGATGGAAACGTATAAGAGGAGAGAGAGATTTAGCGAAGAAGGTTGGTTTTCTTATCATCTCTCTCAGAGGCATTTCTACCATGGGCCAACTTACTTAAAATGAAGGAAAGCGATAATGAAATGCGCTTTTGTTTTAGCAAGTAGGGGTTGGTTGGGTGGGGGGTTATGCAATACTTATTTTCTAATTCATTGTCCCCTATCAATGCAAGTTAAAGAGTCGTAGCCACTCCCACAAGAAGGGGGTGGGTTGCAGTAACATTTTCTAATTCATTGCTTCATGTCAATGCAAGTTAAAGAGTCACAACCACTCCCACAAAAGATAAAATAAAATATGTACATTTGCCTTTCACAGGTGGTGGCAACAAATTTATTGGCTTGCCTTTAAGGTGCTTTTTCCTCTCTTGCAAGAGTTTTAAGCTTGAAGAAATTCGAGGATGCTGCAAGGATCTCTGACCTCCGTTTGACTGTTTGACTTCCCTTCACGATAAGCAGCCATTCAATGCTTATCTAGGCCGTGAAACAATGGCTTGAGAATGATTATCAAGTTCTGGACAAGGGAGACCAAGAGTTTATTACACTCCTCAACCCCACTCTTTCTCTATGATCTATAATCTAGACCATCTCGATGCAAGCGACGGATGGTCGCCATCACTGTTGTTTGGCGGTTCATTAAGGTGCAGTGGTGGCTATAGTGACGCATGTGGTGCTAGGGGTATTGTGGCGGGGGCAATTGGCCAGCGTCACCGTAGCTGGCGGTTTGTCACCGTCACTGTTGGTTCGTTGTTGTCGCATCCCATTAACCGCCATCTAGGCGAGGCTGAATATTGGATCTAAGATTACCAAAGATTAGACTGGCCATCACCGCTCGTGATCAGTAGCCATCTCCGTCGCTATCACTACATCCTAAATGGCTAAACCGGAGTTCCATGTCCTAAATTAGTCCTCCTGATGACTGTGTCAGCTTGCACCTTTATTATCTTTTTCAAGTTGCTTGAAGGATTTCACGAAATAGAGTTATGGTGGTGGTTGTTTATATGGGATTAAGCATATAAATAGGTCAAGTGGTGGCAAATGGTGGTTGTTTGGCATTGGTAGTGTAGTGGGGGTTGTACTTGTGTGTATAATTGTAATTGTGGCATGAAAGTGGTGGTTGTATGTGTGGCGATGGGGCTGTGTTCTTGTGTAAAGAGAAGGAGAGGAGTTGAAAATTTGTACCGTGTCCTTATGTAAAAAGAAGAACAAACTTTGACTCATACCTGGGTTATAGAAATATTCTTCCACTTTCATGTATAGTGACAACTAATAGTTGCTAAATATTTTTAAGGAGAAAGTAGGGAATGACCCCCTCTACTTTACACGTTGTGCGATTTGCCCCCCTTCACTACAAATTTAAGCATTAAACCCCCCCATAGTTACAGAAAATTGGCACCTTAGACGGAAATCGTTAAATATCATAGCGCGTGGTCAACACGCGCGTTGACTAACGATTTTTTTTTGTAAATGATGTTTTTGCCCATTGTCTCTTTTTAGAAAAGAAAAACCCTAATTCTAACCACCCCCCCCCCCGCCACCCAACCCCCTATCCCCCCAACCCAATTCTGTCTTTCAAACTCCCCTGACCACCGCCCCCCTTCGTCTCCCTGTCTGCCTCCTCCTTCCCTGTCGCCGCACCACCCTCCCCTTTCCTCGTCGCAACGACCGCCCTCCCCCCCCTTCCCCGTCGCCGCGACCGCCCTCTCCCTTCCCCTTCCCCGTCGCCGCAAAGTAGTCAACAATGATGGAGGTAACGGCGCACCTCGTCAAGGGATCCATTAATTAACACGGCATTGATGAAAATTTGAATTGAATTGAAATGGGATTTAGAGAGAGAAAGGGCTGCCGGCGGTGTCTCAACGGCGTGGGTTTGCCAAGGGGCTTGCCGGCGGCGTATCGGCGGTGTGGGTTTGCCAAAGGGCTTGCCGGCGTGGTGGGGTGGGGCGAGTCTGCCAGATGGTGGGCCGAGAGAGGCTGCCGGTGGCGTGGGGTGAGGAGGACGCTTGGGCTGCCGGCGGCGAGATCAGATCTGGAGAAGGAGAAGAGAAACCCTAATTTGAAAATTAGGGTTTTGAAACCCTAATTTTAAGGTTTCAAAACCCTAATTTTTAAATCAGGGTTTCAAATCCTCCTAATTTTAGGATTTCAAAAGCTTAATTTGCAAATTAGTTGCAAATCCTAACGGCAATCGTGGTTCCTTTATTTTTTTTGTAACTCTCTGGTGGTCGGAGAAAAAGACCAGTGGTTGTGCTCAGTGAATCACCAATTGTAGCGAGGTTGACCAGAGGAGGAGGTGCAGATTGCGGCAATCCCTTGTTTGCGGTGAATCTGGTAGCGCAGAAGGGGGTGGGGGACTGGTCTGACGGGTATGGGGGGAAGGAAGGGGGGAGGGTCATGGGCAAAATTGTAATTTAAATTTAACGGTTCCATCTAAGGAAACCGTTAAATTGTAATTGAGCACTAAACTAACCACTAAACCCTAATTAGAGTTTTGCCAAATGCTTCTCCTCGAAGGAAGGGGGATTAGTGGCTAATTCTGAAGTCGAGGGGGGGGGGGGAATTGCACACCGTGTATAGTACATGGGGTCATTAGCTAATAAAGAAATAAGAGTATTTTGGTCATTTCACGCTATTCATAACGAATCCATCTAAGGGGCCCATTTTCTGTAACTGTGGGGGAGTTTAGTGCTTAAATTTGAAGTGGAGGGGGGCAAATTGCACAACGTGTAAAGTAGAGGGGGTTATTCCTACTTTCCCCTATTTTTAATGACTTTTCTTCTAACGTAGAGGACGACAATTATTAGCAGCACTTTTTAGCGTCATTAAATAAAAGCCACTAGAAACATTTAGAGACGATTGCTTGTCGCTACATAGGGGATAAAATGACGATTCCTTTAGCCAGGGTAACAACCAAATTTTTTCCAAGAAACATTCGTGGGTCACTATTGGGTTAATGGTTGAAACCAACCCATTTAATGTGACGATCCAATTAACGCATTAATAAATGGGTAAAATGAGCAATGGCCTCTTTATACCTGAACCTGTTTAACTTATACCCAAATCCAACTCACCCAGCCACCCCTAATGTGCCTTTATTTCCTAAAAAGGAAAACTTCTTCTGAGTAGTTTTCATTTTCAAAACAAAGACAACGCGCTTTGTTTTGCTTCCGTTATTTTTTTCTTACGGATCCTAAATTTTAACATGTGGAACATTGGGATTGTTTGATAAAACTGAAATTTAAATGCTGAAAAAGTTAAGCACTGAATTCGTAAAAGTGAAAACTTTAAGCGGCTAAATTTTTACTGAAAAATAAGTTAACATGTTTGGTAAACCAAAAGCAGATGTCTAAAAATTATTTATTTACAATTTTATCCATTTCACCAAAATTATGAATTTGTTTATGTACTTAGAAACTTTTTTGAAGGGGCAAAAATTGTGTTGGTGGTTGTGGTGGCAGTGACGATGGAGGAGTAGTAGTGGCGGCAGTGACGGCGGCAAAAATGTGGCAATGGTGGCGATAATGGTGCGTGAAGACATGGTGTTGATAATTGTGATGAAGCGATAGATGGCGACAGGTGGTCAAGGCAGTGGTTGTAGTGTGGTGAATATTTATATGATTTTGACAGAAATTGACGCAGTAACGACGACGGTATGATGGTGATGTGGGTGTCCTTGTGGTGGTGTCGGTAGTGGTGGTGATAGTGGCTAGGTCATTGTAATTGTAGTGGTGATAGTAAAAGAAAATAATGGTTGTGATGGTGGTTGTATTGTGGTGGAAGTGGTGTTACCAGCAAATTAATTGAGGCGACATCGTGGTGGTAATTATTCTTTTTATGTAAAAATATGTTAAATAACTTTTAACCATCTCACTTAGAATTAAGTGATAAGCATTAAGTAAGTCCACTCTGGCTTAAAATTTTAGTCTATTTTTGTGAGGAATTAATTTTTTGAGTGATATAAGGTTTAATGTTATCAAACGCACTTAATTGAAAACCTTCTAAGTTTTGCGTGCTTAGTTGCGTTATTAAACACACCTAAGAAAGAATAAAAACTACTAATTACAATTTACAAAACCATTAAATATATAATTATCTAGAAACTAATGTCTGAAACTGAAACAAGGAAAAATTTGGCTACCATGCGGGTTGTGTGAAGATGCTTAGAACTTGCAACGAAGCCGATATATGCTGCCTGCGTCCTTTGGGCACTCGTATCCCCTTGCTGTTTACAGAGCATCATTCAGCTAGTGAAGCTCCTCTTTCTACAGAAACTGTCCAATCCAATGACCATCCTTCCAGCCTCCGATCCAAACATGGGGGATGTGGACTATAATCGAGTTACCCTGACCTTGTAGTGGCGCAGTCAATTTATCTGGCATGTTAACCAGCCAAAGCGATTGCAAGTTGGTTAGATGTTGGAGGCCCGAGGGCAACTCATCCACCAATTTACAGCCCCGAAAATATATTTCATTAAGATGAGGCATCGCCCCATCCTCCACTGTCACCGATCTCAATCCTTTCAATTGAATAAGCCCTAATCCCTTGAGTCTTTGAAACCCTCCGGCCTTAAAAGTCAAGCTCTCCCCCTCGTACGCTTGAGCGAGGTAAATTTCTTCAAGATTGGGCAAAGCTTCAAGCGACTGCAGTGGATCATCCCCTAGTTGGCTGTAGCGTAAGAATATCCTGACCAGGCTGTGAAGAGAAGGTATCCACTGCGGGAACTTCTCTAAACGTCCCTTTAGTTTTAGCGATCGAAGAAACTGAGGAGCCGATGAGAGGGACTGCAGATCAAGAATCTCATGCTCTGCGACTGAAATAACATTCAATGATCTGAGGTTGGTTAATTTCCCAATGGAAGAGCAGAAATCCATCCCATCTTTGCTTCTCAACTTGGCAATGCCTAGCCTCCTGAGTTGGGTCAGCTTCCCTATCTCTGTCACAATGTTACAACTGCCACCGCTCCCCTTGATCTCACCCGCCTCTATGTAACATAGCTTTTGTAGGGAGATCAAATCTCCTATGTTACATGGAGCCTTAAATCCACGTGCACGTTCAAGGAAATCGTAGTTTTCAATAGGCTCGTAGCGGTACAGCAAGAGATGGCGCAATTTATGAAGTCTCAAAATTTCAGCTGGCAATTCTGTCACATAAGTATCCTTTAGATCTAATGTCTCCAAGTTTTGAAGCTTTCTAATCGATTTGGGAACCAACCTCACATTTGTTCCCCTCATACTTAGATACCTCAAATGAATTAACGTGAAAACTAAGCTTGGAATTTTCTCTAACCGAGCACCTCTCAGATCTAAAACCTTCAATAGTCGACTGCTTAAGAACATCGATATGGATGACTTAGAAAGCGGATCTACAACCCCAAATATGAGCAGGGAACGCAATCGACTATAGGATTCACTCTGGTGTATATTTTCCACGGAATTGTGGATTGCAAGGCATCGCCACTTTGCATCATGCCCACTGATTATGGTACCAATGCTTTGCTCTCTTGACTTTGAAAGAATCATATCACGCAAGATGTCATGGACGCGACAAGTCCTAAGCCTTCCATCAATAGTTGTCCTCGCCACTTGGACCAAACTTCGATTGACAAGATTATTGAGGTAGTTCTCAGCAACTTCTTCTAAAGTCTTCCCTTCTCGCACCTGCACAAATCCTTCTGCAATCCACAACCGTATCAACCTAGTCTTCTCTATCTCATAATCCTCAGGAAAAATGCTCAAGTACAACCAACAAACTTTAAGATGGGAAGGCAAGGCAGAGTAACTGTGAAAGGCCATTCTTTTCAGGCACCCGACTTGCTCATTACTTTCAAGCTCGTCACCAAGACTTCGCCAAGCCAGATCCCACTCTTCAATTCTCCTGTCTTTTGTGGCCAAAAAACCGCCCATCGCCACAATTGCAAGCGGCAAGCCCTCACATTTCTCTAAGAAACATTTGGAGAGTGGATACAGAGGTTGAGGGCGATACAGAGGTTGAGGGCAGTCAGTCCCTTGAAAAACTTTTCTACAAAATAGAGTCCAAGACTCCTTTGGAGACAAGGCATTCATTGTGTATATTCGGCCACGAGATTTGAAGCAACAAGTAGAAGCTATTTTAAAGTCACGGGTTGTCAGCAGTACACGACTGCCGTGACTGTTATCCGGCAATGCAATTTCCATTGCAATCCACGCATCTAAACTCCAAACATCATCTAGAACAAGCACATACCTGCTATGTTGGAGGAAGTTTCTGATATGTTCTTTCATGCCGTGGCTATCCATGATTTCCACCTTTTTAGGGACCTCTTGCTTGACTTCATCATAGAGTTGCCGAATAACGTCTTTCAAAAGCTCCTCGATCTTAAATGACTGTGAAACAGTGATCCAGACATGGCTTTGGAAATGCCTCTTCACTTCTGTATCTTCGTATACTTTCTTTACCAGTGTGGTCTTCCCCGACCCTCCCATTCCTGCCACCGACACCACTTTGAGCCCAGAATCATCGTTGACAATCCAACTAATTAGCTGACGCTTTGGCTGTTCGATGCCCACAAGGTCAGCCTCTTCTATTAGAAGTGCATCCCATCGGTGATCTAGCCATGAGTTGTCGATGACGGTTGAACTTGAGCCATGGTCAAAACCACCAAAGTTTTGAAAAATATTGTCGATTCTTGGTCTGATCATTTGTATCTTGGAAGCAATCTGACGGTGAGCTTTGATTTTCTTTACATACAAAGACCCGAAGAACCCATCGCGATGATTATTTGCCAGGCGGAGAATGAATTCATCAAGGATGTCTTCGGTGTCATAAGCAACATCTCGCACTTGTTTAATCCATACCTGTAGCCGGGGATCACTCTCTTCCTTTGCATCAGCGACGCCCATAAAAGCTCTCATTTGCTCTAGTTTTGCTCTAATGTACTCGGCTTCCTCCCGAACACCTCCAAGAAGACTCTTTTCGGCATGAAGTAAGACTGCTAGCTCGTTAAGCAAGAAGGATACTGCAATCTCTGCCATTCCCTGTTCGTTTCTAGCTAGTGAGGCAGCCTTTAGATATAAAAAAATGGTAACAATTCACAACATGTATTGACCTCAGATAACTCTCTACTAGTTTGTGTATCCTTATGAAGTAATGAAGTCTACGCAAAGGTGTGAAAAGGCCAAAGCCAGCCTACATTTGGTGGTTGTCAATCATGGTTAGCAACAGTCTCACCAACTCTAAAGTCGATGAATTTTAGTCTAGTCCATCTCATCCGCTTTTTTTAACTATTCACGCACTAAGTCTAAAGTCGAAAATATATGGTATAAGAGTCACTCTAAGGTGTAGGTCTCGAACACAAGGCAGGTGGGCAAAAGGGCAGATTCGAAAACTGAGGGAGATATTTGATGAAAAAGTGATATATTTCAAAATTAGATAAAAGTGGATTTTGGAATTAAGTTTTTGTGGAAGGTGAGATATATTTCAAAACTTGAAAAAAAAGTGAGTTTTCTTTTGAAAATTTCTGAACAGTGGGGAGCTTAAAAAGTTTTGGCCATCAGCCTTCAGATTCCTTACATTTATGATTGTCCTCTTGAGATATTGACTAACTTGTCCGTTTGTATTGTGATCAACTTGCCACTGCTGAAAATTGGGACCGATCTCTGCCCAGCACTGACACCTGACGTGGACGACTCCATTATTTTCTGCGGGAGAACGTGGGTGGTTTCTTTTCACTGCACAAAGTCCATTTAATGACAAAATATCAGGCATCACTGGGACAAATTTAAGAATCTTCTTCACCCCATGACAGCGACGGTTCACCTTTAAGGACCTTTATGTGTACCCCTGAAAATGGTGGTGCACATCGTCCTGTCACGGTGAAGTCTGCCTAACGGAGAAAACAACCAAGCTGTACATACTTGATGAATTTAGTCTACTCCATCTCATCCACTTTCTCTAATTACCTGCTCACAAACTCTAAATTCGAAGACGTATCAATATTAATCAATATATTAATATATAAAAATTGAATTTTTTACTGAAATTCTATGTTCTCTAGTTAGCTCTGAGCTTATCATGAATCTTGACTTCTACTTCACTTATTATTAATGTTACAACTATGACTTCTAATGTATTAACTTCTACTTCCCTTGTTAATGTTCCAAGAGGTTTCATTAAATCTTGATTTCTACTTCATTTATTATTAATGTTACAATTATGACTTCTAATGTATTATCATTATTGCTACTGCAATTAAAAATCAAAAAATAAAGCGACAATAATTAGTGCATTATTATTGTTACAATTAATTTAAATTTCTAATCCAATACATTTTGACTTCTAATATCGTTTTATTATTACTATTCAAATTAAGAAGTCAAAAACTGCCTAATCTGCTTCATTCTCAACTGTTTACCTTCTTTAAAGAGAAAAAAGTCATCTATCCTCCTTTTATTCTAAAACTTTACCCAAAGAGTCAACATGTCACTCATTTGGAATCCAAAAGGAAGAGCTTCTTCAATCTAAAGCAGATGGTTAGACTTCTACTCAGCAGAGAAAACTTCTTCACTCAATCTCATTTTCCTTTACTGCACACAAAGAGTAGGGTGATGTTCCTAAGATTGTTCAAATTAGGTGGTGATAATTTCATATGTTAGGGGATTATGTATTGTTTTAAACATAAGTAGCAGCGGTTTTCTTTTTACAGCCTAAGGTTGTTCTCAACTTTTTATAATATTACTTCTTTTTCTCACGTATGCGTTATCTTTTTCTCTTCTCTCCACAAGTTTGTTTACTTCTACTCTTTCTTTCTCAAATTGACTAGATTCACTCACTTCATTCTGAAAATCCCTCACTCAAACCCCTAATCCAGCAAATCCCCACTTTATCTCCTCACATCATTCTCATTTTCTCATAAATCTTATCCTCTTATCTCTCTATGTTAAAATTCTATTTGATTGTGTTATCCCTAAACTACTTATCCTCCACGCAAAAATAAGACCACTAAAATGATGTTGCTTTACATATTAGCCGTGTATATTTCTTTCATGCTTCGGCAATAGTTATTAGCAATTAATTATTTTTTAGTTAACAATAATACAATATATACCATGTGTATTATTCTAGGCAACGTGACGATATAAATAACCTCAATTGTACATAATCTTCTCTTTACAACGTAACGTATTTGGTCAATACAAGATCAAAATAATTGGACAATCCTTACTTTCGGAAGGAAAGATTTTTGGTGCAACTATAAATTTACTTTAATGTAGCAATTGTCACTAGATGTTGTTCGTTACATTTATTGAGCCATCTTTTTCGCAGTGCCTTTTTAACATTTTGTCACTAAAAGTAATTATTGAAAAATTAACTATCACCATGGACGGGGGAAGGGGTTGCAGCCTAAAGCTACAGCCAAAAGTTGCCACAATTTTCTTTTGAGAAATATGATCATCCGTATGCAACGCACGTGATAAAAGCTAGTATTTGGTGAAAGTGCAAAAATAACAGAAAAAGTGCTAAATGCTGGAACCCAATCAATAAAAAACAACATTATACCAAGATAGAAGTAACTGTAAAGGCAATTTTCCGTATTTGATCCCAAAAAAAAAAAAAAAAAACTTCTGAATCGACTATAGCTAGAAGGCCCATGCCAGAATGGAGCCTCTAGAACCAAGCACAAAAACATTGTTAACAACCACACCTCTCCAGATCACTTGCTGGGGACCAGGCAAAGCAATGTCTTTTTTAGATGTCTGCCTTTAAGAGATTAGCAATTTACGAAGAACATGTGGATTTCAAATGGGTCTAATATTCTCTGTATTGTTTGATGAGACTTAATACATCAGTAGTTAAGTCGATGCAAGTATTGGGATAATGAACGTCTTTCTAAACTTTGTTGGTGGTGATATGGTATGGCTTCGTGACTGAAAGAGAGATTGGCTTCGAGGCACGTTATAAAACTCTTTCCTTAAGTTTATATTTGCTCTCATAGAATGATGTGCAGTGGGTTGCCAACAAATATCATCCAAGATATAATGAAACTCACTAGCAAATAGCGTTTGCACAAACGATATTTACCCCACAGATTGGTGTATGAAATTTTGGATAATGCTTTTACAAGAAAGAATTCTGCAGAAATTCGTTCTTAGTAGAAGATCTGCAGATAGGAAGAAAAATGAAAAGAGTGGAGGCTTACTATATGGTATCAAAAATCTGACTATTATGCTCTATTTATAGAGCACTAATGGCTGGTCAACCAAGGGTTATACTCTTTCATCATGCACCCAATCAATTTGAACCATTAGATCATAAACCGTTAAGTTTAGCGGTTCAGATTCTGAACCAGTAACTAAGTAACTCCCAACAGGTGTGTCTCTTTAAACCGGCACCACTCAGTTGCCCAACAGGTGCAACCGTTCGGGTTATATCCCAGCTGTTGCAAGTGTAACCAACCAGCTGCCAACGGTCGGATTTATCCGACTTGAACCATTGCACCGGTTCATCGCACCGACAGCCCGGATTCTATCACAATAACTTTAAGGCGTCTAATCGACTTTTGTGCCTCATAATAAGGTGATTCCTTCATCTTTGCCTCTTCACCTTCCTTTCATTATTTTGACACACAAAATGAACCAAAAAAAATTTACACTATTTTAGAAAACACTAACATACTTTTTCTCGCAATTTGGGATAATGGATCATCAATATTCATAGAGAAGCATATACTGCAACTTTTCAAATCCTTTGGATCCAACTTTGAGATCCCCCGTCCATAAGTGCTAAGGGTTTTTTGGCACTTAAGGAGTACGCATCATCTACACTCGTACATGAGCATACTGCAAATCCATCGGATCTGGCTTTTTGGAGATCCCCCATTGGCGAGTGTTAAGCCAATGCAGTTTTATAAAGTGCTCTCTTATCCGGTCCATGGCTCTCACAACAGTACTAGTGGGAGCTAGGGATTTGAAATATTTTCTATGCCTCATCCCATCCTTGATGCCCGTAGTTGGTACCATCAAAATGGAACCATGCTTTACTCCATTTTTTTCTCCAAGGAGTTGATTATATTTCGGAACCATCCGTTTCAATGCGATGTCATTGAAATCACAAAGTGTCTTCCACGCCGTTCGTCTTTGAAAATCACGATCCCCGCTTTGACCTCAACTTTAAGAAAAGTAAATACTCACGTCCACATGAAACACATTTGAGTAAAGCATTATATCAGTACTAGATGATAGTCCATTCGTCCCTAATTCATTGACCTTATTTTTTATTTTGATTGTCTCAAACAAAAAAAATAAAAAAATTTGATCATTTTCTAAATTAAGAAAAAGATTCCGTACTTGTTTTTTTCTTCTTCATATTTACCCTTTTTACATTTCTTTCTACACCATATTATGTATTCTCTCCATATTTAATCATTTACCAACCCATTTTTCTCTCTCCTGGCTTATTTTCTTCCAACACTCTCTCTTTTCTCTTTCTTGAAGTAAAATTGAGAACCCATAAAATAAGACTCACTTCCTAAATAGGTGTGAAATTTAAACACGATCTATTAATTAAGGACGAAAAAATATAACTCATAATGTCAGTAATCCCTGTTGCCTCCACGAAGACACGTTGTTCCCTCTGCTAAGTGTCATTTCGAAGTAATAACAGTGGTACCAATAACCTGGGCTTTTTGAGAGTGCTGACCCTTAAGAGAAGACCCGTCTAAGTTTTATGCTTAAGCTCAGTGATTAAAAATAACTTTGTTCTTCTCTTTGTTTCTAATGCTTCTCTTGGAAATGGCAGCCATTGTTTGTGTGTCCATGATTTTGAATTATTACCATGTTGGCTTCATACGACAATCTTTTTTCCCTTTAAATACTATGTTACTTGCCTAGTTCGTGTGCATGTTATTACATTGTATTCATTCTTTAGAGAGGCCAAAGAAAACTTTCCTTATGGGATTTGCAGGTTTATCTTATCGAGGGGATTATTGATCAAGTTGAGGGGACAATACGTGTTTCCTGGGTTCATCCAAGAGTGCTGGGGATTCTGCAGATCAAATCTTTGCGCGATTGGCTGGACAGTTGGATGGACAAAGTATACGCCGATGTGTTATCTGTCGAGGCAGAAACACCTAATTCAGTTGTATCGTAACTTTTTTACCTTTACTTCTGAATTCCATGTTCTATGTAACAATCTCGTTAATGACTGTTAATAAATTGGGTCGGTGGACCCATTATCCGCCCACTAACAGATAAAGTTAATTTATTAGTCAGGATTATTACAATTAATTAGATGATATTTATCTACTAAGTGTTTGAGATAAATGCGGTATTTTATATCCTAAGTGTTTGGCATAAAGTCACTCTCTAATACTATTTTTATATAAAGGTTAGAGATATCTCAAAAAAATAATAAGTCACAAGACAAAAGTCTTTCCTGAAAATAAAAAATTCATCCTCCTATTACACTCTCTTTAGAGCATCACCAAACTCTAAGATTTGGTTCGTGAACAAAAACTTGACTCTAGTAGCCGTTTTCGTACCTGCGAATAAAGATCAAGCGTGTTGGAGGCTCGTAACAATAAGGATCTTTCGTCGGATTTTTACAGGTACTTCGTACAGTATGTTCTTGAACCTACTGCGTGTTACATGGTAGGCGTCTTTAATAATTTACAAAGCCCAAAAGAGCTAGGAGCCGCACCAATGGAAGGACATATTGTAGTAGCTTGGGCCAGCTTTGCGAGCTTCCTTTCCAATTCGATCATGTTTCCTGTTATTTTCTAAAAAGAGCTGCCTTTTCCCAATAGCTTTCACTCTAATTTGTGGCGTGACATGCTTAGGGACATGACGGGTCGATTTTAAGCGGTTATTTTACTCTTGAGACATCTATCGAACCAAGTACTGGCACTTTTTTGCGATCCGCTTTTTGGTGGAGGAATCATTTGTCTTTCAGTATCTTGTTATTGATAACTCCATAATTCCCTATCTTTGGTAATGTTTGTGCCTCTTGGCTACGCTGTGCGATCACGTTTCGTTGCATCTTTTCCTCCCAACTTTGAATTCCGAGTATGGCTTAATCGACAGGATTAACTATTAAAACTCTGGACCATTGAATCATCTTGGATTAGAGGTGGTAATCATAACCCACATCTATTTACCCGTCAAAATCCTTTCGCTTAAAAGTCACCCAAAATCATCCATTTACATAATCTTTTTGACTGACTTTTTACCATAATCTCTCCCTTTCTCCGAAAACCACCAAGAACCCCGTTGCCGTCACTGCATCTCCATCACCATCGCCACTTGCCTGCTCTATTCCTCACCACACACCATCGCTGCTGCTTGCCCACATTTTGTCTATGTCGCTCTGTAATCAACGTCGTCCCTTCAGCTACATCCTCATCTAACATCGCTGCCATCTCAATGCACCAATAATGGAAAATCCACCCTCAATCACTGTCACCGCATTGTTCCTGTGGAAATTTGGATTCAAATATATGAAGTGGATTTTCTTTTTCCTAGAAAGTATGGGTTTTTAGCCTTTTCCCATTGTCACCATTGTCATTTCTTGGGTGTTAACATTATGGCAAAAATATTTTATGGAGAAATTCACTGTAATTGCTATATTGCGTGCAGTTACATTTTTCAGGGCTTGTTAGAAAAGGCCTAAGAAACGCCGAAATGTTTTTTTTTTTGTAGGTGCTAGTGCTGTTAGGGAGGTTGCAAGTAAAGGGGTTTTTGAATTTGAGGGACAATTTGGAGGGCAAAAGTAAGATTGGGGAAATTGCATTCGTGGTTGGAGTTTGTTAAGTTTTTTTTTTTATTGTAAACACAAAAACAAAAAATTACTAAAAATTAAGGTCAAAAGTGAACGAGCCAGGTCAGAACTCGGATTGTGTCTTGGTAAATGGGTCAATGTGAAGATAATGAGTTAAATCAACCTATTTAATGATTGACCAAATTAACTCACAAATAAATAGTTCTAAATGGATCAGCCACCTGTTTGATCCAAACCCAACACACACACCCATTTTGCAACGCCAAACTAAGATAATATCTGACAACTAATTTAAAAGTCAATATTGAGGATGTTATGTGTCGGCTTCTTTAAGTGTACACCAAAAATAGTCACCAAACTAAATATGCAATGCCCACAATCGGCGGTCACAATGTGATAAAAATTTGATCCATTCGATCCAGCAACGTGATCAAAAGGATGTTGCGCTCCCTTAAGCCCCCAATGGTGCTCGGGCGTGATCAGATCATGTACGGCAACATTGTGGTCCTTTGCAGCCCTTGCTGCGCGATCCCATCTTGTGGCTCTCTTGGGCCTTCTTAGTTGGGAGAGTGACAGGTCAATGGAGACAAATCTTACTAGTCAATGGACAAAGTAGTATGTATCTTTCCTAACGCTTATGTTTCTTCTCTTTCCATCTCCAAAATATTGCCTGTTCATTTAAACTTCTCATTTTTCTATTTCACTATGTGTTTTCTTTTTCAAACCAAAAACACAATATTACTCGTTTATGCTTTTTAAAAATGGACTCAATCCTACATTTTTTAATGTAATCTTATTTGTTTTTATATCTAATGGGACACACGTTCGTTTACTTAAAATTTCACAATTTTTTTCTCCTATATTCTATAAATAGGCTAATTATTGATATGGTTATTTGCTGTAATGCCCCCTAAAACCCCAAAAAGTTCTGACTGTTGCCCTGTTAGGTCTATTAATATGCAAATACTTTTATCAGATTTTTTATACGCAAAACAGTCAGGGACAAAAAAGGATAGAATCAACATTCTGGAAAGATTACTTATTCAATATGAATTAACAATTATCGTCAATAAGATTCTATTTGTCTTAAGTAGTGGGCTTTTTATTTGAAAATTATTGTTATACATAAAATGTATGCATTTATTAGCTTATATATTATGTTGAAACTCATTCTTTTTTCTTTTTTGGAATTTTGATACAATTCCACTATGTTAAAGTACATGGTTGACAATAAAATAAAATTGCATCATGTGGCGTGCGTTTGCACGGATGTGTTTGGTGTCATAAGCAACATCTCGCACTTGTTCAATCCATACCTCCAGCCGGGGATCACTCTCTTCCTTAGCATCAGACAAGCTCAGAAAAGCTCTCATTTGCTCTAGTTTTGCTCTTATGTACTCGGTTTCCTCCCGAACACCTCCAAGAAGACTCTTTTCGTCATGGGGGAAGACAACTAGCTCGTTAAGCAAGAAGGTTCCTGCAATCTCTGCCATTCCCAGTTAGCTTCTAGCTAGTGAGGCAGCCTTGAGATATCTCAAATGGTTACACTTTACTTGTATTGACCTCAAAGAACTCTGTACTTATGTCCTGCTTGACACAATTTTTTTTTTTAGTTTTAAAAATGAAAAAAATAATGTGCGTTAGGTAATCATTATTTTTTCCTTCTTCAGTTTGGTTTTTTTTTTAGACCACCACCACCCCTCTCCCACCGTCGGCAGCCACCGCCCACCGCCGTTAGCCACTGCCAGCGACCACCGCCGGCGGCAACCTCCGGCTGTCACCTCAGGCTGTCGATGGCCACCTTCGGCGACCACCGCTGCAGCCAGCAGCCACCGTCAGCCACCACCACGCCCCACCGCAAACCACCACAAAATAACTTAAAATAAAAAATGGGTTATCAAATATCAAAAAAAAAAAAAAAACTCAAAAGGTTATCAAACACTTACTTGTTTTTGAAAAAAAAAATTAAACTATCCTTCAATATTTTTTTTGAAAAAAAAAAAAAAAACGTCGTCAAATAGAGCCTTAGTTTGTATATATATATATATATATATATATATATATATTGATAATAAGAGAGTCGTGTAGCTTCAAAGAACAAGTTTTGGCCATCTGGTACCACTAATAACAAGTTTTGGCCATCAGCCTTCAGATTGCTTGCACCTTCGATTGTCATCTTCAATTCTGGACCGACTTGTCAGTAGAAATTAACCATCAGCCGATTGGTAGCCTTAACTTCGAAAATTGGGACGGATCTCTGCCCAACACTCACGCCCGATGTGACGACTCAATTATTCTCCGGGAGAACGTGGGTTTCCTTTCACTGCACAAAGTCCATTTAATGACAAAATATCAGGCTTTGAAAATTGAGACGAATCTCTGCCCAACACTCACGCCCGATGTGACGACTCAATTATTCTCCGGGAGAACGTGGGTTTCCTTTCACTGCACAAAGTCCATTTAATGACAAAATATCAGGCATCACTGGGACAAATTTAAGAATCTTCTTCACCCCATGACAAGGATGGTGCACCTTTAAGGACGTTTATGTGCACCCCTGAAAATGGTGGTGCTCATCGTCCTGCCACGGTGTGAAGTCTGCAAAACGGAGAAGACAACCAAGCTGTATGTACTCGATGAATTTTAGTCTAGACCATCTCACCCGCTTTCTAATTACGCGCGCAAAAAGTCTAAAGTCGAAGACATATATATATATCATATCATATCATATCATATAAATATATAATAGACGAAGCGTTGTACGTCGTGGGGCGACATAAGTTTTTTTTTTCTTTTCCCTTTTTCCCTTTTAATTTTGCGAAACATCATCGCATTTTATTTATGCGACACGTCATCATGTTTATTTTGAATTCACATTCATTTTCACTTCTACTTATTAGAGACACAAAAATATATAATAGACGAAGCGTTGTGCGTCGTGGGCGACACATAAGCTTTTTTTAGTGTTCTTTTCCCTTTTTACCCCTTTTAATTTTGCGAAACATCATCGCATTTTATTTATGCGACACGTCATCATGTTTGGTTTGATATCAAATTCATTCTACTTATTAGAGACACAAATGAACAATGACTCTTTGTTTTGATATTACATTCCTTTTTCACTTCTACTTATTAAAGACACACATGCACCATAACTCCTTACTAAAATTTATTATTAAAAAATTCGCAGGTATTATTGACATAATTTTGCAAAACTTTATTAGAGTAGAAAACTAATTATGCATCTTCCAAAACTCTACGTATTCACTATACTTACATATAAGGTCTTAATTTTCACTACTAACACCTTAAAAAACTTTAAAAACCTCTATTTATTAAAGTCATCCATACATCATGACTCTTTACTATAACTTATTATCAAAAAATTTGTAAGTATTATTGACATAATTTCACCAAACTTTATAAGAATAGAAAATCAATTCTGCACTTTCTAAAACTTTATCTATTCAATACAGTAACACATGAGGTCTTAATTTTCACTACTAATACCCCAAAAGTACTTTAAAAATCTCTACTTATTAAAGTCATACATGCATGATGACTCTTTACTATTATCACATTCTTCTTTCACACCTACTTATTAAAGACACACATGCATCATGACTCTTTACTATAACTTATTATTAAAAAATTCATAGGTATTATTGGCATAATTTAAGTTTACCTTATATGAGTATAAAATTAATTATGCACCTTTTAAAACTCTACCTATTCAATATACTAACATATTAAGTCTTCATTTTCACTACTAATACCTTAAAAGTACGTTAAAAATAAAATAAAATAAAATCTCACAAATAAATACGATAATCATGTATGAAATCAAAGATAAATAATTTACATATTAAGATCCTTCAAAAATAATTTACAAAGTAATATGAGTTACTTTTTAAAAAATTAAAAATATTTTTAGTGTTTATTTTGTTATCTTAAAGTATTTTTGAGGTATTAATACTTAAAATTAACTCCTAATATGTTGATATAGTGATTAGGTAGAAGTTTAGAAGGTGTAAGATTGATTTTCTACTCATATAAGGTAAACTAAAATTATGGCAACAATAGCTACGAATTGTTTAATAATAATTTAAAGTAAAGAATAATGATGCATGTGTAATTTTAACAAATTTGGATAAAAAAGAAAAAGGACTTGAAAACAAACATGATGATGTATCAAAAAATTGACCTCAAATTCTAAATTGGTGATCATATACACCAAATCAATTATGAAATCAAAGATAAATATTCAAAATTAAGATATTTCAAGAATAGTTTAAAAAGAGATATGACTTAAGTTTTAAAAATATTTTATGTTTTTTTTTTATATTTTTGAGTGTTTATTTTGTTACTTTAAAGTGTTTTTGAGGAATTAGTAGTTAAAAATTAAATCCTAATATGTTGATACATTGATTAGGTAGAGTTTTAGAAGGTGAAGAATTGGTTTCCTACTCATATAAGGTAAACTAAAATTATGACCATAATACCTACGAATTTTTTAATAATAAATCAAAAGAAATAATCATGATGCATGTGTAATTTTAATAAACATGAATAAAAAAGGAATGAACTCGAAAACAAACATGATGATGTGTCACAAAATTGTCCTCAAATTCGAATCTGGGAATCATATACACCAAATCATGTATGAAATCAAAGATAAATAATTCACAAATTAAGATCTTTTAAAAAAAATTACAAAGTTATATGACTTAATTTCAAATATTTTTAAAATTTTCTGTACTTTGAGTTTTTATTTTGTTATCTTAAAGTGTTTTAGAAATGTTAATAGTTAAAATTAAGTCTTAATATATTGATACATTAATTAGGTAGAGTTTTTGAAGTTGTAGAATTGGTTTTCTACTCATATAGGGTTAACTAAAATTAAGGCAACAATTGCTACGAATTTCAATAATAAATCAAAGTAAAGAATCATGATGCATGTGTAATTATAAAAAATATGGATTAAAAAAAGGACTCGGAAACAAATATGATGATGTGTTGTAAATTGACTTAAAATTCTAAATTGGGAATCATATACACCAACATATGCAAATACAAAAAGAATTTAAAGAATATGACTTACAAATAAAGTTTTTTCTTTTCTATTTATGAAAATAATTTATGTAGTACATATGACCTAATTTTTAAAAATATTTTAAAATACCAACATAGAAATGATTAAGAAATTAATGTTAATTGTGTGATCTCAACTTCTTAATTTTGAATCACATACACCAATAAGAACAAGCTAAAAAAGATTTTTAACATTAATGAATTAGAAGCAAACAAACATAAATGTTCATGGCACTATTTACTTGACATGTCACTCCTTCTAATTATTCGACACAACATCCTATCAGTTTTCATGTCTTTTTATTTTGTACCCCAACTTACCAACACTTTAATATGATTTATTACTAACAAAATAGTAGGTCTAATTTGCCCAATTTTCGTATATCTTATAAAACTAGAAAATAAATTCTACACCTCCTAAAAGTCAACCTAATCAACATACTCATATATTATGCCTTAATTTTAACTTTAACACTTCAAAAGTACTTTAAAATAACAAAATAAATCTTCAAAGGTAAAATACTAAAGTCATTCCCGACTTATTAACTCTTTACTACGATTTATTATTGAAAAGTTCGTCGATATAATTGTCCCGATATTTATATATCTTATAAAGCTCGAAATTTAATTTTATAACTTTTAAAACTATGTGCTATAGACATATATTTACGAATTAAGTTTTAATTTTGACTATAAATATATCAAAAGTACTTAAAAAACATTAATTAAAACTAAGACAAACATGTATGAAACTAAAAATTATACTCACAAATTAAAAGATTTTTTATTTTACAGAATCAATATACAAACCAAAAATGACTTAACTTTTTTAAATACTTCAAAATATCAAAATAAATGTTTAATTAAGAAATAAGTTTTAACTTTTTAGCTCAAACTTTAAAGTGAAAATCATAGATATCTAACAAATGCAAAGAAAAGGAATCACACCTTATTTGACTTAATGTTCAATAAAATTTTAAATATAAAAATAAAAATTCACTTTCACTTTCACAAATTATTTTTTAGTTAGATTACCTCAATCTCTCAAACTGAAATCATATACTCTTTTTAAATGGAAAAAAAAATGAAATATAATTATCAAGTCATAAGCAGTGTGCATCATCAATAGAATAACTTATAAGATTTGATTAGATTACTCACGGTTTCAAAAAACTATAACCAAAAAATAATGTAAGAATGTGAGAGAGAAAATTATGTATAAAAATAAACTATACTATACTGAATTATAATTTTTTTATGCTATACTTAATTAATAAACTAAATTATTGGTATTTGATTATGACTTTTATCACCTATAGTATTCAAGCAGATAAGAACAAAAAATCCAAAGAGCAAAAGCTAAGTAAAGATAAAAAGTTTGGTACTTTTGCATGCACTTTAGAAAAACTCTAAATAAGAAAGAATGTAAAAGTATGAGAGAAAAACTTATATATTAAGATAAATTTTGAAACTTACTACAAGTATATATGATTACTACCACTTAACCAACTTTAAATATAAAAAATATTAGTAATCGTTAACATTATTTTAAATTATCTTTAATTATCGTGTGAGTTGTACGGTATTTCACAAAAGTAATAAATGTGGAATGAGTCCGGCATTTATTATTTCAAAATATTCTATGTTTTATGCTTTTTTTGAGTGTCTTTTCATTATAATGATATTTACATGTAAAATGCATGAATGTGACATATTTTTAGTTTGATGGTTTGCTTCAAGCGAAAACAAATAAAATTTAATTCAAAACTATCACCCAACCTTAACTGTAGAAAAGTATACTGACAGGAAAAAGTACGGATATATAAGTCATTAAATAAAACTTATCCGGGCCTTGCCCGGGTTACTAGCTAGTATATATAAAAAGCTGAAGCCTTTGCTTAAAATTGCGACACATAGGATTCTAAAAGCTCTCTAATTACGCCACATCAGATTTTTGGAACTCATTGTTGCTTGCCACGTAGGATTGAACTTTCATTCCTAGAGTCTCCTTGCTTAGTTAAACTCTTATCTCTAAAGATCATTAATTAACATAAGAATACACAGGATAATCAATTGTAGAGTCCAATTTAACTAAAACAACTGCAAGATAATCAATTCTACTAGAAATGCATCATAAACGTTGAATTCATCTCCCATTTTACCTCATCTGAGGACGCAAACCCTTTGCATGTGGGTGTTCACGCTGATCAAGGTATGTTGCAGTAGGGTTATTGCATTCTAATCTAACATATGTTTTTTGTTTTTTATCATCTTTGTTTTTTTATAATCTGGGTATTACTGCCATATATGGTGCCTCTAGGTACTTATTGTTGATGCCAATCTTTGGTCTTATATATTTGGAGAAGCAACTTAGACTAGATTAGAAGAGGAAGAAATAGCCAATTATGGAAATTTCGATTGACATGTCTTCTTAACTCTTGGTGAAGCAAGTCTTGAATATGACTAGAGATTCAAAGCAGTAGATCTAAATAAATAAGAGATTTAGAAACTTTATGCAGCCAAAAAGGAGAAAGAAGGAAACAATCAAGTCAAATCAGTTAATGTATCCATCGCAATTTCTTATGACAATAAGAAGTTTCAATCTATCACAATTTTTTTATTCCAGAAGGGAACTTTTGGTTTTTACTAAACTTCAATCTAATCAATATACATGTACATTCAAACATTCATCAATTAGAGCTCTTAAATTTTTTACTAGGATTTTTGGAGCAAGCTCTACTGGCCAACTCACCTGTGAGAGTCCCGAACTTAGTTGGACGTAAAGCCGATGGATGTATACCAAGAGTCCAGCTTCCTAATAATTTGTTTAGGTGTCTAAGTAATATGAAAGTTGATAGCAATTGTCTGTGCATCATTGTTTCACGTCTCATATCCCTTCCCCAGAACCCTCCAGATCTTTTGATCATTAAGATGGCTATGAGAATCTGGTAAGCATTAGCAGCTTGGTGGCTTTTTGTAACATCTATGCACTTACAAAATTTGTATCATTACGATATGGACGTGGCTTACCTTTCCATTGGGCAGGGGCCAAAATCAGCCTTGCTTTTCATATATATTATTGTTCTTAATTCCTTTAAGAAGTATCATTTCAGTTCTGCTCATTTGGTCCAATAATTGTTCAAATTGATATATTCTACTTCAAGTAGTGGTGAACAGGAAGTACAAGCAATGTACATATAATATTCTTGGTTGAAATGTAATTATCACAGGTTTTATTGTCTTCTTATCCATGCATCCGGGTTAGATAGTTTAACTAGGTCTAGCTCATGCATCCAGGTTAGATAGTGTAATTAATTGCATGAACTGTTCAGTGGTGGATGTACAGGAAACTAAGGGGAAGAAGGTTAAAATGCAGCTTAAACTAGAGGAAAACAAAGAATTTTGAAGTCACTTTTAGTTTCTATGTTGGATATTAGTGGAAGTTTTATGAGTTTGATTAGGTACTAGACATGCAAATATTTTCCATGACGGGTAATAGAACTTAAAATTGATAAAGATCGTTTTCTTTTTCCTATATACAAAAGATCATTTTGAAGCAAACTGTTACCACATTTTTAGGAAAAATCTTAAATTTTGGGGTATTAATTGGATCACTCATAGTTTGTATAGGAGAGGCGTGATAAGTGTAGTGATGAAAGACAACTTTTAGTGACCTTTGTTTTATGACTATGTAGCATCTTAGAAATGTAATGCATCACGGTGAAACGACGAATTTTATTAAACAATGAAGATGCTAAGTTTAGTTTTTTTAAGAAGCCTGGAAGTTTGTAAATTCTATGTAGAAACTAGAAACTCTAAAAAATTTCATTCAACGGGCATCTTTTGAGATCAATTTTTTCTGACCATTTACAGAAAATCAAACAATCTCTTGAGTAAAGATGCAATCTTCAAGGTTTAACCGGTTTGCATATACGTACTGCCACAAAGTTCTCAATGGTACTCCGTATTTTCGTTGGGCTATACATGTTTGAATTAAATAATTTCAATATAGACAAAATTTTAAGAACAAGACAAAACACACTTTACTTACACAAACTGTGGTTTCATTAAATGAGGCAATACATGATATTAATATGCATATACTTTTACTAGATTTTATACGCAAAAACAATCAAGGATAAAAAAGAATAGAATCAACATTTTGAAAAAATTGCTTAATCTTTTGAATTAACAATATCGTCAACAAGATTCTAATTGTCTTAAGTAGTGGGCTCTTTTATTTGAAAATTATTTAATTGGGTGAAGTGAATTGTTATGCCTAAAATGTATGCATTTATTAGCTTATATATTACGTTGAAATTCATTCTTTTTTCGTTTTGGAATTTTGATACAATTCCACTATGTTAAAATACATAGTTGACAATAAAATAAAATTGCATTGTGTCCCGTGCATTTGCACGGGTCCATTAGCTAGTATGTATAAAGTGTAAGTCCCGAACAACTGGCAGGGGTGCAAAAGGGCGAATTAGAAAACTTAAACTTTTTACCATTTCACTTAAAATTAAGTGATCAACATTAAGTCCACCCTGACTTAAAATTTTAGTCTATTTTTTGTAGTAATTAATTTTTTAAGTGATATAAGGTTTAATGTTATCAAACGCACTTAATTGAAAATAATTGAAAACCTTCTAAGTTTTGCGTGCTTAGTTGCGTTATTAAACACACCTAAGAAAGAATAAAAACTACTAATTACAATTTACAAAACCATTAAATATATAATTATCTAGAAACTAATGTCTGAAACTGAAACAAGGAAAAATTTGGCTACCATGCGGGTTGTGTGAAGTTGCTTAGAACTTGCAACGAAGCCGATATATGCTGCCTGCGTCCTTTGGGCACTCGTATCCCCTTGCTGTTTACAGAGCATCATTCAGCTAGTGAAGCTCCTCTTTCTGCAGAAAGTGTCCAATCCAGCGACTATCCTTCCAGCCTCCGATCCAAACATGGGGGATGTGGACTATAAATTGGGGATGTGGGCTATATTCGGGCATGTCAATGAGAATAAGAAATTGCAAGTTGGTTAGATGTTGGAGGCCCGAGGGCAACTCATCCACCAATTTACAGTCGCGAAATCGTATTTTTTTAAGATGAGGCATCGCCCCATCCTCCACTGTCACCGATCTCAATCCTTTCAATTGAATAAGCCCTAATCCCTTGAGTCTGAGGAACCCTCCGGCCTTAAAAGTCAAGCTCTCCCCCTCGTACGCTTGGAAGAGGTCAAGTTGTTCAAGTTCGGGCAAAGCTTCAAGCGACTGCAGTGGACCATCCCCTAGTTGGCTGTGGCGTAAGCAAATTTTGACCAGGCTGTGAAGAGAAGGTATCCACTTCGGCAACTTCTCTAAACGTCCCTCTAATGCTAGCGTTCGAAGAAACTGAGGAGCCGATGAGAGGGACTGCACATCAAGAATCTCATCCTCGGCGACTGAAATAACATTCAATGATCTGAGGTTGCTTAGTTTCTCAATGGAGGAGCAGAAAGCCGTTCCATCTTTGCGTCTTAACTCGGTAATGCCTAGCCTCCTGAGTTGGGTCAGCTTCCCTATCTCTGTCACAATGTTACAACTGCCACCGCTCCCCTTGATCTCACCCGCCTCTATGTAACATAGCTTTTGTAGGGAGATCAAATCTCCAATCTTATATGGAGCCTTAAAACCACGTGGACGTACACTGCCATCATCACCGACCTCAAGGCGGTACAGTAAGAGATGGCGCAATTTATGAAGTCTCAAAATTTCAGCCGGTAATTCTGTCACATAAGTATCCTTTAGATCTAATGTCTCCAAGTTTTGAAGCTTTCTAATCGATTTGGGAACCAACCTCACATTTGTTCCCCTCATACTTAGATACCTCAAATGAATTAACGTGAAAACTAAGCTTGGAATTTCCTCTAACATAGCACCTCTGAGATCTAAAACCTTCAATAGCCGACTGCTTAAGAACATAGATATGGATGACTTAGAAAGCGGATCCACAACCCCAAATATGAGAAGGGAACGCAATCGACTGTAGGATTCACTCTGGTGTATATTTTCCACGGAATTGTGGATTGCAAGGCATCGCCACTTTGCATCATGCCCACTGATTATGGTACCAATGCTTTGCTCTCTTGACTTTGAAAGAATCATCTCGCGCAAGATGTCATGGACGCGACAAGTCCTAAGCCTTCCATCAATAGTTGTATCTGCCACTTGGACCAAACTTCGATTGACAAGATTATTGAGGTAGTTCTCGGCAACTTCTTCTAAAGTCTTCCCTTCTCGGACTTGCACAAATCCTTCTGCAATCCACATCCGTATCAGCCTCATCTTCTCTATCTCATAATCCTCAGGAAAAACGCTCAAGTACAACAAACAAACTTTGAGATGCGAAGGCAAGTTAAAGTAACTGAGAAGGAATATTCTGGTCATAAACTCGAATCGGTCATTACTTTCAAACTCATCACCAAGACTTCGCCAAGCCATATCCCACTCTTCAATTCTCCCGTCTTTTGTGGCCAAAAAACCGCCCATCGCCACAATTGCAAGCGGCAAGCCGCCACATTTCTTTAAGATACATTTGGAGAGTGGATACAGAGGTTGAGGGCAGTCAGTCCCTTGAAACACCTTTCTACAAAATAAAGTCCAAGACTCCTCTGGAGACAAGGCTTTCATTTTGTACGTTTTGCCACTAGTTTTTAAGCAACAAGTAGAAGCTATATTTAAGTCACGGGTTGTCAGCAGTACACGACTGCCACGGCTGTTATCAGGCAATGCGATTTCTATGGCATCCCATGCATTTAAACTCCAAACATCATCTAGAACAAGCACATACCTGCTTTGTTGGAGGAAGACTCTGATGAGTTCTTTCATGCCGTGGCTAGCCATGGTTCCCACCGCTTGAGGGACCGGTTGCTTGACTTCATCATGGAGTTGCTGAATAACGTCTTTCAGAAGCTCCTCGATCTTAAATGACTGTGAAGCAGTGATCCAGACATGGCTTTGGAAATGCCTCTTCACTTCTGTATCTTCGTATAATTTCTTTACCAGCGTGGTCTTCCCCGACCCTCCCATTCCTGCCACCGACACCACTTTGAGCCCAGAATCATCATTGACAAGCCAACTAATGAGCTCACGCTTTGGCTGTTCAATGCCCACCAGCTCAGCCTCTTCTATTAGAAGTGCATCCCATCGGCGATCTTGCCATGAGCTGTCGATGACGGTTGAACTTGAGCCATGGTCAAAACCACCAAAGTTTTGAAAAATATTGTCGATTCTTGGTCTGATCATTTGTATCTTGGAAGCAATCTGACGGTGAGCTTTGATTTTCTTTACATACAAAGACCCGAAGAACCCATCGCGATGATTATTTGCCAGGCGGAGAATGAATTCATCAAGGATGTCTTCGGTGTCATAAGCAACATCTCGCACTTGTTTAATCCATACCTGTAGCCGGGGATCACTCTCTTCCTTTGCATCAGCGACGCCCATAAAAGCTCTCATTTGCTCTAGTTTTGCTCTAATGTACTCGGCTTCCTCCCGAACACCTCCAAGAAGACTCTTTTCGGCATGAAGTAAGACTGCTAGCTCGTTAAGCAAGAAGGATACTGCAATCTCTGCCATTCCCTGTTCGTTTCTAGCTAGTGAGGCAGCCTTTAGATATCAAAAATGGTAACAATTCACAACATGTATTGACCTCAGATAACTCTCTACTAGTTTGTGTATCCTTATGAAGTAATGAAGTCTACGCAAAGGTGTGAAAAGGCCAAAGCCAGCCTACATTTGGTGGTTGTCAATCATGGTTAGCATTTGCACCAAAAAAAAAATCATGGTTAGCAACAGTTGATTAGTAGAAAGTATCCAAAGCTGGTGTTCTAAAAAGTGAGAAACCATGCACCTTTAACTTGTCCGCTAATACCATGATCAGCTGGTTCCTTTAAAAAATGGGACCGAATGTCTGCCAATAACATTGCCTAGAATAATACACGTAAACTAGACGAGCACGTCCCATAAAGGTACTTAAAATGACCTTAGCCTTCCCCATGTACTTAAAATGACCTATGTGGTATTGTGGCCTGCCCTGTACCACCTAGGATTCATTTGAAACATCTCTATTTGCCACGTAAGCTTTAACTTTGCATGTTGTAGTCCCCCTACTTAGTTGGGCAAGACTTATATTGTATATTTGCACACACTTTGAGAAGTGTTTATATTATTGCTAAATTTGGAGCTTTCACGCTATACTCATTTTGCTACAAATAACCAGAAGGAGTTCTAAATACGTTGCCATATTACAAGGCTGTTTGTCCGGTGCAATTGATCCAAACACCCCAAATTACCATCATGATAAGTAATTGCGCAAACTAATAAATGCATTTATGCAAATTTTACCGAATAAACATGGTTTCACTTAAAATCACCTTCGGCAAGAGCACAATCGGACATGCACTTTTGCAGAAATTGACTTGTGTTTCCACAGAAAATGACTGGTGTCACCAAACCGTTTGCACATGGCCTCCGCTGTTATTCATCGTACCCCATTATTCCTACAAGGTCATCTAGTTCCCGCAAGATTTCTGGAAGAGATAAAGTGCAAAAAGTTTCACACATGAAGCACTTTATCTCTTCCACGCCTCCATCGAGAGCCTGCCTCTTACTAATCTCTGTCATTGTGGTTCTGTTGCTGCAAGCAAGGATACAAATAGATCACCAAAATTGCATTGTAATCCTTGTTTTCCTTATGTTGTTCCTTGTTCGGCATTATCGAAAACAAATGAGAAGAAAAACAAATAAACCGCTGTCATCAATCAGTACTTTTCAAACGCTTGGGCATCTCTCTCTCTCTCTCTAGACACCACCATCTACAACCAGCCCCTTCATCTGGACACATCAACATCTACCAGCAGCCCCTTCAACTTCTGGACACATCACCATCTACAACCATTTGTGAAGCCGTCAACGGATGGTGCCCCTCATTCTCTAAGCGAGAGAGAATGAGGCAGTAGGTGGGCACGTGCCCCCCTGTGCCCCCCGCTACTGGGGGTGGGCAACTACCCACTGCGTACCCACTCTCTCTGAAAATCGCGCACTCAAAACAGTTCTCGCACACGGAAAAAAAAAAAAAAAATCCTATACACTCCTTAACGGGTACCGACACTCTAGAATTTATAATAATTTATACTAAAATACTCTTATAGCTTAAAATATTATTAAAAGTCAAAATATGCATTTTCTGAATATTTATATATTTTCGATTTAATATAATTTCTTTAAATACAATGAAAACCCAATAATAGATAATTACTTCCAGCTACAAAATAAGTCCCATAATTTTTATGAGAACATTAAAGTATATATAAAAATTATAGAAATAAAAATCAGAATTTAAAAGACATAAAAATATTTTTAGATTTTTCGTTTTGCTAAAACCAATGCGATATGGAAATCATAGCAAAACAACTCCAAAAATTATCAAATTCAAACTAAGTCTTATTTATACCATAAGAACATTACTCTAATTTTTCCCAGAACATTTTCTGGGTTTAAAGGCTCCAAAAGAATTTTCCAAATCTGAAATTACAGAAAATACTAAAAATTCATACGATCTCAGAAAATTATAAAACTTTGCCAAGAATTCTAATATGGTCAAATGTATTATTCTTTAAATTTTCACTTGCTAACGATAAGCCTGCGTTAACATATGCACGTGCAAAACTTAACGCTAACTCAAATACCCGCTCGGTTCTCTTCTTCTTCCTTTCTTTTCTTTCTCTCCACCAGCTCGTGGTTACTGTTCACGCAGCTTCCCTTGCTCCCCATTTTCATCTCATTCTCCTTCCTCTGTAACACCACTTCGTGGATACTGTTCCCCCACCTTCCCTTGCTCCCCATTTTCATCTCATTCTCCTTCCTCTGTAACACCACTTCGTGGATATATATTACATACACACACACACACACAGGTTCACACACACATCACCACACATAGCACTCACATACACACATTACACTACACTCATGCACTCATGGTTACACTCAAAATGGGTTTACACTACTGGTGTTACAGCAGCAGGGTGGGGGGTGGAGTGGGGGTAGGCAGAATTTTGGAGGGGGAGGGGTCTGAAGGGATTGGGGGAGAAGAGTTGGGCGGGGAAGGGTATTTTGGGGAAAGGGAAATAGTGAGGTTCAAAAACCTCATTTTTTTTCAACCCACCCCACTTTTCAGAGATTTCAAAGTTACCCCCACTCTTTTCACAATTTACCAAAAAAAAACCACCAACCCCAAATAATTAACTAAAAAACCCATGTTTTACTAATTTTCCCATTATCTCTAAACTTCTACTTCCCTTGTTAATGTTCCAAGAGGTTTCATTAAATCTTGATTTCTACTTCATTTATTATTAATGTTACAATTATGACTTCTAATGTATTATCATTATTGCTACTGCAATTAAAAATCAAAAAATAAAGCGACAATAATTAGTGCATTATTATTGTTACAATTCATTTAAATTTCTCATCCAATACATTTTGACTTCTAATATCGGCTTATTATTATTACGCAAATTAACAAGTCAAAAACTGCCTAATCTGTTTCATTCTCACTTGCTTACCTTCTTTAAAGAGAAAAAAGTCATATATCTTCCTTTTATTCTAAAACTCCACCCTAAGAGTCAACATGTAACAAAAAAAGGAAGAGCTTCTTCAATCTAAAGCAGGTGGTTAGACTTCTACTCAGCAGAGAAAACTTCTTCACTCAATCTCATTTTCCTTTACTGCACACAAAGAGTAGGGTGATGTTCCTAAGATTGTTCAAATTAGGTGGTGATAATTTCATATGTTAGGGGATTATGTATTGTTTTAAACATAAGTAGCAGCGGTTTTCTTTTTACAGCCTAAGGTTGTTCTCAACTTATTATCATATTGCTTGTTTCTCTCACGTATGCATTATTTTTTTCTCTTCTCTCCACAATTTTGTTCACTTCTACTCTTTCTTCTCAAATTGACTAGATTCACTCACTTCATTATGAAAATCCCTGACCCAAACCCTTAATCCAGCAAATCCCCACTTTATCTCCTCCCATCACTCTCATTTTCTCATAAATCTTAATAGAATTGTGTTATCCCTAAACTACTCATCCTCCAGGCAAAAATAGGACCACTAAAATGATTTTGCTTTAGATATTAGCCATTTATATTCCTTTCATGCTTCGGCAATAGTTATTGGCAATTAATTATTTTTAAGTTAGCAATAATACAATATATACCATGTGTATTATTCTAGGCAATGTGATGATATAAATAACCTCAATTGTACCTAATATTCTCTTTACAACATAATGTATTTGGTCAATACAAGATCAAAATAATTGGATAATTCTTACTTTCATAAGGAAAGATTTTTGGTGCAACTATAAATTTACTTTAATGTAGCAACTGTCACCAAATATTGTTCGTTATATTTATTGAGTCATCTTCTTCGCAGTACCTTTTTAATATTTTGTCACTAAAAGTAATTATTGAAAAATTAACTATCACCAGGGATGGGAGAAAGGATTGCAGCCTAAAGCTACACCCAAAAGTTGCCACAAATTTTGTTTTGATAATTATGATCATCCGTATGCAACGCACGTGATAAAAGCTAGTATTTGGTGAAAGTGCAAAAATAACATAAAAAGTGCGAAATGCTGGAACTCTAAAAGTATATGCTCCAATCAATAAAAAAACAACATTATACCAAGACATAAGTAAACTGTAAAGGCAAGTTCCCGTATTTGATCCCAAAAAAAAAAAAAAAATCTTCTGAATCGACTATAGCTAGAAGGCCCATGCCAGAATGGAGCCTCTAGAACTAAGCACAAAAAGATTGTAAACAACCACACCTCTCCAGATAACTTGCTGGGGACTAGGCAAAGCAATGTCTTTTTTAGATGTCTGCCTTTAAGAGATTAGCAATTTACGAAGAACATGTGGATTTCAAATGGGTCTAATATTCTCTGTATTGTTTGATGAGACTTAATACATCAGTAGTTAAGTCGATGCAAGTATTGGGATAATGAACGTCTTTCTAAACTTTGTTGGTGGTGATATGGTATGGCTTCGTGACTGAAAGAGAGATTGGCTTCGAGGCACGTTATAAAACTCTTTCCTTAAGTTTATATTTGCTCTCATAGAATGATGTGCAGTGGGTTGCCAACAAATATCATCCAAGATATAATGAAACTCACTAGCAAATAGCGTTTGCACAAACGATATTTACCCCACAGATTGGTGTATGAAATTTTGGATAATGCTTTTACAAGAAAGAATTCTGCAGAAATTCGTTCTTAGTAGAAGATCTGCAGATAGGAAGAAAAATGAAAAGAGTGGAGGCTTACTATATGGTATCAAAAATCTGACTATTATGCTCTATTTATAGAGCACTAATGGCTGGTCAACCAAGGGTTATACTCTTTCATCATGCACCCAATCAATTTGAACCATTAGATCATAAACCGTTAAGTTTAGCGGTTCAGATTCTGAACCAGTAACTAAGTAACTCCCAACAGGTGTGTCTCTTTAAACCGGCACCACTCAGTTGCCCAACAGGTGCAACCGTTCGGGTTATATCCCAGCTGTTGCAAGTGTAACCAACCAGCTGCCAACGGTCGGATTTATCCGACTTGAACCATTGCACCGGTTCATCGCACCGACAGCCCGGATTCTATCACAATAACTTTAAGGCGTCTAATCGCCTTTTGCACCTCATAATAAAGCGATTCATTCCTCTTTACCTTTTCACCTTCCTTTCATTATTTTGACACACAAAATGAACCCAAAAAAATTTATACAATATTTTAAAAAACACTAACAAACTTTCTCTCGCAACTTGGGATAATAGATCATCAATACTCATAGAAAAGCATACTCCAATTTTTTAAATCCTTTGGATCCAACTTTAGAGATCCCCCATCCATAAGTGCTAAGTTCACTGTAAGTTGACGTTTGTCTAAGGATTTTTTTGGGATGCGGATCGCCTGCTGTAGCTAGGGTTACAGCAGGCATGCTGTAACCTTAGTTACAGCCGTCCGATCATATTAAGTGAAAGAGGATGGCTCAGATGAAGCCACGTCACCCGCTATTTACTCTCCGCATAAACATTCTGCCGGCATTTCTTCTCTCTCCAAGAGCCTCTCTCTCTCTCTAATTCCATCTGCCCGCTGCGACGCTCTCCCGCTCTCCACCTTCCGGCGACGGCACATCCATGATCCACCTCCTCCACCTTCCGGCAACGCGATCTACAATCCCCGTNTCTCCAAGAGCCTCTCTCTCTCTAATTTCATGTTCCCGTTGCGACGCTCTCCTCCTTCCGGCGACGACAAGGCGACAGCAGATCCATGGTCCACCTCCTCCACCTTCCGGCGACGCGATCTACAATCCCCGTCTCTTCTCCGATAATCGAAGCGGCCAGCGTTGCCATGGAAGAACCATCATTCACCGGCGACGAAATAGCCGGACGGCGCATCTTCTGAACCCTAAAACCGGAGCCAACACATACACCTTACGCCGGCGACATAGCGAAGTCATTCTCATTGTACACCGTTCACCGGCGACGACACCTCGTTCACTGCCCACCTTCCGGCGACGACACCTCGTGAAAGAATGACATCCCAAGCTGATGGTTCTCCCATAAGGTATTATCATGTATGACGGAATTTATTTTGTATGAATCCTTGATGTACCTAAAAGGGATACGAGAGTACCCTGCTGTGTGATTGCATTTTAATTCAATGGCATGGTTGATGTAAATCGCGATATGCTCCAAATGAATATATAGACACACCTACTACCATTGGTACCATGCATTGATTCAGCAACAATCCCTCTGCTTTTGACTCGATCCTTTCATATTCCATCTTCAGCGTCTTGAGAGTGCATTATATTCCGAATTAGGGTCAAGAATCTTCTCAATAATATAATGGTATGTTGCATCCTAATTAAGAAGGTTGGGTTCCGGCAAGCTACCATAATACATTGTAAGAACCTTTTGTTTTTAACTATAGGGTGAATATTGTTTACATCTATTGGTTCTTAGATTGGAACGTCAAATAGTTTGCTTGTGGATAGATTGGAACATCAAATAGTTTGCAATTGTTTATTCCAGTTTTAATGAATGACTGAATTGTCTTTTATTTTGACATCTTGCTTTTAAGTACTATCTTTTTTCCGTTATACCTTGACCATTATACAAATCCTATAGGATGCAGGTCAAGACTTGTCAGTGTTATGTGCCACTTGTTGTGAAGGCTAATGCTTTTTTAATAATGAGGATGATACTGTCCTCAATGAGTGTTGTTGTCAAACAATTAGACTCTGGCTTGAGGAATTTCAAGACGTGTACAATCGGTACTGTAATGGAATTGTTAACGTTCTGCATCATGCAAATCAAGAACGTCCAGTGGCTTTGCCATACAACAAAATGTGTTATTCAGAAGAATTTGCTTGGGCATTTTGATCGGTTACTCTAATTATGTAAGTGAAGAAGGGTGTGAACTGCTGCTGCATTATGCTGCTACTGGCACAATACTTGATTCCCCAAATACTCAAAATCCTGGACTGAAGCATAGGAACCGGAACTCTAATTGGCAGGAAGACTCGATTACAAGTAACAAGAATTACAGTAGAAAGGAGGCCATGGCAGGAGCCTGTCTTGTCTTTGACTTCGTTGATGTCACTGAGAGTATGTCATCTACCTTGTTTGAGAGCGAAGAGTGCGCAGTAGACTTCATTTGCCGGGTGAAATTAAGGGCCCAAAAATATTTGGTCAAGTGTGTGAAGTGGCTAATCTAACTCAAGATTGATGAAGACAGATGGCGATTTGGCGTCAAGGGATCTCTAAAGTAGATTGGTTCGGTGGAAGCATCAAGGACAAGATGTATTGCAGGGTTTCAAGGATCTAGATGATGCCATTGATGCCTTGAAGAGGTTTGTTGAGGAAAGTAGGCCTTCCTTAGAAGTATAGGCGACCCCGTGATGTTGTTGTATCCCTGCAGAAATTAATTTTCTTTGCTCACTTGTGTGTATATATGCGTATCATGTAATTCTTCTTAAACTTTTTGTGTGGAAGTATGCCAACGGTATAATTTTATGCCCTTCACTAGAGATGATATTGTGAGATTCTAGAAGAAAATTCCTAGTAGTCCTGTCAATTTGGAACTAAAAAAGTGTTAATTGTGATATCTTATATCGTGTTTGTGTAACGAATGGGTAAAGCCTCTCTTAGAAAGGTAGCCAAGAAGGTAGTTATGAGTTTCCTGATAACCAATCACAAACTCTCGCACATCTGATTGCGGATATCTCCATTTTTTTTATGTTGAGTCTCACAGCGGCACAAAATAAACCACGTTTGTGCAAGCTTGGGAGTTTGGGACTCCCCTCGCCATACAATAGTCTTCATACTGTGTAACATAAGCTGCAACTATTGGATAATCGAGCCAACAAATGTACACCATGGGGTGATAAGACCATTTTTCAACATTTGCTCTCTCATTTACATGTACATTATTGGATACTTGAACCAACTACGATGTGTGATGATTGACTTGGGTCTTTTGTCCATACTTTAGTAGCAGAGGCACCTGGAATCCATACTAACCAACACAAGACACACTGCTGAAGTACTCAGTTGAAGTTGAACATGACAGAGAATTAACAGATACTGAAAGAAGCTTTTAGAGGATCTTTTTCTTGTATGAAAATTCAACTGAAGTACAATCTGATCAATCTGAATTCGGGCTTTGCATTGTAGTTGTACTGACATGCTTCAACTATTTGGTAGCATCAGAGGCTGCACATAATAGCTTTTGCCTATACACATGAAGCTTATTACTAATGCCTTCGGAATCGGCTAAATATCGGGCAAAATGACTGTACAGTTCCACCCCACGAACCGAACGCTGGCCTTGGCTAATGGTAGTGTATATGTATGATTGAATGACCAAAACTTGTCCACACCCACTTTGGCATTTCGTCTCCTTGAATATTCCACTGTAATGACAAGCACTGCAGTCGCCACGTGCGATATACCCAGGCCAGTGTCGCCCGACACCTTCATCGTTTATCCAGATTTGACCTTTTCCCATGCTACTCATGTCTAAAGCTAATGGTTCATTTCCTGTGGGAGCAATAAAAGTAGCCTGGAAAACGTGTAACTCCAATTAGATATCAGTAAAATATAGGGCACAAGTCAAATATAAATTAGAAAAGATTTTATAAAAAAAAAGAGGTGGAAAGCTGGTAAATAAGTTCCATTTACCTGATAGTTGACCATTAATGAAAACCTGCAAGGTATGGCCCTGCTGAGATAATGGTGAGAAAAGGACTCTGTCCATTCCTTAGGAACCCTTCATCCGGTGCTATATTTACGCTGAAGCAAGCAAAAAGAGCATATTACAATGAGAATAGCTTGAAGAAATTTTAATCATTACATATTTCATTTATCAATTAAGAAAATAAGAACAGCAGAGAACATGTTTTCTAAGTACTCACTCTGTCAAGTACCACAAATAGTCCGACGCATCTCTAGTAATATTTAGTTGTTCGTACAAACCTTCCATTGCAAGTGTATCACTATCGTCTGAAGTGGGAGTTTGTTCATTGTATGACTGCCAAGGGAATGCTCCCACGGGGATCATCTTGATCTCCGAGGTTTGGGATGTAACCTGCAACAATTGTTTATCAGACTCAATTCTCTTGCCCGATTTAAATCTACATTCTTGGAAGCAAGACAGGTATTCTTTGGATGAGATCACAAACATTGTATTCACTTTTCGAAATTAACTTCTTTGAGTAATGGAAAAAAATGTCTGCAGTAAATGATGTTTTTCGTCATAGGAGAACAAATAACAAAAAAGAACATGCAACAAGCAGAAACTCTAGATGCGGTGAAGAATCATTTTTCTTACTCTTGCAGTGTTGAACACGACGTGCTTGCAGTCGGGAAGAATGCTGATGGACCAAGGAGGTAGGCCGTATTGCGTGTTCTGAAAGGTGATTTTTGCTGAATATTGTGGATCGAAGTTTGAAAGGAAAGCAGCACAGCCTCCAGCCTTGTACTTGAATACATGAATCTGTGAATAGTCGAGAGAAGTTGGTACCAAAGAAGAACTAGATTACAACTGTGATGTTATATTTGCAATTTATCTTAGCCAGCCTATCAGAACTAACCTCTAAATTTTTTCCAGGCAAGGTCACGACAGGGTTCGAATAAACTAATGCTGGTTCGCATAGCTTGATGGCCTCGTGCAAATCTCTCAAGTGATGGCATCCATGTGACCTACCATCCAGTCCATAGTTCTGTGAACATTTTCAGTTTATAGGGCTTGTTTGGAGTGAAGCCTTCACAATAGAAACTGTTGCAGGTATCTATCTGTCATGTGACAGACAATTTTAGCTTCAGCAAGAAAGATATTCTAGCATTTACTTCGTCTAGCCAGATAGTTCAACTCTATATTTATGCCTAGCTTGAAGTTGCAAATTTAGCCCATAAATATGATCAGCAATACTACAATTCAAACTACATGAAATTCAAGCATACCGTTCAATAACCCATTAGAGGAGCATTTTTCGTGCATGAAATTCAAACTACAGAGATAACTCAAAATTTTTTACCACTGGATCAGGGGCAGTTTCTTGCTTGCACATGATCCATGGGACACCAGTGTCGATTGACTGCCATTTGGGCATCCCATTTTGTGTAAGCTTTGCTTGGGCACCAATTTCCCATTCTATTGGTCATTTGGTCCATATTCATTTTCTATCTGAGACATGTAAATCAAAAAATTAATTCAAAAAAAAAACTTTTCTTGTTAAATAAGTGACTCAGGTTAAGGTTAAAATCAGACAGACTGTGATGAGGTCATTTTCAAACCTGAGACATAATCGAGTCAAAAGCAGAAGGATTGTTGCTAAATCAATGCATGGTGCCAATGGTGGTAGGTGTGTCTATATATTCATTTGGAGCATATCTCGATTTACATCAACCACGCCAATGCATTCACACAGCAGGGTACTCTCGTATCCCTTTTAGGTACATCAAGGATTCATACAAAATAAATTCCGTCATACATGATAATACCTTATGGGAGAACCATCAGCTTGGGATGTCATTCTTTCACGAGGTGTCGTCGCCGGAAGGTGGGCAGTGAACGAGGTGTTGTCGCCGGTGAACGGTGTACAGTGAGAATGACTTCGCTATGTCGCCGGCGTAAGGTGTAGGTGTTGGCTCCGGTGATTTAGGGTTCAGAAGATGCGCCGTCCTGCTATTTTGTCGCCGGTGAATGATGGTTCTTCCATGGCAAAGCTGGCCGCTTCGATTATCGGAGAAGAGACGGGGATTGTAGATCGCGTCGCCGGAAGGTAGAGGAGGTGGATCATGGATGTGCCGTCGCCGGAAGGTGGAGAGTCGCCGGAAGGTGGAGAGCGTCGCAGTGGGCAGATGGAATTGGAGAGAGAGAGGCTTGGAGAGAGAAGAAATGCCGGCAGAATGTTTATGCGGAGAGTAAATAGCTGGTGACGTGGCTTTATCTGAGCCATCCTCTTTCACTTAATATGATCGGACGGCTGTAACTAGGGTTACAGCATGCCTGCTGTAACCCTAGCTACAGCAGGCGATCCGCATCCGTTTTTTTGGCACCTTAGGAGTACGCATCATCTAGACTCGCACATGAGCATACTGCAACTTTCAAATCCATCGGATCTGGCTTTTTGGAGATCCCCCCATTTGTGAGTGTTAAGCCGATGCAGTTTTATAAATTGCTCTTATCCGGTTCATGGCTCTCACGACAGTACTAGTGGGAGCTAAGGATTTGAAATATTTTCTATGCCTCATCCCATCCTTGATGCCCAGTAGTTGGTACCCATCAAAATGGAGCCATGCTTTACTCCATTTTTTCTCCAAGAAATTGATTATATTTCGTAACCATCCATTTCAATGTGATGTCATTGAAAATCACAAAGTGCCTTCCTCGCCGTTCGTTTTTGAAAATCACGATCCTCACTTTGACCCTCAACTCTAAGAAAAGTGAATACTCACGTCCACATGAAACACATCTGAGTAAAGCATTATATCAGTACTAAATGATAGTCCATTCGTCCCAAGTTAACTGACCTTAATCGACAAGATTAACTATTAAAACTCTGGACCATTGGATCATCTTGGATTAGAGGTGGCAATCATTACCCAAATCTATTTACCCGTCAAAATCCTTTCGCTTAAAAGTTACCCAAAATCATCCATTTACATAATCTTTTTGACTGACTTTTTACCCTAATCTCTCCCTTTCTCTCTTCCTTAGCATCAGACATGCTCAGAAAAGCTCTCATTTGCTCTAGTTTTGCTTTTATGTACTCGGTTTTCTCCCGAACACCCCCAAGAAGACTTTCTTCGTCATGGAGGAAGACTACTAGCTCGTTAAGCAAGAAAGTTACTGCAATCTCTGTCATTCCCAGTTAGCTTCTAGCTAGTGAGGCAGCCTTGAGATATCTCAAATGGTTACACTTTACTTGTATTGACCTCAAAGAACTCTGTACTTAGTTTGTGTATCCTTTTCTTTTTTTTTTTGATAATAAGAGAGTGAAGTTGAATCATGTAGCTTCAAAGAACAAGTTTTGGCCATCTGGTACCACTAATAACAAGTTTTGGCCATCAGCCTTCAGATTGCTTGCACCTTCGATTGTCATCTTCAATTCTGCATATTGACTAGCTTGTCCTCTTTAGCTATTGACTGACTTGTCCGTAGGAATTAACCATCAGCCGATGTGACGACTCAATTATTCTCCGGGAGAACGTGGGTTTCCTTTCACTGCACAAAGTCCATTTAATGACAAAATATCAGGCATCACTGGGACAAATTTAAGAATCTTCTTCACCCCATGACAAGGATGGTGCACCTTTAAGGACGTTTATGTGCACCCCTGAAAATGGTCGTCCTGCCACGGTGAAGTCTGCAAAACGGAGAAGACAACCAAGCTGTATGTACTCGATGAATTTTAGTCTAGACCATCTCACCCGCTTTCTAATTACGCGCGCAAAAAGTCTAAAGTCGAAGACATATATATAGTATAAAGCGTTAGTCTCAAACAACTGGCAGGGGTGCAAAAGGGCAGATTCGAAAACTTAGGGAAATATTTGGCGTAAGTGCAAAAATAACAGGAAAAAGTTACGAAAATGCCGGAACTCTAAAACTATATGTTGTAATCAATAAAAAACAACATTATACCAACTTTGTACCAAGGAAACTATGAAATCCTTTGGATTCAGCTTTAGAGATCCCCCGTCGATGAGTGCTAAGTCCTGTGTAAGTTGACGTTTGTCTAAGATTTTTCTCGCAACTTAGGATAACACATCATCTAGACTCGTATATGAGCATACTTCAACTTTCAAATCCATTGGATCTGGCTTTTGGGAGATCCCCCATTCGTGAGTGTTAAGGCGATGCATTTTTATAAACTGCTCCTCTTATCCGGTCCATGGCTCTCACTACAATACTAGTGAGAGCTAGGTATTTGATTCGTTTTCTATGCCTCATCCCATCCTTGATGCCCCGTAGTTGGTACCCATCAAAATGGATATTTTGGAACCATATATTTCAGCGCGATGTCCAACACCTCCCCCCCCCCCCCCCCCCCCCTCCCCCACCCCCACCACACCAAATTACGAGTACTTATTCGGGTATCAACTTTAGGTTGTAAATTTTTGCATCTAATTGGTGATATTTGGCCAACCAAAGACCAAAATGTCTAATTTTGGATGACAAAGAAAGGGTTGATTTGCATTGACTCCTTAAAATTTAACCAAATTGCGCTTTCACCTCTAAACCATAGCATGGAATCATGACCACATTGACGATTTATGGAACCTGTATCCTATGTTCCATAAATTGTCAATGTGGTCATGAATCGATTATGCATCCTATGTTCTCTACCCTCTAGCTCTTATTTAGCCTTTATGTATGTGAATCGATTAAGCATCCTATGTTCTCCAAATTCTATCGGCAGCCAAAACCTTTAAAACTGGGTTTCTCTTCTGATCTATAAAAAGTAAAAAACGAGGCAAAGAGAGAAAACTGAGGATACTTGTTGCACCTGTAAGAAAAAAGGGAATACCCACATGAAACACATCTCACAAAGTCTGTTTCTGGCTCCTCTTGAAACACATCTGAAACACATGCCCGCGGAGTTTGTTTTAGGCTTCATCTTTGTCCATTACCCTCTAGCTCTTATTTAGCCTTAATCAGTACTAAATGATCGTCCATTCATCCCTAATTAATTGACCTTATTATTATTTTTTTGATTGTCCCAAAAAAATTATCACTTTCTAATTTAAAAAAAAATCACACATCTTTTTTTTAATGTTTATCCTTCTTACATATTTTTTTACTCCGTTTTGTGTTTTCTATTCATATTCAATCCTCTAGTAACCCATTTTTTCTCTTTCTCTCTCGGCCTATTTTCTTCCTCACTCTCTCTTTCCTTTCTCGAGGTAGAATGAAAAACTCATAAAATATGACTCATATATTAAATAAGTTTGCAATTTAAACATGATCTATTAATTAGGGACGGGAGAATATAACTCATAATGTCTGTGATCCCTGTTGCCTCCATGAAGACACATAGTTTCCTCTGGTACAGTGTCATGTTGAAGTAATAACAGTGCTACCGGTAACCTCCCTGCTTTCCGAGAGTGCTCCCCCTTCTGTCTCATTTTTATGGTTAAGCTCACTAATTTGGATAACTTTGTTCTTGTCTTTGTTTCTAGTGCTTGTCTTGGAAATGACAGCCATTGTTTTTATGTCCATGATTTTGAATTATTATGTTTGCTTGACACAGTAGCTTTTTTCCTTTAAATACGATGTTACTTGCTTAGTTTGTGTGCATGTTATTACGTTCTATTCATTCTTTAGGGAGGCCAAAGAAAACTTTCCTTATGGGATTTGCAGTTATCGAGGGGTTTATTGATCAAGTTGAGGGGACAGTTCATGTTTCGTGGGTTCAGCCGAGAGTGCTGGGAATTCCGCAGATCAAATCTTTGGACGATTGGCTGGACAATTGGATAGACAAAGTACACATTGCTCTGTTATCTATAGAGGCAGAAACATCTAATTTAGTTGCGTTGTAACGTTTTTTCCCTTTACTTCTGAATTCCATGTTATGTGTAACAATCTCGTTAATGCCCAGCAGAGCTAGTAGCCACAGCAATGGAAGGACATATTGTAGTTGCTTGGGCCAGCTTTATAAGCTTCCATTCCAATTCGATCATTTTTCCTGTTATTTTCTGAAAGGAGCTGCCTTTTCCCTGCAGTTTTTGCTCTAATTTGCTGCGGCATGCTTAGGGACAGGACAAGTTGATCTCGAGTGGTTGTTTTACGCTTGTGTGAAGATGCCTAAAACTTGCTACGAAGCCAATATATGCAGCATGCAACGTCCTTTGGGCATTCGTATCCCCTTGCTATTTACAGAGCATAATTTAGCTAGTGAAGCTCCTCTTTCTACAGATACTTTCCAATCGCGCGATCATCATTCGAGAGTCCGATCCAAACATTGGGGATGTGGGCTATAGTCGAGTTACCCTGACCTTGAAGTGGCATAGTCAATTTATCTGGCATGTCAACGAGCCTAAGCAATTGCATGTTGGTTAGATGTTGGATGCCTGAGGGCAGCTCATCCACCCGTTTACAGCCCTGAAAATGAATTTCTTCTAGATGAGGCATCGCTCCATCCTCCACTGTCAACGATCTCAATCCTTTCAATTGAAAAAGGTTTAATTCCTTGAGCCTCTGGAACCCTCCAGCCTTGAAAGTCAAGCTCTCCCCCTCGTACGCTTGAACGAATGAAAGTTGTTCAAGATTGGGCAAAGCTTCAAGCGACTGCAGAGTGTCATCCCATAGTTGGCTGTAGCATAAAAGTAAACTGACCAGGCTGTGAAGAGAAGGTATCCACTCCGGCAACTTCTCTAAACGTCCCCCAAGTTCTAGCCTTCGAAGAAACTGAGGAGCCGACGAAAGGGACTGCAGATTAAGAATCTCATCCTCGGCAACAGAATAAACATACAATGATCTGAGGTTGGTTAATTTCTCAATGGAAGAGCAGAAATCCATCCCATCTTTGCTTCTTAACTTGGTAATGCCTAGCCTCCTGAGTTGCGTCAGCTTCCCTATCTCTGTCACAGTGTTACAACTGCCGCCGCTCCCATTGATCTCACCGGCCTCTATGTAACATAGCTTTTGTAGGGAGATCAAATCTCCTATGGTATATGCAGCCCTAAAACCACGTGCCATGTGAATGCCAATATTGTCAATGAACTCATAACCGTACAGTAAGACATGGCGTAACTAGGGGTGAACACGGTTCAGTTTGGTTTGGTTTGAGGGCTAAACCGCAAACCGAACGAATGGACCTCGGTTCACAAATTCTTGAACCAAACCGAACCAAGACAACTCGGTTTGAACGGTTCGGTTTGAACGGTTCAAACGGTTTGAATTGAACGGTTCGGATCGGTTTGAGTGAGGTTTAAACTTCATTTTGTTTTAAGGAAAAATAAAAACCCACTAACTAAAAGCAACATCACAGTTACATTACATGATACATTGGAAAACTAATCTGGTCAACAAATAATAGTTACATTACATGATAATTTCTAAAGACAACATCTAGAAAATAAACAAAACAAGGCATTAGGAAGTACAATAACCAATGAAATAAACAAAACAAGGCATTATAAGATTTCCAGTAAGAAAGGGCTTCATTTCAAGACTTCTGTCAAGATCCAACTTTTCATCTTTCAATTAATCTGCAAAACAAGGCGCCAACTACGCCAGTTTCCAATGTCATCAGAACACCATGATCATATACTCAACATCATCAGAAAAGAATGACACAAGAACTACCAAACAACATAAGAAGCTAATGAAGGGCACACCTTTATCAACTCCACAATTGTTACAGTTTTATTGATGCCTTGAATACGATTTCTAAAGAACCTTTTTCCTACAAAGTATTAAATCTAAGTATAGGTAAGAAGAGCAGAATGAAAGCAAACTCTCTCTGGACTAGAACCATGCAGAATTTACCTCAAAATTTACAATGAAAAGAGGAGTTATAACACCATGCTTCAGTCTAAAGCTATGTACAAGGAAACCTAAAAGATTTTATGGTACTCTAGTCCCAGTGCCAAGAAAGCTTGCAAACTATTAAATATAAATTCAAGTATTCAAAACTATTCACCTGCCTTTTGTCAAACACCATGAATTATAGTCACTACATCGTCAACTACGTGGCATAAAATATCAAACACCACTACAAATTCACGTCACCATAAACATAGCAAGCAAGCACGACCACATTCAGCAAACATATTGAACCAGAACAACTCTATTATACCACTCATCCTTTTATATTGACAAGCATGAAAATAATGCAAAACTTCAACTGATATCATCAACAAATACTACATAAACGCCTCACGGTTAGTGTTAATGCCCGAGTGCACGTCCGCCTTGAGATATTATACAAGGGCGTAATTAACTACAGTGTGAATAATAAACATAGGAATTCAAACAGTGAATACACGCTGCTTTTGATCATTATGGTAATATGACAAACCAAACAACCAAGAAATATACAATTTAGAGTTTCAAAAACATCTAATTGAACATTATTCAGTGAAGATGGTAATTAAACCTGAAGGAAACTCATAGCAAAAATGATATAGCTGCACATCCTCCCTTGGCTCCTAATCCGAATCTAATTCTCGCCAATCTGCGTCTCAGCTCTTGGCTTCTCCACCTTCCGGTACCGATCCATCTCCACGAAAAAAAACCTATGCCAAATCGCCAAAAACAAACATAAAAATCAAAACAAAAACTGATAAAGATTACACGCAAAACGAATAATTGACGGTGACAACAATTTTCATTACAAACCTGTTTAGAGGTTTCTAAGGTATTAGTGTATTTATGGGTACCTTCTTTGAATTAATTGAAGTTCCAAACCCAAAAACTTCATGATTAGAATTACATGAATTAATCTGCAAAATGTATACTTGACGGCGACGGCGATTTCTCTCTGTATCCAAAGTTCCAAACCCAGGTCCTTCAAGATCTGTTTCTCTGTCTATCCATATTTATTGCGTATCGCGTAAGAACGAAGAGAGGCATATGATGTATGAAACTGGGGCGGATGAAGAAGAGTGGGCTGAAAACATGAATTAGGGCGAATGAGAGAGCTAACTACTAACTAGGGTCAAGGACAGGGTTTATATAGTACGGTAACTAGGGTATATTCAACTAACTAGGGTATGGTATATATATTTTTTATCCCCCTCAGTTTGGTTCGGTTTTGTGACGGTTTGGAATTTCTGAACCGTGAACCGAACCGAACCGAACCGGCCTCGGTTTGAAATTTTGAAACCAAACCGTTCAATCTCATCAACGGTCCGGATTCGATTGGTTCGGTTTCCTCGGTTTGGCTCGGTTTGCTGCTCACCCCTAGGCGTAATTTATGAAGTCTCAAAATTTCTGTCGGCAATGCTCTCACATAAGTATCCTTTAGATCTAAAGTCTCCAAGTTTCGAAGCTTTCTAATCGTTTTTGGAACCAATCTCACATTTGTTCCCCTCATACTTAGATACCTCAAATGAATTAACGTGAAAACTACGCTTGGAATTTTCTCTAACGGAGCACCTCCCAGATCTAACACCTTCAATAGCCGACTGCTTAACAACATAGACATGGATGACTTATAAAGCGGATTTACAACCCCGAATATGAGCAAAGAACGCAGTCGACTATAAGATTCCCTTTTGCGTATGTTTTCCACGGAATTGTGGATGGCTAGGCATCGCCACTTTGCATCATGCCCACTGATTATGGTACCAATGCTTAGCTCTCTTGACTTTGAAAGAANCATCTCACACAAAAGGTCATGGACGCGACAAGTCCGAAGCCTTCCATCACGAGTTCTCCTCGCCACTTGAACCAAACTACGATTGACAAGATTATTGAGGTAGTTCTCAGCAACTTCTTCTGAAGTCTTCCCTTCTCGCACTTGCACAAATCCTTCTGCATTCCACAACCGTATCAGCCTCATCTTCTCTATCTCATAATCCTCAGGAAAAATGCTCAAGTACAACAAACAAACTTTAAGATGGGAAGGCAAGTCAAAGTAACTGAGAAAAAGTATTCTTTTCATAAACCTGAATTGGTCATTACTTTCAAGCTCATCACCAAGACTTCGCCGAACCATATCCCACTCTTCAACTCTCCTGTCTTTTGTAGCCAAAAAACCGCCCATCGCCACAATTGCAAGCGGCAAGCCCTCACATTTCTCTAAGATACATTTGGAGAGTGGATACAATGGTTGAGGGCAGTCAGTCCCTTGAAACACCCTTCCACAAATAGAGTCCAAGACTCCTCTGGAGACAAAGCTTTCATTGTGTATGTTTTGCCACGAGTTTTTAAGCAACACGCAGAAGCTATACTAAAGTTTCGGGTTGTCAGCACTACACGACTGCCACGATTGTTATTAGGCAACGCAATTTCCATTGCAATCCACGCATCTAAACTCCAAACATCATCTAGAACAAGCACATACCTGCTTTGTTGGAGGAACTCTCTGATGAGTTCTTTCAAGCTGTGGCTAGCCATGGTTTCCACCGCTTGAGGGACCGGTTGCTTGAGTTCATCAAAGAGTTGCTGAATAACTTGTTTCAGAAGCTCCTCGATCTTAAACGACTGTGAAACAGTGATCCAGACATGGCTTTGGAAATGCCTCTTCACTTTTGTATCTTCGTATACTTTCTTTACCAGTGTGGTCTTCCCCGACCCTCCCATTCCTGCCACCGACACCACTTTGAGCCCAGAATCATCGTTGACAAGCCAGCTAATCAGCTGACGCTTTTGCTGTTCGATTCCCACAAGCTCAGCCTCTTCTATTAGAAGTGCATCCCCTCGACGATCAAGCCATGCGTTGTTGACAACGGTTGAACTTGAGGCATGGTCAAAACCACCATAGTTTTGAAAAATATTGTCTATTCTTGTTCTGATCATTTGTATCTTGGAAGCAATCTGACGGTGAGCTTTGATTTCTTTACATACCAAGTGATCCTATGCAAAGACCAGAAGAGTCCATCGCGATGATTATTAGCCAGGCGGAGAATAAACTCATCAAGGATGTCTCCGGGGTCACAGGAAACATCACGCACTTGTTTAATCCAGCCGGGGATCACTCTCTTCCTTTGCATCAGCGACGCTCAGAAAAGCTCTCATTTGCTCTAGTTTTGCTCTTATGTACTCGGCTTCCTCCCGAACACCTCCAAGAAGACTCTTTTCGTCATGGAGGAAGACTGCTAGCTTGTTAAGCAAGAAGGATACTGCAATCTCTGCCATTCCCAGTTCACTTCTAGCTGGTGAGGCAGCCTTCAGATATCTCACATGGTCACACTTTACAACTTGTATTGACCTCAAAGAACTCTGTACTTAGTTTGTGTATCCTTGTGAAATTAATCATGTAGCTTCAAAGAACAAAAGTTTAGGCCATCAGCCTTCAGATTCCTTAGTCATCTTCAATTCTGGATATTGACTAGCTTGTCCTCTTTAGCTATTGACTAACTTGTCCGTTGGAATAAACAATCGGCCGACTGGTAGCCTTAACTATGAAAATTGGGACCGATCTCAGCACAACACTCACGCCTGATGTGACGACTCAATTATTTACTACGGGAGAACGTGGGTGGTTTCCTTTCACTGCACAAAGTCCATTCAATGAAAAAATATCGGGCATCACTGGGACAAATTTAAGAATCTTCTTCACCTCATGACAACGATGGTGCACCTTTAAGGAGCTTTATGTGCACCAGTGAAAATGTTGGTGCTCATCGTCCTGCCACGGTGAAGTCTGCAGAGATAATCCGATAGGTAGGTTCCAACCATCCCATTCCCGTGCACATGCGTCAATCATAAAATGTGGACGGGCAATATATGTATACATACATGTGTTTTCTTTTCTTTTCAAAAAGCCCATAAAGAAACTTCAAAAGAAATTGTCCTGGGGGTTGATATATTGCAGGAATTTTCCTCACCATATCCTGTCAGCCCCTCATTGCGTATCTGAACAAAATAAGAATCTTAAGAAGGATACAACTTAATTAGTTACATGAACTTCAGTTTCTGTTAAGCAGTCCATATTCACTTCAATTGACTACCGAAGAAGCATCATAAACACTAAAATTTCTATTATTACAAAATTAATCAATCACATTACTGTCAATTACGTACATATTATGGCTGATAAAAAGCAGTCTAAAGCTAGAATCCTAACCACAGATATTCATTAAATTAACATACTAATTCAGATATATTACCATTTTCAGCTCCATCAATCCATCAAACGGCTGGCATGTGGCGATACCACTAATACTCAGACCACCTCCGAGTGTCGAATTGCTCAAATTCTTCGAAAGCCACTCCTCAATCAAATCCAATGATAACTACAACCACCACATTTTACAAAAGATCAACACAAATCAAATCAATCAATTGAAAAACACAATAAATAAAACATAAATAGACAGCCAAATTCTATCGACAGCAAAATCTTTAAATCATTTGTTCCTTTGATATCCCCAATTCCTTTAAAACTGGTTTTCTTTTCTGATCAACAAAAACGAGGCAAAGAGAGAAAACTGAGGATACTTGTTGCACTGTAAGAAAAAAAGTGAATACCCACGTCCACATGAAACACGTCTAGCTCCTCACATCTGAAACACATGCCGCTCACCAGAGTTTGTTTGAGGCTTCATCTTTGTCCTCTACCCTCTAGCTCTTGTTTAGCCTTATATCAGTACTAAATGATCGTCCATTTGTCCTTAATTAATTGACTTTATCTCTTTTTAATTGTCCCAAAAAAATTTATCTTTTTCTAAATTAAAAAAGATTATACACTATTTTTTTATTTAAATGTTTACCCTTTTGTATTTTTTTTTACTCTGTAATATGTCTTTTATTCATATTTAATCCTCTAGTAATTCATTTGTCTCTTTCTTGGCCTATTTTCTTCCTCACCCCTCTCTTCTCTTTCTCGAGAATGGATAATTCATAAAATATGATTCATATACTAAATAAGCTTGCAATTCAAACATGATCTATTAATTAGAGACGGAAGAGTATAACTCATAATGTCTGTAATCCCTTTTGCCTCCATGAAGACACGTAGTTTCCTCTGGTTCAGTGTTATTTTGAAGTAATAACAATGCTACCGGTAACCATCTGCTTTCCAAGAGTGTTCCCCCTTAAAAGAAGACATGTCTCATTTTTACGGTTAAGCTCACTAATTTGGATAACTTTGTTCTTCTCTTTGTTTCTAATGCTTGTCTTGGAAATGGCACCATTGCTTGTATGTCCATGATTTTGAATTACCATGTTTGCTTGATACGGTAGTTTTTTTCCTTTTAAGTACGATGTTACTTGCTTAGTTTGTGTGCATGTTATTACATTCTATCCATTCTTTAGAGAGGCCAAAGAAAACTTTCCTTACGGGATTTGAAGGTTCATCTTATCGAGGGGATTATTGATCAAGTTGAGGGGACAGTTCATGTTTCGTGGGTTCAACCAAGAGTGCTGGGGATTCCGCAGATCAAATCTTTACGCGATTGGCTGGACAGTTGGATAGACAAAGTACACACTGCTCTGTTATCTATCGAGGCAGAAACACCTAATCCAGTTGCGTCGTAACTTTTTTCCCTTACTTATGAGTTCCATGTTCTGTGTAACAATCTAGTTAATGCCCAAAAGAGCTAGTAGCCGCAGCAATGGAAGGACATATTTAAGTTGCTTGGGCCAGCTTTGTAAGCTTCCTTTCCAATTCGATCATTTTTCCTGTTATTTTGTGAAATCCATGTAGTTTTCACTCTGATTTGCAATGGCATATATGCTTAGAGACATGACAAGTTGATTTTGAGCCGTTATTTTTCGCTTGAGACATTTATCTGACCATGTACTGGCACTTTTTAGCGATCTGCCTCTTGGCTACGCTGTGCAAGTTTCACGTCGCGTTGCATCTTTTCCTTCCAACTATGAACTCTGAGCATGGCTTAATCGACTCTCATGTTCAACCGTTGATCATTGGATCTAGGATTAAAGGAGGAAATCATAACCCAAATCTGTTTACCCGTCAAAATCATTTCACTTAAAAGTCACCCAAAATCATCCATTTACATAATTGGGTATAATGGGTTGAGTACCTTGCAACACATGAGCCCGTTGGTTTACATTTATTCCTTAAACTCTTTTGGATTGAATTTTTACCCTAATCTCTTGCTTCCTTCGAAAACCACTAAGAACGCCGTTGCCGTGACTGCATCTCCATCACCACCGCTGTCGCCTGCCAGCGCCACTCCTCACATACCTACATCGTCATCTCCGCCCATCAACGACGGACAACGATCACTACAACTCGCTCTCCATCGTCAATTCTGCCACTCTCTTACCACACGCCATCGCTGCTGCCCCTTGCTCGCGTTTTGTCGTAGCTATGGCCCTGCGACCACCTCGTCCATTCAGCTACATCCTCATCTAACATCGTTGCCATCTTAACGCACCAATAATGGACAATCCACACTCCATCACTGCCACCACCACTGCTCTTATGGAAATTTGGATTCAAATTCAGGAACTGGATTTTCTTTTTACCGAAAAGTATGAGCTTTTAGCCTTTTCCCATTGTCGCCATTGTTATTCCTTATGGACAAAATATTTTATGGAGAAATTCATAGTAATTGCTATATTGTGTGCAGTTACATTTTTAGGGCTTGTTAGAAAAGGCCTAAAAATGCCAAAATGTGTTTGTTTTTGTAGGCGTTAATGCAGTTAGGGAGGTTGCATGTGACAGGTTTTTTGAATTTGAGGGACAATTTGGAGGGCAAAAGTAAGATTAGGGAAGTTGCATTGGCGGTTGGAATTTGTTAAGTTTTTTATCGTAAACAATAAAAAAAAATTACTAAAAATTTAAGGTCAAAAGTGTACGAGCCGGGTCAGAACTCGAATTGTCTCTTGGGTCACGATAGGATTAACGGGTGAAACCAACCCATTTAATGTGACGATCCAATTAACCCATTAATAAATGGGTAAAATGAGCAATGACCTCTTTATACCCGAACATGTTTAACTTATACCCAAATCCAACCCAACCACCCCTAATAGGCCTGTATTTCCAAAAAAAGAAAACTTCTTCTGAGTAGTTTTCATTTTCGAAACAAAGACAACGCGCTTTGTTTCGCTTCCGTTATTTTTTTTCTTACGGATCCTAAATTGTAACATGTGGAACACTAAGGGGCTGTTTGATAAAATTAAAATTTAAGTGCTAAAAAAGTTAAACGCTGAATTCGTAATACTGAAAAATTTTAAGTGAGTAAATTTTTACCGAAACAAGTTAACATGTTTGGTAAACCAAAAGCAGATGTCTAAAAATTATTTATTTACGAGTTTATCCATTTAACCAAAATTATGCATTTGTTTATGTACTTAATAACGCTTTTGGAGGGGCTAAAATTGTGTTAGTGGTAGTGACGATGGAGGAGTAATGGTGGTGGTGTTGGCGATGCCAAAAAGGTGGCAATGGTGGCCACTACAAGGAAAAAGGCTTTTAGCGATAGACTTTTAGCGACGGAAGTAGTTCCGTGGCTAAAAGTGATTTCAGCGACAGAATTTCCGTGGGTAAAAACGCTGTCCAAAAAAATATTTGAACGACGGAGTATTCCGTCGGTAAAAACATTGCCGACAGACGGGCTTTTAACGACGGTATAAGCCATCGCTAAATATTTTTATATAATTTTATAATTTTCGATGATTTTTTGAAAAATTTTAAGCAACGGAATAATACCGTCGCTAAAAATATCCGTTTGTTAAAATGTTTTTACCGACGGACCTTTAGCGACGGGATAATTCCATCGCTAAAAGTTCTTTAATACACAGATTTTTCTCTCTCTCTCTCTCTCCCCCCGTTTCTCTTTCCGTCCCTCGTTTATCTCTCTGTCGGCGTTCTCACCTCCGGCAATCCCCCTTCACGGCGACCCACCTCCGCAACGGTACTCCCCACCACCACGCCGGCGAAAGGCCCCTGCCTCCGTCCCTCCCCACGAGCGCGCCGGCGACAGGCCCCAGCCTCCGTCCTTCCCCACCAGCCCCCCACGCCGGCGACAGGTCCCCGCCACCACCATACCGCTCTTCCCCCGCCACGCCACACCGCCCTTCCCTATCCCCTCACATCTGCCATCCCCATAGCCATCTCACCGCCCCGCAGCTACCCCACTACTGCCACAGCTACCTCACAGTCGCACCACCATCACCACAGTTCCTCCCCCTCCGCCGCACCACCACCTTCTGCCGCCTTTCGCGTGCCACTGCCGCTGCCTTCTGTGCGCCACTGTTGTCGTCCGCCTCGCACCACCACTGCCCCAACTCACTTTTTTTCCCGATTAGAAATTATTTATCATATTGAATCTGCTCAAATATGCTAGCATTTAATCTGTTGTTATAATGTAATTGTATGCTAGAAATTATTTATCGCATTGAATCTATTGTTAATCTATTGTAATATAATTGTATTTGATTTGTTATAATGTAATTCAATTTAATTTGTTGTAATGTAATGAAATTTAATTTTTTGTAATGTATTGTATTGCATTTAATTTGTTGGAATGTAATTCTAACGATTAAAACCTAATGATCCCTAATTTGTTCCCAAGTAACCCTAATTGAACCAAATTAACCCTAATAAAACCGTAATTATTCCTAATCTAACCAATTTACAGTAATTAACCCCGCGTAACCCTAATTGAACGAATTAACCCCAACTAAACATGATTAACCTAACTGAACAAATTAATTGTAATGAACCCCGATTCAACCTAATTGAACCAATTAGCCCTAATTTATCCCGATTAAACCTATTTGAACCGGTTAACCTTAAACCTTAAATCCTAATTAAAGCATAATTAGCTCGGATAAACCCTAACCATATCCTTAATTTGTTCCCAATTATCCCTAATCAAACCGTAATTATCCCTAATCTAACCAATTAACAGTAATTAACCCCGTGTAACCCTAATTGAACGAATTAACCCCACTTAAACCTGATTAACCCTAACTGAACCAATTAATTGTAATGAACCCCGATTCAACCTAATTGAACCAATTAATTGTAATTGAATGCCCTGATCCAACCGAACCCTAAATTGAAATAATTGAACCCTAAATTGAAGTAATTGAACCCTAAATTGAATACCCTAATCGAATCAAACCCTAAATTAAACTAATTGAACCCCTAATTGAATGCCCTGATCCAACCGAACCCTAAATTGAAATAATTGAACCCCCCTAATTGAACCCTAAATTGAATGCCCCAAATCAACCGAACCCTAAATTGAATCAATAGAACCCCCTAATTGAATCCTAAATTGAAGTAATTGAACCCTAATTAAACCCTAAATTGAATGCCCTAATCGAATCGAACCCTAAATTAAACTAATTGAACCCCTAATTGAATGTCCTGATCCAACCGAACCCTAAATTGAAATAATTGAACCCTAAATTGAATGCCCCAAATTAACCGAACCCTACATTGAATTAATAGAACCTCCTAATTGAACCCTAAATTGAATGTCCTAATCGAACCGAACCCTAAATTAAACTAATTGAACCCTAAATTGAATGCCCTAATACAATCGAACCCTAAATTGAAATAATTCAAGCGCATCGGATATGTGCATTTTGAACAATTTTTTCCTATTTGAACATTGATAATTTGTTTGATAATTTCAGGTTGTTAAATGTGCATTTGAGAATTGTGATTATTGATCTGTGATTTTAGGTTGTTAATTGATGATTTTAGGTTATTAGCTGTGCATTTGAAGTAATTGCGATTATTAATTGATGATTTTAGGTTGTTAATTGATGATTTTAGATTGTTAATTGTGCATTGAGCATTTGAGATATTGAGATTATTGACGGAGGATGGGACCCAATTGGATTGAATGTGTGATTTTTGTTAATATTTATTTGGGTCAAATACACGTAGGTACCCTGGAACTACCACAAAGTCTCAATTAAGGGTCCCAAAGTTTAATTTTTACACATAAAGGCCTGTAACCCCAAATTCCCAACAAGTAAGGGCCTCCGTCCACTTTTTTAACGATTCAAGCTTTTCTGTCAGGGGTATTTTTGGGTTTCCATATTTGGGTGTTTCAAAAGCCGCCCACTTACGACCAACACCACCGGCAACACCATCCGGCTACCATGCCGGCAACTGTCCTTGCCATCGCTCCCCCATCACCACAATCCACCGCCGACCAACGCCGTTCGGCGACCAACACCGCTCCCTCATCACCACGATCCACCCACGACCAATACTGCTCCCCCATCACCATGATCCACTGTCGACTAAAACCGTCTGGGGACCCCACCGGTAGTGCCATTACCACGACCAACCACCGGCCACAACCACAGCAGCACATTTCCAGCCGCCGGCCACCACCAATCATGCCAACCCACCAACAGCCACCGCTGGCGAACTAAATCAATCCAGATCCCGGCAAACCCACGACCACCCAAAACCTTACCTGCAAACCCACGACCACGACCATCAAAACCTTACCTGCAATCTGGTTCTTTATTGTTCCACCGCCGGCGAGACCCTCTGGCAACCACCACCCAACTGCTCAACACCCTCCGGCAAAGACCACCCACTGCTCGTCGCCGGTTCGAATCCTACGCCAATTCTGTCTGTTTTTCACGATCTGCTTTGGCCTCCGTTTTTTGCGATCTCTTTTGGCCAATCCAACTCATGTGTACTAAAGACCCACCTGAAACAAACTCACTATCTCTCACAGTCTATCTGTCTCACAATGAAACCCAAATATGGAAACCCAAAAATACCCCTGAAAGAAAAGCTTGGATCGTTAAGAAAGTGGACGGATGCCCGATCACTTGTTGCAAATTTGGAGTTACAGGCCCTTATGTGTAAAAATTAAACTTTGGGACCCTTAATTGAGACTTTGTGGTAGTTCCAGGGTACCTACGTGTATTTGACCATTTTTATTGCATTGAGCATTTTAGAATTGAGAATTGAGATTGTTGACGGAGGATGGGACCTAATTGGATTGAGATATGTGTTAGTTAGCACAGACACGGACACCATGTCTGATCGACGGTGTCTGACATTTAAAAAATAAATCAATGTATGCCGATGTGTCCGGAGGTGCGTGTCGGTGGGCGTCAGACACGTGTCCGGAGGCATCGGACACGTGACCAGAGGTGTCAGACACGTATCAGACACCATATCGACACCCTATATGAGGTGTCGGAATTGAGATTGTTGACTGTGCATTAAATTTAGGTTAATTAGGTTAACGCGACATTTTTAGCATGCACCCCCTGGAATCTCATCGTGGCTCCAGCACTGGCTATAATTAGCCCTAATTAGTCCTGATTAACAATATTTTAATAAATCAATTAACCCTAATTAGTTCTAACGAGCCTAATTAGTTTTAATTAACCCTAAGAACCTAATGAAAATCAAATTAGCTGTAATTACCCCAAATTAGCCAAAATGAACCCAATTACGCGCATATTGATTATAGTTAGTCTAATTAGTCGTAATTTGCACTAACATAACCCAATTAAGCCTAATTAGCGCTAATTAGGACTAATCAAGACTACTCGGCACAATTAAACCCTAATTAGGACTAAATAACCCTAATTAGTCCTAATCAACCCTAAATATGTATAATTAGCCCAATGTACTCCTCATTAACACTAATTAGCCCTGACATATTTTTGGAAATCCTAATTAGATTAATTAGAAGATGAAGAGGACGACGAGTCCCACGAAGAAGAGGACGACGAGGAAAGTGATGAAGATGATTCGAAAAACTGAAAATGATTGACCTGTAATGTTGTAACATCACGTGAAAAATGTAGTAACATTTTAGAACTTGGTGTTTATTGATGTGTTTTTGCACCTCTGTTCATATATATATAGTGCCGATGATGATTTCTGCCAAATTATTGTTTTTAACGTGTTAATATCTTTGTAATTTATCTATATGAAGTCAGTTATGGATAGGATACGGGCTATTCGTGGTCGGGCTGGACGCCAAGCTGCTTCATCCCCGGTGGGTCCCACCTCGTCATTGCCCACTGATGACGAGGCACAGAGTGATCGCTTACAGCAGATGGGGCCCCAGCCCCAGCCGTCGCCCCAGCCCGACGCAGATTCATCCCACACGCGCGTGCATTCTCCATCTTCCGTGGGTTCTACCTCAGGTATAGTTGATAACGGTGTTTAGTACATTTTCGCTAGCCTTATATTTAAAATATATTTGAACTTTATTAATGTTGGTATTTTGTAGGATCTCGATGAGGCCGTGGACCAACATGCGGTGTGCACATCGACCCCTAACATAAATAGAGAGTTACACTCACCCAGGAGGGCCTGTAAGTACTAAAAATATCACCTCATGCCTTATATTTAAAATTTTGGGGTGTTAATTTATATTTGAACTGTATTAATTAATTTATTTACTTCTTTGGCAGGATCCTGGAGAGTCAGGCGAGGACGAAGATCGGCGTTCTTGTGAAGGGCTGATTCTTCGAGCCATGCCTGTACTGGAAGGACTGGGATGCCGCTGCGAGGGAGGCCCTATGGGAGGAGTGGCTGGTACAGTGAAGTAATTTTTTTCAGCGTTAGTAAATGTTTAATTAGAGTTTGTTTTCTGTTGTTAATTTGTGTTATTGAATGCCTTACAGGAGGGGTTCACGTTTGACACGCTTGAGCAGCAGGCACTGGGGTAGCAGGCCTTCTTTGCTTACATCAGCAAGAATTACGGCCGATGGTTCCACGACGCATGACCGGGCGAAGAAGATGCTGCCCGAGGGTGCCCTGATGACGGAGATGACAAGATATCCCCCATATTGGATATCTCACCGTGTATGGGGGGAGATGATAGATCGGTGGGCTGCGGATCCAGGCTGGGACGCCAAGAGTAAGACGGGGCTGAGAACAGACAGAACAGAGATCCGACGCACACAGGGGGTCGGTGCCACACGACATCGTCTGACACATGAACTCGGTCGAGCACCCGGATCTGGAAGAGGATGAGGTCATAGCTCTGACGTATAGTCAGACGAACGTGCGTAAGAAGGACACGGACGAGGCGCACCGGGCGGGCGACTATATTTCAGATATTGCCCGGCGGATCGATGTGAGTCAATTTATTTAAGTTGTTAATGTTTTGTCTTTTTATCCTCAATGTCCGTTTCGTTAATTAATGCCCTAACATATCGTTAAAGCACTATTTTTGCAGGCCTCGTATGATCAGCTAAGGGGGTCCGAGCAGCAGTCCGGACAACCATCAGCGTCCACTAGTACGGGTGCGAGTACTGGGGCATTGAAGCGATGGCTAGATACGCCGAAGGACGTCAATCGGTCGAAAGGCCACATACACGGCATGCCTAGTACCGCTACTCGTGCCATAATAGGAGTGTCCTCACCCCCTATTGCCCCTCCACAGACACCGACTCCTCAGCGTCAGTTGGACGACGAGGAGATCCAGCGCATTGCTACAGTGGTGGTGAGGATGATCAGGGAGCAGGGCACTGCTGGACATGCCGAGTCGGCCCCGGATCAGCAGGATCCAGATCCGGGACTCGGCAACCCCTGATGAGCCCCTTATCGTGCTCGTTCCTAGCTTCCCCTCCGCCCTCCGCGCCCGGCTTGTACTCTTCTCCCCTACCCTAACCGGCTGTATCTGGTTCCCGGCTTGTACATAATGAGTCTTTTTTATAATAAATATTTTTTATGATTGATTATATATATTTCTTTGTGTATTGATTATTGCGCGTTGTTGTTGAGAAATGAAAATTGTATTACAGGTCTGGGTAATAGAAAAATAAAAAAAAATTCAAAACAATTTTGTCTTTTGGCGACCGATTAATTCCGTCGCTAAAAGTGGTCATACAATTAGTTAATTAGCGACGCAATATTCCGTCGCTAAAAAGCTTAATTAGCGACGGAATATTCCGTCGCTAAAACATTTATTCCGTCGCTAATTTGACAAAAAAGAAAATAAATTAAATTACTTAAAATGTAATTAAAGACGGATATTCCGTCGCTAATTAAAAATAAATCCGTCGCAAAAACTTACATATTTGACGACGGATTTGAAAATTCCGTCGCTAAACTATTAGTGACGGGTTTTTATACGAGGGACTTTTACCGACGGTAAATCCGTTGCCAATTGTTTTAGTGACGAATTTTAGGCTTTTAGCAACGGATAAATTCGTTGCTAAAAGTCTTTTTTCTTGTATTTTGCAGTAATGGTGCGTGAAGACGTGGTGTTGGTAATTGTGATGATAGCGATATGAGGCGACGTGTGGTCAAGGAAGTGGTTATAGTGTGGTGGATCTTTAAATAATTTTGGCAGAAATTGATGCAATGACAACAGCGACGGTATGGTGGAGATAGTGGTGTCCTTATGGTGATGTCGGTAGCGGTGGTGATAGTGGCTATGTCATTGTAATTGTAGTGGTGGTAGTAAAAGAAAATTATGGTTACGATCCTGGTTGTATTGTGATGGAGGCGGTGTTGCCAGCAAATTAATTGAGGCGGCATCGTAGTCGTAATTATTTGTTTATGTAAAAATATGTTAATTAGCTTTTAATCATCTCATTTAGAATTAAGTAATCAGCATTAAGTAAGTCCACCGACTTAAAATTTTAGTCTATTTTTTGTAGGAATTAATTTTTAAAGTGATATAAGGTTTAACATATTCAAACGCACTTAATTGAAAATCATTGAAACTTTAAATCTTAAGTGTTTAATTGCGTTACGAAAGAAGAAAATCTACCATGCGGGTTGTGTGAAGATGCTTAGAACTTGCAACGAAGCCGATATATGCTGCCTGCGTCCTTCGGGCACTCGTATCCCCTTGCTGTTTACAGAGCACAATTTAGCTAGTGAAGCTCCTCTTTCTACAAATACTGTCAAATCAGGCCAAACATTGGGAATGTGGGCTATATTCGAGTTACTCTGATCTTGTAGTGGCGTAGTCAATTCATCGGGCATGTCAATGAGCCTAAGCAATTGCAAGTTGGTTAGATGTCGGAGACCTGAGGGCAACTCATCCACCAATTCACAGCCCTGAAAATGTATTTCTTCAAGATGAGGCATCGCTCCATCCTCCACTGTCACCGATCTCAATCCTTTCAATTGACGAAGCCATAAAACCTTGAGTCTCTGAAATCCTCCAGCCCTAAAAGTCAAGCTCTCCCCCTCGTACGCTTGAAGAAATGTTATCTCTTCAAGATTGGGCAAAGCTTCAAGCGACTGCAGTGGATCATCCCCTAGTTGGCTGTGGCGTAATTGTATTGTGACCAGGCTGTGAAGAGAAGGTATCCACTGTGGCAACTTCTCTAAACGTCCCCATAGTACTAGATTTCGAAGAAACTGAGGAGCCGATGAAAGGGACTGCACATCAAGAATCTCATGCTCGGAGACAGAAAGAACAGACAATGACCTGAGGTTGGTTAGTTTCTCAATGGAGGAGCAGAAAGCCATTCCATCTTTGCTTCTTAACTTGGTAATGCCTAGCCTCCTGAGTTGGGTCAGCTTCCCTATCTCTGTCACAATGTTACAACAACTGCCACCGCTCCCATTGATCTCACCCGCCTCTATGTAACATAGCTTTTGTAGGGAGATCAAATCTCCTACGTTACATGGAGCCTTGAAACCATGTGAACTTGGAGGCCCATCAATGCCCGCGGCGTCATAGCGGTACACTAAGACATGGCGCAATTTATGAAGTCTCAAAATTTCAGCTGGCAATTCTGTCACATAAGTATCCTTTAGATCTAATGTCTCCAAGTTTTGAAGCTTTCTAATCGATTTGGGAACCAACGTCACATTTGTTCCCCTCATACTTAGATACCTCAAATGAATTAACGTGAAAACTAAGCTTGGAATTTTCTCTAACCGAGCACCTCTCAGATCTAAAACCTTCAATAGCCGACTGCTTAAGAACATAGATATGGATGACTTAGAAAGCGGATCTACAACCCCAAATATGAGCAGGGAACGCAATCGACTATAGGATTCACTCTGGTGTATATTTTCAACAGAATTGTGGATTGCTAGGCATCGCCACTTTGCATTGTGCCCACTGATTATGGTACCAATGCTTTGCTCTCTTGACTTTGAAAGAATCATCTCACGCAAGATGTCATGGACGCGACAAGTCCTAAGCCTTCCATCAATAGTTGTCCTCGCCACTTGGACCAAACTTCGATTGACAAGATTATTGAGGTAGTTCTCAGCAACTTCTTCTAAAGTCTTTCCTTCTCGCACTTGCACAAATCCTTCTGCAATCAACAACCGTATAAGCCTCGTTTTTTCTATCTCATAATCCTCAGGAAAAACGCTCAAGTACAACAAACAAACTTTAAGATGGGAAGGCAAGTCAAAGTAACTGAGAAAGAGTATTCTTTTCATAAACCCGAATTGGTCATTACTTTCAAGCTCGTCACCAAGACTTCGCCAAACCATATCCCACTCTTCAACTCTCCTGTCTTTTGTCGCCAAAAAACCGCCCATCGCCACAATTGCAAGCGGCAAGCCCTCACATTTCTCTAAAATACATTTGGAGAGTGGATACAGAGGTTGAGGGCAGTCAGTCCCTTGAAACACCTTTCTACAAAATAGAGTCCAGGACTCCTCTGGAGATAAAGCATTCATTGTGTATTTTTTGCCACGAGTTTTTGAGCAACACGCAGAAGCTATATCAAAGTCACGGGTTGTCAGCAGTACACGACTGCCGCGACTGTTATCAGGCAATGCAATTTCCATTGCAATCCATGCATCTGAACTCCAAACATCATCTAGAACAAGCACATACCTGCTTTGTCGGAGGAACTCTCTGATGAGCTCTTTCATCCTGTGGCTAGCCATGGTTTCCACCGCTTGAGGGACCGCTTGCTTGACTTCATCAAAGAGTTGCAGAATAATGTGTTTCAGAAGCTCCTCGATCTTAAATGACTGTGAAACAGTGATCCAGACATGGCTTTGGAAATGCCTCTTCACTTCTGTATCTTCGTATACTTTCTTTACCAGTGTGGTCTTCCCTGACCCTCCCATTCCTGCCACCGACGCCACTTTGAGCCCAGAATCATTGTTGACAAGCCAACTAATCAGCTGACGCTTTGGTTGTTCGATGCCCACAAGCTCAGCCTCTTCTATTAGAAGTGCATCCCCTCGGCGATCAAGCCATGCGTTGTTGATGACGGTTGAACTTGAGCCATGGGGATCAAAACCAACATAATTTTCAAATATATGGTCGATTCTTGGTCTGATCCTCTGTATCTTGGAAGCAATCTGATGCCGAGTTTGTATTTTCTTTGCATACCAAGTGATCCTATACAAAGACCCGAAGAATCCATCGCGACGATTACTTGCCAGGCGGAGAATGAATTCATCAAGGATGTCTTCGGTGTCATAAGCAACATCTCGCACTTGTTTAATCCATACCTTCAGCTGGGGATCACTCTCTTCCTTGGCCTCAGCTTTGCTCAGAAAGGCTCTCATCTGTTCTAGTTTTGCTCTTATGTACTCGGCTTCCTCCCGAACACCTCCAAGAAGACTCTTTTCGTCATGGAGGAAGGCTGCTAGCTCGTTAAGCAAGAAGGACACTGCAATCTCTGCCATTCCCAGTTCGCTTCTAGCTAGCGAGGCAGCCTACAGATATCTCAAATGGTTACACTTTACAACTTGTATTGACCTCAAAGAACTCTGTACTTTGTTTGTTGTATCCTTGTGAAGTTGAATCGTGTAGCTTGGGCCATCTGGTACCGCTAATAACAAGTTTTGGCCATCAGCCTTCAGATTCCATGCGCCTTTGATTGTCATCTTCAATTATTGATTACTTCAGAATGAGATGTTTAGATTATAATAGGGTCAAACTATTGACTAACTTGTCCGTTAATACCGTGTTCCTCTAAAACTTTGAAAAATGGGAGTATGGGACCGAGTCTCTGCCTAACACTCACGGCTGATGTTATTACTCAGTTGTTTTCTACGCGAGAACGTGGGTGGTATCCTTTCAGTGCACAAAGTCCATATTAATGACAAAATAGCAGGTAGAACGATGGCATTACTGGGACCTCATTTACGAATCTTCTTCACCTCATGACAATGAAGGTGCACCTTTAAGGATCTTTATGTGCACCCCTGAAAATGGCGGTGCACATCGTCGCTCCCGCAGTGAAGTCTGCAACGGTTTCGCCGAGCTTGCCACACTGGAGAAGACAACCAAGCCGTACATCCTCCATGACATTTAGTCTAGTCCATCTCATCCGCTTTATCTAACTATTCGCGCACCAAGTCCAAAGTCGAAAGCATATGGTATAAGATTGACTCTAGAAGTGTAAGTCTCGAACAAGAGGCAGGTGGGCAAAAGGGCAGATTCGAAAATTGAGGGACATATTTGGTGAAAGTGCAAAAATAACAGAAAAAAGAGCAAAAACACCCGAACTCTAAAAGTATATGCTCCATTCAATAGAAACCAACATTATACCAAGATAAAAGTGAACTATAAATGCAAGTTCCTGTATTTGATCCAAAAAAAAATAAAATTACTGAATCGACTATAGCCAGAAGACCCATAGAACCAAGCACAAAAACATTGTAAAGAATCACCTCTCCAAATAACTTGCCAGGGACTAGGCAAAGCAATGTCTTTTTTAGATTTCTGCCTTTAAGTAACCAGCAATCTACGAAGAACACGTGCATTTCAAATGAGTCTGATGTTATTTGCATTATCTGATAAGACTTAAATAAATCAGATGCAAGTATAGGGAATAATGACGTCTCTCCAAAGTTTCTCTCCCAACTTGGGATAATGGATCGTCAAGACTCGTAGAGAGGCATACTCCAACTTTCAAATCCTTTGGATCTAGCTTTCGAGATCCCCATCTGTTACAGCTAAAAACTGGAACGGAAACAGCACCAGAAATCAGAACGCTCCGATGCTTAAGTCAGAGATGGCTAACAATGTAGAACTCTGAGAAGCAGTAAAGACACAATGTGTATATTTGTGAGCTTAGGCTTGCCTGGGGGGGGGGGGGCTTGACCCCGTTATATAGTGGTAGCAAGAGGAGTCCAATTAGGACTGAGCTTTGACCAACTCTAATTAGAATCCAGTTAGGATCTTAGAGGATCTTATGTCAATCTGAGCTGATAGACTCAGAGCCTTTTTAGGATACTGCCCGATGATTGATATGGTAAGTGTCATATCAGTAGTGAGTCAGTACGGGTTACGCGTCATAACCGTCACGTGTCGTCCGTAGATTGGAGGGATATTTTTAGCTATATCATATGCCCCCTGCTTTTACCAGCGTTAATGAAGCGGGTGGAAGCACACTTTTTCCACTGGTGATAGCGAAATATGCCAAAAACAGAATTGAATCTGTTTGTCAACATTTCAAAATTTCAAAGAGTATTCTGCTCGGACATGAATCTGTTCGGGCAAATTTATGTTCGGATATGATTCTGTTCGGACCATGTTCTGTTCGGACTATGGGCCTGTTCGGATCTTTCTGGTCGGACCATGTTCTGCTCGGACTATGGCCCTGTTCGGATCTTTCTGTTCGGACCATGTTCTGCTCGGACTATGGCCCTGTTCGGATCTTTCTGTTCGGACCATGTTCTGCTCGGACTATGGGCCTGTTCGGATCATTCTGCTCGGACCATGTTCTGCTCGGACTATGGTCCGAGCTGAGAAGCCCCAACATTTTTCCCTGCTCGGTCGTTGGGCTCGGACCATGATCTGCTCGGACATGCTGTGCGGCCTTGCTGCGCGGATTTGGGCCTGATGGTGGAGAGGCCCAATCTGTAATGAACTCCTTGTTTAAAAAGTAAAGGAATCCTTATTGCTCATGTGTCCGAGCAGATTCGAACCCTTGACCTCGCGCGCGGAAGAGGAACCAAATGCCATTGGGCTGCTCGGCCATGTTTGTCAAATCCGCGCAGAAAATAAACTTGTACTATCACTTGAGAACTTGAAAAGTTCATAACTTTTTGCTCGGATATCCGATTGAGGTGAATTTTTTTTTGATTTCGGATAGTTTTTCGAGCTCTATCCATAGAAAACCTCCTTTCCTCCAAAAGACTTCAGTTGGAAGCTCTACTTATAAAAAATTCCTTTGACCTCCACTCGAGAACTTTCTTTAGTCAAACTCCGTAGAGTTTTACCCACGGGCTCTTGAGAGCACAAAGGAAATGGAGTTAAGATGTCTGCACGGGCGACGAGTTCGGCGATCATTCTGCTCGGACATGGCTTGTCCGAGCTCAACGGGTTTATTCCCAATCTGTTCGGGCATGATGCTTTGGTTCCTTTATGCTTCATCCGAGCACAAAGGGTATGAAGTTGGTTCTCTACTTGGGCGGAGTGCTCGGCCAACATTCTGTTCGGCTAACATTCTGCTCGGACATGGCTTGTCCGAGCTCAACGAGTTTATTCCCAATCTATTCGGGCATGATGCTTCGGTTCCTTTATGCTTCATCCGAGCACAAAGGGTATGAAGTTGGTTCTCTACTTGGGCGGAGTGCTCGGCCAATATTCTGTTCGGCTAACATTCTGCTCAGACATGGCTTGTCCGAGCTCAACGAGTTTATTCCCAATCTGTTCGGGCATGATGCTTCGGTTCCTTTATGCTTCATCCGAGCACAAAGGGTATGAAGTTGGTTCTCTGCTTGGGCGGAGTGCTCGGCCAACATTCTGTTCGGCTAACATTCTGTTCGGCCAACATTCTGTTCAGACAGAATGTTGGTCCAAGCTTTGGTCACTCTGCTCGGGCAGAGTGTTCGGCCAACATTCTGCTCGGACAGAATGTTGGTTTCAATTTCCACGTATGACCTCATCCTCCAAAGGACGGTCCTTTAGGCGTCGCCTCTGAGCCTTAGATCTAGTCTTCATCTTGTAGGCTCTTTATTTCTTTTAAGACTGAGTATTTTGATGCCCTTTTAAGGGCATTGTATGTACTCTATCTTTTGTTCTACTGATGGTACTTTGTTCACTATGTGTTTTTTATGGTTTATTCTACCATTCACACAGCGTTATTTGTTTTTACTTTGACTCTAACTCTTTATTCGTCACTTAAAGAGTTGGCAAAGAAGTCGAGCACCCTCGCTCGGCCTAAATTTCGAAGAAGCAAAAGCTTTTGTGGAGTGACGGTGCCCCCATTAACTTTTGTTTCTTCACGGACTTAGATCTGTAGCTAATCCGTTTGGCCCACTCTTGTATTTTTATAAAACCCAAGAGTGTTCGGCCATCACTCTGTTTGGACAGAATGTTTTGTATAAGTTGATCACTCTGTTCGGGCAGAGTGTTCGGCCATCACTCTGTTCGGACAGATTGTTTTGGCTTAGTTTATCACTCTGTTCGGGCAGAGTGTTCGGCCATCACTCTGTTCGGACAGAATGTTTTGGCTACGTTGATCACTCTGTTCGGGCAGAGTGTTCGGCCATCACTCTGTTCGGACAGAATGTTTTGGCTAAGTTTATCACTCTGTTCGGGCAGAGTGTTCGGCCATCACTCTGTTCGGACAGAATGTTTTGGCTAAGTTTATCACTCTGTTCGGGCAGAGTGTTCGGCCATCACTCTGTTCGGACAGAATGTTTTGGCTACGTTGATCACTCTGTTCGGGCAGAGTGTTCGGCCATCACTCTGTTCGGACAGAATGTTTTGGCTAAGTTTATCACTCTGTTCGGGCAGAGTGTTCGGCCATCACTCTGTTCGGACAGAATGTTTTGGCTACGTTGATCACTCTGTTCGGGCAGAGTGTTCGGCCATCACTCTGTTCGGACAGAATGTTTTGGCTAAGTTTATCACTCTGTTCGGGCAGAGTGTTCGGCCATCACTCTATTCGGACAGAATGTTTTGGCTACGTTTATCACTCTGTTTGGGCAGAATGTTCGGCCATCACTCTGTTCGGACAGAATGTTTTGGCTACGTTGATCACTCTGTTCGGGCAGAGTGTTCGGCCATCACTCTATTCGGACAGAATGTTTTGGCTACGTTTATCACTCTGTTTGGGCAGAATGTTCGGCCATCACTCTGTTCGGACAGAATGTTTTGGCTAAGCTTACATTACAAGAATCCTGAGAAAAATAATTTTATTGCTCCAGCAAAAGATAAAGTTTACATTGGATTGCTTAACAACCCATTTATTCGGAAAAATCTTCTAAAGACAATTTCTGAGAGATTGGGGTTTTGATAAGGTCTGAGCCCCTTATCCCCCCAAAAAAAGAAGTGTCTTGCCTCGGGGTAAGATGCTACTGCGTGATCCGTTGTTTTATAACAACGGATCGTTCATGGGCTTGAGTCCGAACCTTTTCTATCAGATCAAGATTTCGTCGGAGTCCAATTTCTTTGTCTTATTTGGTCGGCACGAAGTGACATAGCACTGACGAGCTGTAGTCTGGTCTCCTTTCACCTCTCCAATCCCGTGTTCCGTGGGGAACTTCATCTTGAGGTGATAGGTTGACACTACAGCCTGTAGTTGATTGAGTGCTGGTCGTCCCAATATGGCGTTGTATGCTGAGGGGACCTTTACCACCACAAAATCAAGCATGAAGTTGGCTTGTGTCGGAGGTGTACCAATCGCAACTGGGAGTGCGATAATACCTTCAACCTCAACTGGATGATTGGAGAATCCATACAACGGTGTATCCATCTTTCGGAGACGGTCTGTTGGAATGTTCATTTTCTTGAATGCATCGTAAAATAAGACTTCTGCGGAACTTCCGTTATCAATCAGGACACGCTTTATGTCGAAGTTCCCAACCTTAATTGTGATGACTAATGGATCATCATGAGGAGTTTTTATATCCTTTGAATCTTCGTCGGAAAAGGTGATTGCCGCTACGGGTACTGTCTTCTGTTTCTTATTCGGGGGTTGGCTCGTTATGTACACTTCTCTGGCATATGCTTTTCGAGCCTGTCCTGAAGAACCTCCTGCGGCCAATCCCCCAGATATAGTGTTGATTGTACCCGCATTCTCTTCCCGGTCTTCTCTCTCTTCCATGTCCGGAGGTGTCTGTTGTCTTCCTTCTCTATGAGCGACAAACTTTCTCAACTGGCCGCGCTTGATAAGGGCCTCAATTGTTCGTTTAAGTGACCCGCAATTGTCAGTTGTGTGACCATGATCGTTGTGAAAGTGACACCATAAATCTTTGTTCCTTTTATTGGGTGGAGATTTCATCTTGTCCGGCCACTGGAGAGCTTTATTGTCTTTGATCTCGTGAAGAATCTGTGATGGTTTAGCGTTGAGGGGTGTCAGATTTTCAGAAGCAAACGGGTTTTTCGGACGCCTTTCATCATGCTTAGATTGTTTTGCTAAGTTCCCTCCTTGAGGAGTTATTTCTCGAGATCGTTTCTTTTGTTCTTCTTTGCCTTCTCTGCGTCTTCCTCTGTGGGTCTCCAGGTATTCTTCAGCTTGAATATACTTGTTAGCCTTCTCGAGAAGGGCTTTCATATTACCCGGAGGACTTTTGTTTACAGAGAACGCAAACTTGGATGTCGGACGGAGGCCTCGGAGGAAGGCAGTATACTTCACGGATTCGTCCAAGTTATCGATTTCCAGAGTAGCTGCGTTGAATCGTCCGAGGAAGCACGCCAGAGACTCATTTTTCTCTTGCACAATGTTTAACAGACTCGCCGAGTTCTTTCTTCGGGAGCGACTGCTTACAAAGTGTTTTTGAAAGAGATCCGATAATTGGCTGAAGGAATAGATGGATCTTGGTTGCAGAGATTTGAACCATGCATGTGCAGCCTTCCTCAAAGTGGTAGGAAAGGCTCTGCACATGACAGCATCTGAAACTTGGAGGAGTAACATGTTTGTTTGAAACTGATAAACATGTTCGCTCGGATCTCCAGTTCCGTCGTAGAGGTCACACTGAGGCATTCGGAAGTTGGGGGGTAACTTTGCTTTTTCAATGGTTTTGGATAACGGATATCCAGATTCTACCCTTGGGAGAGATCGTTCTGGAGAGTGATATCTAGGCACCATCTTCCAGGAGTCTCGTTCTTGGGAACGAAACTCAGGCGTCTTCTTTCTGTGGACAGATCTTCGAGGGGTTTCAGCTCTGGCGACTCGTCTGGGAGAGGAGTTGGTACTGCCTTCGACTGATGGATCCCGTCGATAGCATGATCCACTCCTGGTCATATGATCTCCGCTCTTTTCTCTGGGATCATAAGTTGGATCGGCCGTTGATCTGTATTTGCGGCCGTAGCTTGATCTGGAGGTGAGACGAAGACGAAGGTCGTTAGGGTCAAGATGAGAATGGTGAGTGGACTGCGGAGCCACTGCCATGTCAAGCTTTCGCTGAAGAGTGTTTACAACATCCTTCAGTTCATGGATTTCCTTGGTAAGGTTATCATGTGGTGTTTTGAATAGCTGACGGTTCAGGCGATGGCGAAGGTCACCGTTTTTCAGAGTAGACGTTGGAGATTGGTTTCTCCGAGGTCTAGTTTCTGATTCGGGAGTAGTAGATGTTACATTGACGTAATTATCTTCAGAAGAACTGGTGCGACGACGACGCAAAGGGGTCGAGCGTTGGTCATGAGAATGACCTGGTCGACGAGAGCTGCTAGTTCGCGCACGATGGTTCTGAGAATGACTTTGTGAAGAGTCTGAAGAAGAAGTATGATTGGCCATGTTCCCTGTAGTGGTCCCACGGATGGCGCCAATCTGTTGCAGCTAAAAACTGGATCGGGAACAGCACCAGAAATCAGGCCTGCAAAAGAGAACACGGAGTGACCGCCGGGTGGGGTTCCGGCGGGGGAACGCTCCGATGCTTAAGTCAGAGAAGGCTAACGATGTAGAACTCTGAGAAGCAATAAAGACACAATGTGTATATGTGTGAGCTTAGGCTTACCTGGGGGGCTTGACCCCCTTATATAGTGGTAGCAAGAGGAGTCCAATTAGGACTGAGCTTTGACCAACTCTAATTAGAATCCAGTTAGGATCTTAGAGGATCTTATGTCAATCTGAGCTGATAGACTCAGAGCCTTTTTAGGATACTGCCCGATGATTGATATGGTAAGTGCCATATCAGTAGTGAGTCAGTACGGGTTACGCGTCATAACCGCCACGTGTCGTCCGTAGATTGGAGGGATATTTTTAGCTATATCAGATCCTATCAAAATTTAAATTAGTTATTAGATCACGTTTTTAATCTAAATCTCATAAGTTATTTTTTGGGTTTATAAATTTTTATTTTCATATTAAAAAACACTTTTTAAGGACATAGTTGTCAAAATAAAGTCTTAATAGATTAGTATACTAATTAGGTAGAGTTTTAGAATGATTAGAATTAGTTTTTAAAGTAATATTCCTTCTAAATTGAAAGTATTATTTTCATTTTTTATATATATGAGTTTTTATATTCATATTAAAAGAGTAGTTTTGAAGATAAAATAATCAATATTAAGTCCTAATAAGTTAGTATAATGATAGGGTTGAGTTTTAAAATGATTAGAATTAGTTTTTAAATTTTAAGGACATAATTGTCAAAAAGAAGTTTTAATAGATTATTATATTGATTAGGTAGAATTTTATAATTATTAGAATTAGTTTTTAATAAAATTAAATAAGACTTATTAACACAGAAGTTAATTACTCTTAAAATAAGAATCTGATGATGTGTCATATAAAGAAGCGATGATGTGTCGCGCAAAGAAGTTATTAATATTTTTTTTGCTTCGCTTATTATATATTATTAGCCCAGTATCCAGAGCCAAGCTCGGGCCGGTTTATAAAATATTGTATATCATAAGTTTTTAAAAAATATATAAATGCATACCACATATCGTGAGAGAAAAAAGATATCAACTTTATAAAAAATATCTTATTTGGCTATAAATAATAACTTTAATACCTAAACTAATCACCACTAACTTAAGTAAAACATAAAACAATGAATTAACTTGATTAACTTTTGATTATTAAATAGCATTTTTTGTTTGATTAGCTGCATGTAATTTTTATGAGATATTTGAATATACATGTTTATTTACTTGCCTTCTTTTAACTTTTGTTTTATATAGTCAAGTAGTATTTTAAATGAATATTCACTTAACACTTAAAGTAGAAGAATAGTCATGCTCGTGTCATTTAGAGATAAATAGCAACTACTATTGTAGTTGTAATTAAAGATGATTACGCTATCACATATTCTTTTTGAACTTCAGACGGTTTTTAAGGGGTGATATATATACATGCTCTTGAGGTTATTATAATGATTAAGTAAAAAACTAAAAGAAATAAAATTACATTTCAAATTTAACAGGACGTATGCATACAACTTATCAATTTCAAATAAATTATTGCTTTTTATAAAATAAATTTAACAGAACGACCACGTAATATCCAAAATGTTTGTATATGTGTGCTTTTTTTAATTCATGTAAGCTGCTATTAATGAGAATGTTCAATTGATTAAGATGACGTGTCATGATTTCGGAGTCTTAATTAATATTATTTTTCACATCTTCTATGACTATTATTTGTCGTCACGTTAAGGTCTTATATCTGCTATGTGCATTTAATGATACTTTCTCATGAATGATACTTGTTTTATCACAACCTTTATATACCAAAGTATGTCAGGTTATACCTATAACTATAATGAACTTGGAAAGGACAATAAATATCATTATATTAGTCTAATATTATATTACAAGTGTTAATTAACCACTTGCTATTGAATTCGCACAATAATCACGACTTATAGTTACAATAAATTGCATTTTACTGTAATATACGTATCACATCTAAAATAATATTTGCATACCTTTAGATTTGTTGGTCGTGTGGTCTCACCCAAAAAAATCATCAATTGTTAAGGTTAACATAAAATCATAATATATTAGTATATTACTAATGCAGAATTTAGAATGTTTAAGAGTTTAATTACTCACAATAAAAGTACCATAGAAAAAGATTTGTCCAAAAACTTTTTCAACATAAAATTGTTGAATTTAACTCATGCTTACATAAGGCTTTAAATTTACACTGTTTTTAAAATAAATCTCATCTGGAACTTGTATATATAATTTTCTACATTTAACCAATACGACTGAATAGGATAGCGAAAAATCAGAGTAAAGAAATCATTGACAAAATTTTTTAACTATCATATTTATCAACTCAGATTCATCTTTAAATTTACTAAGGTTGATAATCTAGTTGAAATATAAATTGACCATGCTAACTTTATTTTGTTTTATACGTAACTTTAAAATGAAATTATACAATAGCTTCTTTATGCAATACATCATCGTTTATCATCACATTATGTATTCAATGTGAAACAAAATTTACAAACACTTTATTCAAATAAAAAAAGTGTCGCTAAAGTTCAATATTATCTTGGATGGGGTCTTTATCTCTTGATTAGTTAATATCTATATTAGTAAGCCATATATAATTCGAAAACTGTATTTGAATAATCCAAAACTCCTCCTGATAATTAAATTAATATATCAAACTCAATTTTGACAATTATATCTCTAATAAGCTTAATATAATATGAGAATAAGTTTTTATAAATAAAAAAATATATAAATATCTTTTGATATTGTAAAACAAAATAATGTCCTAGTATTTGATAAAGTTCTTATTGTTAATTTTAATTAATTTCACGGGTATAATATTAGGACTATATATATATGGATGTTCATACATACACATATACATACATATAGACGTAGATATACACATACATATATACATATATGCACATTTTCAATATTTAATATATTAAGACTCAAAAGTCATATTAAGTCCTAATATTATACCTGTGAAATTAATTAAAATTAACAATAAGAACCTTTATATATATATATATATATGTGTGTGTGTGTGTTTGTGTGTGTGTGTGTGTGTGTGTGTGGAGAGAGATGGGAGGGGGAAGAGAGTTTCTTTAACGAATATAATTGGAATAAAGTCTTAATATATTGGTATATTACTAATTTAGAATTTAAAAATGCTTAAAATTGAGTTAATAGTAAAATAAGGACACCATAAAAAAAGATTGGTTTAATATTTCTTCCGAACAAAGTTTATTTAATTCAATTCAGGTTTTATCTACTATATTATGTAGAACCTTTGTAAATTAATAATGCTAGATTTATGATAGCATCTATCGATCTATACCCCCATTTGCTTGTTTACACTTTCCTATTTATTTCTTAGCTATTATAAACAAAATTACTCTATTACCTTTTTCATACGAAAGTACGGTGTATAAGCTTTCTAGATTTATTTTGAAACGTTATAAGGTTTAAATAGTACATGCTATTTTTTAGAAATAGTTAATAATTTATTCTTCTATTATAAATCTCAGAAGTTGTTATTTTTTTTCTTTTTTTGAAAATTTTAATTTTTATTAAATCTCTTAAGTAATTTTTGTTTTACATGTAATTATTTCATATTAAAGAGCTTTTTCAATATAGAATATTGATTACAATGATTTTTTTTCAGGTTATTCTTGTTGACCACAATGAGCTAGTAAAATTTAGCAAATATTCTTATGTTAAGCTAACAATTATGGGGTGGAGACTACTTCATATAATTGTTATTGAAAGCACACAGCAATGACCCTTCATAGTTATAATCGACTCTATTATAGTCAAAATTAAGTTTCAAAGCTTATAATTAGTCTAATATATACTAATTGTTCTTTATGTTAATGTAAACTTAATCAATCATAAAAAAAAAAAAATTTGGTATGCCGGTCCTACTAAAAATAACTGTTAGTCTATAGTCGAAAATGATAAGCTTTGTAAGATTACTAAAATAAATTCATTTTAAGAGATATGTTTTCTCTGATATACTAAGAATACATGAATCTTATCATTTTTTTAACACCTCATATTCGATTTGTTTTTTAAATTCTTATATATGGAATATAACCAGTTTGGTGGTCTGAGGTCTTATTTAAAAATGTTACTTATAATTTGTTTATTAAATCTATATATCACCCTATTCATTTTTACGATGACTATCTTATGTATATTACTTATATATCTATATAAATGAATAATGATAGTACATTTAATTCAATTAGACGTCATTTATTTCCCTTCTAAATTTAATATGTTATTTTCATTTTTTGATAGATGAATTTTTATAATCACATTAAGGAGTCATTTTAAGAGTATAATAGTAAAAAAATTCCTAATAAGTTAGTAAGGCAAAATTAATTAGATATAAAAATAAGGATCTTATCAAAATTTAAATTGATTATTAGTTCACTTTTTTTTTCTCTAAATCTTATAAGTTGTTTTCTTGGTCAATGAATTTTAATTTTCATATTAGAAAATACTTTTAAGAACATAATTGTCAAAATGAAGTCTTAATATATTAGTATATCGATTAGGTAGAGTTTTAGAATGATTCAAATTAATTTTTTCTTCTAAATCGAAAGTATTATTTTCTTTTTTTATGTATATGAGTTTTTATATTCATATTAGAGAATAGTTTCAAAGATACAATAGTTAATATTAAGTCCTAATAAGTTAGAATAATGATTAGGTAGAGTTTTAGAATGATTAGAATTAGTTTTCGAATTTTAAGGACATAATTGTCAAATAATTGTCAAATAGAAGTCTTAATAGATTAGTACGTTGATTAGGTTGAGTTTTAGAATGATTAAAATTACTTTTAAATTACATAAGACTTACTAATATATAAGCTAATTTATCTTAAAATAAGGATATGATGGCGTGTCATATAAATAATCAATGATGTGTCGCGCAAAGAAGCTATCAATGTCTTTCTCACTTCGCTTATTATATATTACTAGCCCAGAATCCCGTGCCAAGCACGGGACGGTTTATTAACAGTAATTTATTTTAGTAGTTTTGAAATGCATAGTAAAATATATTGTATATTTTATGATTATTTCATCAAAGTTAATTACTTTAATTTTGGCTTGAACTTTCTTGTGATAAAATAAATTAACCCTTCTAGTGAAATATCAATAAGTAATGTTCTTGTGCATGCTTGCTAATTCTGATTTAGGTAGCGTTTGGTAACATTTCCAGTTTTGGTTTTCTGTTTCCAAAAAAACCAAAACCAAAACCAGTTTAATAATTATTTCTTTTTTTTTACAAAAACAAATGGGTGTTTGATTACCCAATTTTTTTTTTTTGTTTTTTCTTGGTGGTGGTTTGCGGTGGCGGTGGCTGCTGGAGGAGGCTGCCGGTTGCCGGCGGTGGGAGGGTGGTGGTCTCAAAATAAAAACAAAAACTGGAGTTTTAAAAAATAACCCTATTTTAAAAACTGGTTTTTAAAACTGAGGAAAAAAAAACGAATAATTTGTGCCAAACGCGGTTATTTTCTCCAGTTTACAAAACTGGAAAAATAATGGTTACCAAACAGAGCCTTATTAGTAACTACATAGATGAACAAAAATTAAAAATTTATTTAATACACAAATAAAAAAAAAGTAAACTGATAACATAGAACATATTGAGATTAATTTCCTATTGCACAAGACAATTATATTATTCTCTATAAAAATAATTATTACCTTTGAATTGGTTGTTCAAAACGTTAATTACATATTAGTTTAATTTTGATAGAGAAAATTTCGGTCCATATATTTGTTTATAGCATGTGATTTACAAAAGTCAATCAACATGACTAATTAAGTAAGGATGATGTGCCATTTTTAAAAGTAAATGTAATCCAACAATAAAGTATACAATGAAAATAGTAATCAGTGTATGAGGTAATTACATAAAGTTTAAAAGGCTTAACCAACATGACTATATAGGACAATTCAAAACATCGTAATAAGGAAATTGTTGAAGAAAATTTAACCAAGATTTCATAAAGTATACAATAACCATGCTTACTATGTAATATTTATCTTCAGATATAATAAAGTTTTCAATCTAAGTTTTAGTCTACATTCATCACAATATAATTAATATATTTTTAGATTTTATATGCAATATTCAGAATTATAAAAATTAACATAAAATCATAAATGGCATATTGCTAATGCAAAATTTAGAATGCTTAAGAGTTTAATTACTCACAATAAAAATACCATAAAAAATAATTCGTTCAAAACTTTTGAACATAAAATTAGTTGGATTTAATAAATGCTCACATAATTAAGGTTTTAAATTTACACTATTTTTTTTAATATATCTCATATATAATCTGCATATTATGGTATTTCTAAATTTAACCATTGCGGGTAAATAAGATCGCGCAAAACCTTAGAGTAAGGAAATTACTGACCAAAATTTTTAACCAACAGATTTATCAAATTAGATTCATATTTCAATTTTAGAATTTGAAATAGTACCTAATTTTTCTTAAATATGAATTCGCTATATAATATTCAAATAAAGTCATAATAGGTTAGTACATTGCATAAGGACTATTATTTAAATGTTTACTATATTTGCAGATTTAATTAATCACAAAATTAAGGATCCTGTTCAAAATAATGTTTGAAGATCTTTAGCAATATTAATATAATTGGTTTTATTACTCTTTTTATATTAGAAACACAATGTAATGAGGTGTCATGAGCTATTATTGCATTTCTCGCCTAAGTTATTAGATATTATAACTCAGGATCCCGAGTCAAGCTCGAGTAAACTAATAAAATATTTTAAAAAGTTACAAAAAGTGTATCAATGCATACCACATTTTAAGAAACAAAAAGAGATTAACATCTTATGAAAAAAAGAAATCTGCTTTTACTAAAACTATAATTGTTGGTAAGAAATTTTTAATACTTTATTTGTAATAATTTCAAGTAATTTGTCAAGATTATATTATTATTAAGTTTTTTTAGTGGTTCAACCTGTAACCTTTCAAAACCAAGTCCCTTAGCTTGAAAAGTTAGGTTCAGATTTATTTATCTTATGAATCATAAATGTCATAGTCCATTCTTATCTTTTTCATGAGTCAATGTTTCAAGAAATCACCAACATTAAGATACGAACATGATATCCAGTAGAATATTTTCTTCGTCTCTTATACACATTTAAAATTGCAGTCTTGATTAGATGGTTATACAATTATTGCAGAATATTTGAATATTTATATATGTTTGCTTTAGTTCCTTTCAACTGTAAGTTTAAATAACAATGAGTACATTGTGTTACAATGCCGTCGCTAGAGTTTTACGTTTTTTAAGCTTTTCTTTTATGTCGCTAGATTTTTACGTTCTTTAGATTTTTCTTTTATATCGTCAAGCGGTACCGTAACATAATATACTTATTATTCTTATAGTTCAAAGGAACTAAAGCAAACATATATGCGTAGGCAAATATTACGCAAAAATTGCATGACAATCAATTCAAAGTTTTAATAGTCAAAATAAAAGCATAATACGTAAATATATGTCTGTAGCATAGAGTTTAAACGTTGTATAATAATTTTTCTAAATTTATAAGATTTATAAATATCGCAATAATTATACCACAATTTTTTTAACAATAAATTGTAGTAAAGAGTTTGATTTGTTTTTCAAATTCTTATATATGGAATATAACCAGTTTGATGGTCGTGAGGTCTTATTTAAAAATGCTGACTTATAGTTCGTTTATATATATATATATATATTATATCAAATTATTCATTTTTAACGATGACTATGTTATGTATATTATTTATATGTCAATATATATGAATAATGACAGTACATTTAACTCAATTAGAATGTTATTTTTTTTCCTTCTAAATCTAATATGTTATTTCGTTCTTTGATATATGAATTTTTATATTCACATTAAGGAGTGGTTTTAAGAATGCAATAGTCAAGTTTAAGTCATAATAAGTAAGTATATTGATTAGGTTGAGTTCTAAAATATTTAGAATTAATTTTTAAATCATACAACCCTCATTATTCTTGCAAAATTAATCAAATTTAAAAATAAGGTAGCTATCAAAATTCAAATCAACTGTTAAATTATTATTTTTTCTAAGTCTCGTAAGTTGTTTAATCTTAATTGTAACATCAAATTTTTTTTTCTAAATCAAAAGTACTATTTTCATTGTGTGTGTGTGTGTGTGTGAGAGAGAGAGAGAGAGAGAGCTTTTATATTCATATTAGAGAGTAGTTTTGAAGATATAATACTTTTAAGGACATAAATGTCAAAATAAAGTCTTAAATAGATTAGTATATTGTTTAGGTAGAGTTTTACAATGATTAGAATTAGTTTTTAAATTAATTTTTTTTCTTCTAACTCAAAAGTATTATTTTCGTTTTTTATTTATATGAGTTTTTATATTCATATTAGAGAATAGTTTTGAAGATACTATAGTCAATATTAAGTCCTAATGAGTTAATATGATGATAAGATAGAGTTTTAAAATAATTAGAATTAATTTTTAAATTTTGAGGACATAATTGTTAAAAAGAAGTCTTAATAGATTAGTATATTGATTAGGTAGAACTTTAGAATGATTAGAATTAGTTTTCAAATTAAATAAGATTTACTAATATAGAAGTTAATTAATCTTAAAATAAGGATCTGATGACGTGTCATATAAAAAAGTGATGATGTGTCGCGCAAAGAAGTCATCAATGTCTTTCTTGCTTCGCTTATTATATATTATATAGATATAGATATAGATTTGCCCAACTAAAAAGAAAAATGTCAACTTTTGGACGCCAAAAAAAGGGTTGACTTGCGTTTTCACCCCCTAAACCCATAGCCTGGAATCATGACCACATTGAGGACTTTATGGAATCTGCTTGCCTCATCAGCTCTTTTGTTTTGATAATTCCCGGGAAGTAGAACATATCCTTTATGTATGTGAATCGATCATGCATTCTATGTTCTTCAAATTCCGTCGGCAGCCAAAATCTTGAAACTATTTGTTCCTTCGGTATCCTCAGTTGCTAAAACTGATTTTGTATTCTGATCTACGAAACTCCAGGCAAAGAGGGAAACCCCAGGATACTTGTTGCACTTGTCCACAAAGAGCCTTCCACGCCGTTCGTCTATATGAGAAAGCCATGATCCCCACTTTGACCTTTAAATGTAAGAAAACTGAGATACCCACGTCCACCTTGCACAAGTCTGTTTCAGGCTCCTCAAATCTTAACGAAAAAGGAAGAAACACATGCCCACTCAGCGGAGTCTGTTTTAGGCTTCATCTTTGACCTCTACCTTCTAGCTCTTATTCAGCAGTGCAGGCTTGTTTCCTGGATTAGTTTCTGTAGGGTTCATCTTTTGATAGTCCGTAATTGCACGAAATAACTGCGCCCGGAAGTCACCGATGCCCCACTTCCCTAACCCCCCAACCAAAACAAACAAATAGTTCACTTTTGCTTTCTCCGTTTTCTCTCTTCGAAACTGAATTTCCTCAGATCTTCTACAAAGGTATGAAGAGTAACACCCACTTTCGTACCAACGTCTTGAGCTTGATCTTTTCCATTTCCATTTACATCCCTGCATGTACTGAGACTTATTGGCACAAGACCACAGAGTCAAATTTTTTTTAGAAACGCCAGACCAAAAAGTGACATTATGCTAATAAAAAGGGAAAAGCCATACAGGGGATTTTGTTTGCCTGCTCTCATGCATCACATGTAATAAGTTGTTTTTTGACAAGTATTATTGCGTTCTACAACTGAAAATAAAAAATAATCAATGATCGTCATATCAAGGATACAACGTCAACATTAATTACAGAACACAATGGTTTCAATAGTTGTAACTTAATTCTGTGCGGACAGCAACATCATTCAACTAAGACCACACAACCTCTCATGCTAGCACAATCGAGCACCAAAGCAAATAATGATAAACAGATACTCGATCACGAGACATCGAACTGGATAGACATATACATGAACTTTTTGCACAGTTCAGTACCTCATCAAAAAGATACCGGACAGCTCTGATGGGTATCTCAATGTTTCTGCTCTCAATAAAATATAATAGTGTAAACATAAGAACAATAAATTCCTAACTCCATTTTTTTCAATCGACTCTAAGTCATCTTTCATGACTTCAAGCCATTAAGTTGAGTGCCCACTCATATTAGCTTATTTAAAGGATGTATGATCATTTCCTATGCCCATATTATAGTCAACCTCATCTAGGCACACAATATGATTGTCAGAGATAGCCGTTCGTTTCTATCTTGCTGACTTCCGAAAAGGTTGTTTGTTAGCAAGGATGGGAGTAGGATCTGTAAGAGGGGGCGCATTATTAGGTACTACCTCGACCACATCGATATCCTCCATGAATATCATATAAATAAATAAATAAATAAATAAAAGACGAGTCATTCTCTGAAATTCTCAGTTCTCTGGTGAAGTTTTAGCTTCTTTTGAATGTAGACTTTTAATCTGGACTTCTTAATATTGTTTCAATTAATCTGGACTTCAAATTCATTTATTATACCTCGAGTTTAGACATCTTATTATCTTATTACTCTCGCATTTAAGTCACATTGTACTCCGTACCTATTTCCTTCTTCTCTCCTCTTCTCACACACTCTTTCTCACCTTGTCTATATGTTGTGGTCAATGCATGCACTTGACTTATATGAAATATAACATACTAGCAACAACAATATGAAATTTCTGCTTAATTCATATGGTTTGATACTTGGGGTATTTCAATGTTTATGTTGTGGTCAACGCATGCACTCGACTTATATGAAATATAACATACTAGCAACAACAATATGAAATTTCTGTTTTATCCATATAGTTAGATACTTGGGGTATTTCAATGTTTATGTTGAAATCTTTCCTTTCATCACTGCTCTATCTTTTTTTTAGCAGCAAATATGGGCCACAAAGTCAAAAAGGAACAGCTTGAAATAGTCATACTCAGATGTATCATGCATGTATGCTATCATGTTGGCATATCATATATACAAACAAAAAGGGAAATTAGTCCTAACATTTCTGTTAAAAGGAATTTAAGTAAATGGGAGAAAGGTAACTTCCAATTTCCTCATAATCTTGGTCAAAAATTAGTTTGTTTGTGTAGCATCTATTAAATAGCATGAATTATCATTAACATTTAGATAGAAAATTGAATTAGTATGGAACTACAATTTTCTTAGATTCAAAAGCAAAGTAAATTGTATTTCGCAAAATGTTAAATTGCATATCTCCAAAAAGGAAGAGCAACAAAAGTAATACAGTATCACATTGGGAAAAAAATATATAATTAAATTTCACTAAGTACTAACATGAAAATGAAATCAGAGGGAATGTTACATTTTGTAAGTTTTACCTTAAGTTTGTAGTTTTATGCACTAAGTCTAACATGTTATTGTCAGTATGGAACCAAATTTTTTCAAAATTAAATTACAAGAGGGAATTGTAGATGATTGGAAGAAAAATGGGAAGGTATATGAGGTCTAAGACAACTTTTACTTTAATTTTGCAATACATGCACTATAAGTCGTATCAATATGGTGGTGGTGGTGTGGATACTCCATGCATGTAGTTAATTTTGCAATACATACAGGGGATTTTGTTTGCCTGCTCTCATGCATCACGTGTAATAAGTTGTTTTTTGACAAGTATTATTGCGTGCTACAGCTGAACATAAAAAATAATCAATGATCGTCATATCAAGGATACAACGTCAACATTAATTATTACACGTGGTGTTGGTAATGGTGATGATATCGATAAGCGACAACATGTGGTCAAGGCAGTGGTTGTAGTGTGGTGGATCTTTAGATGATTTTGGCAGAAATTGACATAGTGACAACATCGACTATATGGTGGAGATGGCAGTGTCGATAGTGGTGTTGATATAGTGGCTAGGTCGTTGTAATTGTGGTGGTGATAGTAAAAGGAAATAATGGTTGTAGTGATGGTTGTATCATGGTGGAGGCAGTGTTGCCAACAAATTAATTGAGGCGACCTCGTAGTGGTAATTAATGCTAATGCTAATGCTGATCACTTAATGTTAAATAACTTTTAATCATCTCACTTAGAATTAAGTGATCAGCATTAGCATTAAGGGGCTGTTTGATGAAACTGAAATTTAAGTGCTGAAAAATTTAAGCGCTGAATTCGTAAAACTGAAAACTTTAAGCGACTAAACTTTTACTGAAAAATAAGTTAACATGTTCGGTAAACTAAAAGCAGATGTCTGAAATTTTTTTATTTACAAATTTATTCATTTTACCAAAATTATGCATTTGTTTTGTATTTTATAACTTTTTTGGGGGGTAAAAATCGTGTTGGTGGTGGTGACATTGACGATGGAGTAATACTAGAGGCGGTGGCGGCAAAAAGGTGTTAATGATGGTGATAATGGTGCGTGAAGACGTGGTGCTGATAATGGTGCGTGAAGACGTATTGGTAAAAAAAAATTTATGTAAAAATATGTTAGATAATTTTTAATCATCTAACTTAGAATTAAGTGATCATCATTAAGTAAGTCCACACTGACTTAAAATTTTAGTCTATTTTTTGTAGGAATTAATTTTTTAAGTGATACAAGGTTTAGCGTTATTAAATGCACTTACTTAAAAATTAATAAAAACCTTAAATTTTAAGTGCTTAGTTGCGTTATCAAACACACCTAAGAAAGAAGAAAGACTACTAATTACAATTTACAAAACCATTAAATATATCATCTAGAAACTAATGTCTGAAACAAGGAAAAATTTGGCACTCGTATATGCTTAGAACTTGCAACGAAGCCGATATATGCTGCCTGCGTCCTTTGGGCACTCGTATCCCCTTGCTGTTTACAGAGCATAATTCAGCTAGTGAAGCTCCTCTTTCTGCAGAATGTGTCCAATCGGGAGACCATCGTTCCAGACTCCGATCCAAACATTGGGGATGTGGGCTATATTCGAGTTACCCTGACCTTGTAGTGGCGTAGTCAATTTATCTGGCATGTCAACGAGCCCAAGAAATTGCATGTTGGTTAGATGTTGGATGCCTGAGGACAACTCATCCACCAATTTACAGCCCTGAAAATATATGTCTTTAAGATGAGGCATCGCCCCATCCTCCACTGTCACCGATCTCAATCCTTTCAATTGAATAAGCCCTAATTCCTTGAGTCTGAGAAACCCTCCGGCCTTAAAAGTCAAGCTCTCCCCCTCGAACGCTTGGAAGAGGACAATTTCTTCAAGATTGGGCAAAGCTTCAAGCGACTGCAGTGGATCATCCCCTAGTTGGCTGTGGTATAAGCGTATTTTGACCAGGCTGTGAAGAGAAGGTATCCACTGTGGGAACTTCTCTAAATGTCCCACTAGTTCTAGCGTTCGAAGAAACTGAGGAGCCGATGAAAGGGACTGCACATCAAGAATCTCATCGTCGGCGACAGAAACAACAGACAATGCCCTGAGGTTGGTTAGTTTCTCAATGGAGGAGCAGAAAGCCGTTCCATCTTTGAGTCTTAACTTGGTAATGCCTAGCCTCCTGAGTTGGGTCAGCTTCCCTATCTCTGTCACAATGTTAAAACTGCCACCGCTCCCATTGATCTCACCCGCCTCTATGTAACATAGCTTTTGTAGGGAGATCAAATCTCCTATCTTATATGGAGCCTTAAAACCATGTGGAATTTGAATGCCAAAATTAATGCCCGTGATCTCATAGCGGTACACTAAGACATGGCACAATTTACGAAGTCTCAAATCTCCTATCTTATATGGAGCCTTAAAACCAGAACCACGTAGACTTTGAATGCTAGTGATCTCATAGCGGTACACTAAGACATGGCGCAATTTACGAAGTCTCAAAATTTCAGCCGGCAATTCTGTCACATAAGTATGCTTTAGATCTAATGTCTCCAAGTTTTGAAGCTTTCTAATCGATTTGGGAACCAACCTCACATTTGTTCTCCTCATACTTAGATACCTCAAATGAATTAACGTGAAAACTAAGCTTGGAATTTCCTCTAACATAGCACCTCTGAGATCTAAAACCTTCAATAGCCGACTGCTTAACAACATAGATATGGATGACTTAGAAAGCGGATCTACAATCCCAAATATGAGCAGGGAACGCAATCGACTATAGGATTCACTCCGGTGTATATTTTCCACGTAATTGTGGATTGATAGGCATCGCCACTTTGCATCGTGCCCACTGATTATGGTACCAATGCTTTGCTCTCTTGACTTTGAAAGAATCATCTCGCGCAAGATGTCATGGACGCGACAAGTCCTAAGCCTTCCGTCACCAGTTGTATCTGCCGCTTGGACCAAACTTCGATTGACAAGATTATTGAGGTAGTTCTCAGCAACTTCTTCTAAAGTCTTTCCTTCTCGCACTTGCACAAATCCTTCTGCAATCCACAACCGTATAAGCCTCGTTTTTTCTATCTCATAATCCTCAGGAAAAACGCTCAAGTACAACAAACAAACTTTAAGATGGGAAGGCAAGTCAAAGTAACTGAGAAAGAGTATTCTTTTCATAAACCCGAATTGGTCATTACTTTCAAGCTCGTCACCAAGACTTCGCCAAACCATATCCCACTCTTCAACTCTCCTGTCTTTTGTCGCCAAAAAACCGCCCATTGCCACAATTGCAAGCGGCAAGCCCTCACATTTCTCTAAAATACATTTGGAGAGTGGATACAGAGGTTGAGGGCAGTCAGTCCCTTGAAACACCTTTCTACAAAATAGAGTCCAGGACTCCTCTGGAGATAAAGCATTCATTGTGTATTTTTTTTTTTTTTTTTTTAAGCAACACGCAGAAGCTATATCAAAGTCACGGGTTGTCAGCAGTACACGACTGCCGCGACTGTTATCAGGCAATGCAATTTCCATTGCAATCCATGCATCTGAACTCCAAACATCATCTAGAACAAGCACATACCTGCTTTGTCGGAGGAACTCTCTGATGAGTTCTTTCATGCTGTGGCTAGCCATGGTTTCCACCGCTTGAGGGACCGCTTGCTTGACTTCATCAAAGAGTTGCAGAATAATGTGTTTCAGAAGCTCCTCGATCTTAAATGACTGTGAAACAGTGATTCAGACATGGCTTTGGAAATGCCTCTTCACTTCTGTATCTTCGTATACTTTCTTTACCAGTGTGGTCTTCCCTGACCCTCCCATTCCTGCCACCGACACCACTTTGAGCCCAGAATCATCGTTGACAAGCCAACTAATCAGCTGACGCTTTGGCTGTTCGATGCCCACAAGCTCAGCCTCTTCTATTAGAAGTGCATCCCCTCGGCGATCAAGCCATGCGTTGTTGATGACGGTTGAACTTGAGCCATGGGGATCAAAACCAACATAATTTTCAAATATATGGTCGATTCTTGGTCTGATCCTCTGTATCTTGGAAGCACTCTGATGCCGAGCTTGTATTTTATTTGCATACCAAGTTATCCTATACAATGACCCGAAGAATCCATCGCGACGATTACTTGCCAGGCGGGGAAGGAATTCATCAAGGATGTCTTCGGTGTCATAAGCAACATCTCGCACTTGTTTAATCCATACCTTCAGCTGGGGATCACTCTCTTCCTTGGCCTCAGCTTTGCTCAGAAAGGCTCTCATCTGTTCTAGTTTTGCTCTTATGTACTCGGCTTCCTCCCGAACACCTCCAAGAAGACTCTTTTCGTCATGGAGGAAGACTGCTAGCTCGTTAAGCAAGAAGGACACTGCAATCTCTGCCATTCCCAGTTAGCTTCTAGCTAGTGAGGCAGCCTTGAGATATCTCAAATGGTTACACTTTACTTGTATTGACCTCAAAGAACTCTGTACTTTGTTTGTTGTATCCTTGTGAAGTTGAATCGTGTAGCTTGGGCCATCTGGTACCGCTAATAACAAGTTTTGGCCATCAGCCTTCAGATTCCATGCGCCTTTGATTGTCATCTTCAATTATTGATTACTTCAGAATGAGATGTTTAGATTATAATAGGGTCAAACTATTGACTAACTTGTCCGTTAATACCGTGTTCCTCTAAAACTTTGAAAAATGGGAGTATGGGACCGAGAACGTGGGTGGTATCCTTTCAGTGCACAAAGTTCATATTAATGACAAAATAGCAGGTAGAACGATGGCATTACTGGGACCACATTTACGAATCTTCTTCACCTCATGACAATGACGGTGCACCTTTAAGGATCTTTATGTGCACCCCTGAAAATGGCGGTGCACATTCTTGCTCCCGCAGTGAAGTCTGCAACGGTTTCGCCGAGTTGCCACACTGGAGAAGACAACCAAGCCGTACATCCTCCATGACATTTAGTCTAGTCCATCTCATCCGCTTTATCTAACTATTCGCGCACCAAGTCCAAAGTCGAAAGCATATGGTATAAGATTGACTCTAGAAGTGTAAGTCTCGAACAAGAGGCAGGTGGGCAAAAGGGCAGATTCGAAAATTGAGGGACATATTTGGTGAAAGTGCAAAATAACAGGGACTATAGCCAGAAGACCCATGCCAGAATGGAGCCTCTAGAACCAAGCACAAAAACATTGTAAAGAACCAGGGACTAGGCAAAGCAATGTCTTTTTTAGATTTCTGCCTTTAAGTAACCAGCAATCTACGAAGAACACGAGCATTTCAAATGGGTCTGATGTTATTTGCATTATCTGATGAGACTTAAATAAATAAATCAGATGCAAGTATTGGGGATAACGACGTCTTTCCAAAGTTTCTCTCACCCAACTTGGGATAATGGATCGTCAAGACTCGTAGAGAGGCATACTCCAACTTTCAAATCCTTTGGATCTAGCTTTCGAGATCCCCATCCATGAGTGCTAAGTCCAGTGTAAGTTGGCATATGTTTAAGGTTTTTCTTGCAACTTAGGATTACGCGCCATCTAGACTCATACTACGCATACTGCAACTTTCAAATCCTTTAGTTCTGGCTTTTGGTAGAGCTCCCATTCATGAGTGTTAGGTTTGGTGTAAGCCGATGCAGTCTTATAAACTGCTCTCTGATCCAGTCCATGGCGGGTTTGATTCATTTTCTATGGGTCATCCCATTCTGGATACTCCTTAGTTGGCACCCACGAACACGGACAACTCCCATGCTTTACTCCACTTTTCTCCAAGGTGTTGATCATATTTCAGAACCAGAAATTTTTTGGCTGTTTTGCCATTTGTAAGAATCTTTATCTTATCCCATATATAGCGACAATCAATCGTCTCTAAATATTATTAGTGACTTTTATTTAATAACGCTAAAAAGTGCTGCTCGTTTGAATGCAATGTCTCTTGTTTTTTTCACGAGTACTTATTCGGGTATCAGCTTTAGGTTGTAATTTTTACGTCTTATTAGTGATACTAGCCCAGAATCCGTGCCAAGTACGGGACGGTTTATTAACAGTAATTTATTTTAGTAGTTTTGAAATGCATTATAAAATATATTGAACAATTTTATAATTTTATGGTTATTTCATCAAAGATAATTACTTTAATTTTTGGATTGAACTTTCTTGTAATAAAATAAAGTAACCCTTCTAGTGAAATTTCAATAAGTTATAATGTCTTGGTGCATATTTCCTAATTCTGATTTAACTATGTAGAAGAACAAAATTTAGTACATAAAAAAAAGTAAATGCTACTGATCAAAATATTCGGAGAACATATTGAGATGAAGTTGCTATTTCATAAGATTTTTTTATTATTTTATAAGTATTTTTTAAAAATAATGTGTACCTTTGAATTGGTTGCCCATAACGTTAATTATAGATTAGTTTAATTTTGATAGAGAAAATTTTGGTCTATATATTTGTTTATAGCATGTGATTTACAAAAGTTAATCAACACGACTAATTAAGTAAGGATGATGTGGTATTTTTTGAAGCAAATGTAATCCACCAACAAAGTATACAGAGAAAATGATAATATGTGCATGAGGTATATAAAGCTTAAAAAGTTTAACAAACATGATTATATAGGATAACTCAAAACCTCATAGTAAGAAAATTGTTGAAAAAATTTTAACCAATATTTTGCAAATTATACAATAAGCATACTTATTAAGTATGATTTATCTTCAAATATAATAATGTTTTTAATCTAAGTTTTCGTCTACATTCATCACAACATAACTAATATCTTTTTAGATTTTATATGCAATTCTATTTAGAATTATAAAGTTAGCATAAAATCATAAATGGTTTATTACTACCACAGAATTTAGAATGCTTAAGAGTTTAATTACGTACTCACAATAAAAATATCATAGAAAAAAATTGGTTCAAACCTTTTCCAACATAAGATTAGTTGAATTTAAGAAATGCTCACATAATTAAGGTTTTAAATTTGTACTATTTTTTTTTAATATATCTCATATGGAATCTGCATATTATGGTATTTCTACATTTAACTAATGCGACTAAATAGAATACCGCAAAACCTTAGAGTAAGGAAATTATTGACTAAAATCTTTAACCAACATATTTATCAAGTTTTTCATATTTCAATTTATAGAAAACTTAAATATGAATTTGAAATACTACCTCATTTTTCTTATTAAATCTCTTAAGTAATTGTTGTTTTACAGGTTAATATTTCATGTTAGAGAGCTTTTTCGATATATAATATTCAAATAAAGTCATAATAGGTTAGTATATTTGTTAGAAATTTTTGAATGTTTAAATTGATTTTCGAATTGCATAAAGCTTATTATTAAATGTTTACTGTATTTCCCGATTTAATTAATTGCAAAATTAAGGACCCGTTCAAAACAATGTTTGTAGATCTTTAGCAACATTAATATGTTTAATATTAGTTTTTATCGCTCCTATTATATTAGAACAGAAGGCAATGAGGGGTTATGAGCTATCATTGCATTTCTCACCTCAGTTATTAGATATTATAGTTTAGGATCTCAAGTCAAGCTCGAGTAAATTAATAGAATATTTTAAAAAGCTACAAAAAGTGTATCAATACTTACCACATTTCAAGAAACAAAAAGAGAATAACATCGTATGAAAAACAAAATCTACTTTTGCTAAAACTATAGTTGTTGTTAAGAAAATTTTAATACTTTATTCGTAACAGTTTCAAGTAACTTGTTAAGATTATATTATTATTAAGTTCTTTTAGTGATTCAACCTATAACATTTCAAAATCAAGTCTCTTAGCTTGAAAAGTTAAGTTAGGCGTTCTTTATCTTTGGAATCGTAAATGTCATAGTCCGTTCTTATCTTTTTCATGAATCATTGTTTCAAGAACTCATCAACTTATTAAGATACGAACATGATATCCAGTAGAATATTTTTTCGTCTCATACACATTTAAAAATACAATTTTGATTAGATGGTCATGCAAATATGCAATTGTTGTGGAATATTTGCATTGATATATATGTTTGCTTTAGTTCCTCCGTACTGTAAGTTTGAGGAATAATGAGTAGATTGTCTTATAGTGCTGTTGCTAGATTTTTGCGTTCTTTAAGCTTTTCTTTTATATAGTCAAGGAGTACTGTAATATGCACAATTTACTCATTGTTCTATCAACTTACAGTTCAATGAACTAAAGCAAACATATTTGCATATGCAAATATTACGAAAGAATTGCATGACAATTTATTCAAGGTTTCAATAGTCAATACCAAAGCCTAATACGTAAATATATGTATATAACATAGAGTTTAGACGTTGTACAATTGATTTTTTATATTTATAAGGTTTACAAATATCGCGAGAATTATACTACGAATTTTTCAACAATAAATCATAGTAAAGAGTTTGATTTGTTCTCTAAATCCTTATATATGGGATATAATTAGTTTCATGATCATGAGGTCTTATTTAAAAATGCTGACTTAAAATTTTTATTATATATATATATATATATATATATATATCACATTATTCATTTTTAACGGTAAGCATTTTTATGTATATTAGGTATATATCTCTATGGATGAATAATGATAGTACATTTTACTCAATTACAATGTCATTTTTGTTTCCTTCTAAATAATTTTCTTATATGAACTTTTATATTGACATTAAAGAGTGATTTTAAGAATATAATAGTCAAAATTAAGCCATAATAAGTTATTGTCTTGATTAGGTTGAGTTCTAAAATGTTTAGAATTAAATTCTAAGTTATACAACCCTCATTATTCTTGTAAAATTAATCAAATTTAAAAATCAAATACCTATCAAAATTCATACCAATTGATAAATCATTTTATTCCTAAGTCTCATAAGTTGTTTAATCTTTAATTGTGACATTAATTTTTTTCTTCTAAACCAAAAGTATTATTTCCATTATATATATGTATATATATGTGTGTGTGTGTGTATGTGTGTGTGTGTGTGTGTGAGAGAGAGAGAGAAAGAGAGAGAGACAGAGTTTTTATATTCATATTAGAGAGTGGTTTTGAAATAATAGTTAATATTAAGTTTAGTATAATGATTAAGTTGAGTTTTAGGATGATTATAATTAGTTTTCGAATTACATAGGGCTTAAAGAAAATGTTTAGAATTAATTTTTCAATTATACAACCCTCAATATTCTTGTAAAATTAATCAAATTTTAAAATAAGGTACCTATCAAAATTCAAATCAATTGATAAATCATCTTATTCCTAAGTCTCATAAGTTGTTTAATCTTTAATTGTGACATTAATTTTTTTCTTCTAAACCAAAAGTATTATTTCCATTATATATATATATATATATGTGTGTGTGTGTGTGTGTGTGTGTGTGTGAGAGAGAGAGAGAGAGAGAGAGAGAGTTTTTATATTCATATTAGAGAGTGGTTTTGAAATAATAGTTAATATTAAGTTTAGTATAATGATTAGGTTGAGTTTTATGATGATTAGAATTAGTTTTCAAATTACATAGGGCTTACAGAAAACCTTCATTAATCCTGCAAAATTAATTAGATATAAAAATAAGGGTCTTATCAAAATTTAAATTGTTTATTAGATCACGTTTTTATTCTAAATCTCATAATTTATTTTTTGGGTTTATAAATTTTAATTTTCATATTAAAAAACACTTTTTAAGGACATAGTTGTCAAAATAAAGTCTTAATAGATTAGTATACTAATTAGGTAGAGTTTTAGAATGATTAGAATTAGTTTTTAAAGTAATATTCCTTCTAAATTGAAAGTATTATTTTCATTTTTTATATATATGAGTTTTTATATTCATATTAAAAGAGTAGTTTTGAAGATAAAATAATCAATACTAAGTCCTAATAAGTTAGTATAATGATAGGGTTGAGTTTTAAAATGATTAGAATTAGTTTTTAAATTTTAAGGACATAATTGTCAAAAAGGAGTCTTAATAGATTAGTACATTGATTATGTAGAATTTTAGAGAGATTAGAATTACTTTTAAATTAAATAAGACTTACTAATATAAAAGTTAATTAATCTTAAAATAAGAATCTGATGATGTGTCATATAAAGAAGCGATGATGTGTCGCGCAAAGAAGTTATCAATATTGTTTTTGCTTCGCTTATTATATATTACTAGCCCAGTATCCCGATCCAAGCTCGGTCCGGTATATAAAATATTATATATCATAAGCTTTTAAAAAATTTATAAATACATACCACTTATCGTGAGAGAAAAAAGATATCAACTTTATAAAAAATATCTTATTTGGCTATAAATAATAACTTTAATACCTAAACTAATCACCACTAACTTAAGTAAAACATAAAACAATGAATTAACTTGATTAACTTTTGATTATTAAATAGCATTTTTTGTTTGATTAGCTGCATGTAATTTTTATGAGATATTTGAATATACATGTTTATTTACTTGCCTTCTTTAAGCCTTTGTTTTATATTGTCAAGTAGTATTTTAAATGAATATTCACTTAACACTTAAAGTAGAAGAATAGTCATGCTCGTGTCATTTAGAGATAAATAGCAAATACTATTGTAGTTGTAATTAAAGATGATTACGCTATCACATATTCTTTTTGAACTTCAGACGGTTTTTAAGGGGTGATATATATACATGCTCTTGAGGTTATTATAATGATTAAGTAAAAAACTAAAAGAAATAAAATTACATTTCAAATTTAACAGGACGTATGCATACAACTTATCAATTTGAAATAAGTTATTGTTTTTTACAAAATAAATTTAACAAAAAGAAAACGTAATATCCAATATTTTTGTATGTGTGTTTCTTTTAATTCATGTAAGCTGCTATTAATGAGAATGTTCAATTGATTAAGATGACGTGTCATGATTTCGGAGTCTTAATTAATATTATTTTTCACATCTTCTATGACTATTATTTGTCGTCACGTTAAGGTCTAATATCTGCTATGTGCATTTAACGATATTTTCTTATGAATGATACTTGTTTTATCACAACCTTTATATACCAAAGTATGTCAGGTTATACCTATAATTATAATGAGCTTGGAAAGGACGATAAATATCATTATATCAGTCTACTATTATATTACAAGTGTTAATCAACCACTTACTATTGAATTCGCACAATAATCATGATTTATAGTTACAATAAATTGCAATATACTATAAGATACGGATCACATCTAAAATAATATTTGCATACCTTTATATTTGTTGGTCATGTGGTCCCACCCAAAAAATATCGTCAATTGTTAAGGTTAACATAACATCATAATATATTAGTATATTGTTAATGCAGAATTTAGAATTTTTAAGAGTTTAATTACTCACAATAAAAAAACCATAGAAAAAGATTTGTTCAAAAACTTTTTCAAAATAAAATTAGTTGAATTTAACTCATGCTCACATGCTTAAGGCTTTAAATTTACACTATTTTTAAAATAAATCTTATATGGAACTTACATATTATAATTTTCTACATTTAACCAATGCGACTGAATAGGATAACACAAAACCTTAGAGCAAGGAAATCACTGACCAAAATTTTTAACTAACATATTTATCAAGTTAGATTCATCTTTAAATTTACCAAGGTTGATAATCTGGTTGAAATATGAATTAACCATGCTAACTTTGTTTTGTTTTATACATAACTTTAAAATTAAATTATACAATAGCTTCTTTATGCAATACATCATCGTTTATCATCACATTATGTATTCAATGTGAAACCAATTTACAAACACTTTATTCAAATAAAAAAAGTGCTGCTAAAGTTCAATATTATCTTGGATTGGGCCTTTATGTAACGCCCCGAAACCCGAGGGTCCAAACACGTTCTTAAACCAAAATCCACACATCAATGACATAACTATTTTAAAGGCAGAGCAGAGCATCTAGGATACCACAAATACAATTATCGAAATCTCAAATATTTAACTCCAAAAATAATCCAACACTTATATACAATCCCTTCAAAAACTTACTTCCAAAATACTTCAAAACTTTATTACAAGTCTCTTAGACTAAATATCTGAATCCAAAAGAATATAAATCAACTAACCAATATTTTGTCTAAAGAAATCATAAGCTCTATTCTCAATATCAGAAATCAGAGCAATTCCCACTGCTGCACTAATATCTCTCCCTTCGTGCTACTTTTGGCCTGGAAGGGGAAGGAAACGAAAAACAAAGGGGTGAGCACGAATTGCCCAGTAAAAGATCTTACACACAGAGGGCCAAAAACGAATACGAAACTAGAGTTATCAAATAGAGCCAATAAATAGGAATTCAGATAACTCAATCGAATTTCACAAGCGAATAACAGAAGCGACCGAAAATGAGGTTAAATAACCAATAAATCGAATACCGATTCAAACACGAATGACAAATCAACCCAAAAAGGGTTACATAACCAATAAGTCGAATATCAAAATATATTTACCAAAACTTATGGGTGTCACATACACAAATTGCTTATTATTAAGCATCACAAATCATGGTTATACCATGTCGAATATCGCAGCCGGCGCGTCACACATAAGTCACGATAATTAAAAGTGACTTTCAAACACAAATATCACCCACGAAGTAATTTGATAAACATAGAGAATATTCATTCGAAGTTCAAAAATAGTCATTGTAGACTCAAATCGAAGAGAACGAAAATACGGATCCAACGGAACAAAAATCAGCTCAATCGGAGATCGGGTGAACGAGATATCAGCAAAAGAAATGTTTTGGTCAAAAACTAAAGCATGTAAATCGAGAAGATTTTTAA